>JBBMOE010000058.1:2903216-3144334 GCA_037975065.1 Chaetodon trifasciatus
GTCTAAGTCTAAAACTTAGCCAACTTTCCTCTTCTTCCCCTTCTTCTTTTTCTTCTTCTTAATGTCTTTCACGAGGGTGTGGTCCCACAGGATCGGTCCATCCCTCGGGTCGCATCCCCCTAGTGGCCTGGCGCACTTCCGTTTTGTCGAGTGAATTTGCAGCGTTTCTTTCTTGCAGTTGTTTTGGGGTTTTGTGTGTTTTGGATATTTGCAGCATTTTTCTTTCATGTTTGTTTTGTGGGTTTGTAAGTTTTTGCTTCCGCCTCGTTTCTGTTTTGCAGCATTTTTCTCTTGCAGCGTTTTTCTTTTGCGTTTTATGTGTTTGTGTGTTTTTGGTTTTGGATCATTCCTGTGTTTGCGGCGTGTTTTGCCGTTTGCGGTGCGTTTGCCCTTGTTGGCCCTCGTACAGGTTAGCATGCTAACATACTAAAGTGAAATGGGGAACATTGAAGATGTACCATCAGCATGTTAGCATAGTCACTGCAATTATGTTAGCATGCTAACATTAGCATTAATGTCAAAGCCTGTACCCAATGCCAGGATCAGACTACACCATTATTTTGTCTTTGACGATGGTCACCACGTCAGATCTAACGATCACAGTGCCATAAACTCTTGCCATGTCTCGGTCAGGAGACTGGCAAGACTACACGTATGACAGCATGTCTCATCTCATGATCAGGCACAGGTTCAAATGTCATTGGAGAGGCAGGTGAAGCAATTGTCAATCAAACTGGCAAAAGCGTTGTGTGTGATGCTGGTGGTCTTGTGTACGGAAAGAAAAGAAAAAGAAAGAAAAACCAGCCAGCTACTAGCCTGGCTGATGAAGTGCTTCCGCTATTTCTCCCTCAAGGAAACGTCACATAGACAGGGGTACTGTTGCCACGGATCAATGAACTTTTCCTCTCTTTCGTTGTCCCACCTGACAGCAGCAACCCCAACATCCTCCTCCTCCTCCTCCTCTTCACCATGGTTACCTGACTGCGCTCTGGAGAGAGCATCTGACGCTCAGGAACATGTTGTGGGACATGTCACACTAGACGTGTCAAGACAAACAAATTCTGACATGCTAGTCTTTTTGTCGGGTTGACGTGGGGCCTCCCCGATGCTGCACGTCATGTTGTTTAGCATATCACACTACACGGGTATAGACGCCTGATTGTCATTCACGGTCAGCCATGATGCTAGTAATTCGTCGGCCACGACAAAATCGTCTCAAAACAGGGCTAAAATCGTGTAGTCTGATCCCAGCATAAGTGAAGCTTCACAGAGCAGCCACCATGGCTGTGGACAGCCTGATAAATGCACCTGATCTAAAAGCCTAGTTGTGCACAACCTCTTGGTGTTTGATACTCTGCTGCTCCCTGTGAAGCTGTGGTGGGTGAGGTGTTCTCTGAGAGCCTTTCCTTGATGGAACCAAAAACTCTTCACTTATATTTTTATTTGTACGCCACTCAGTCGTCTGCCATTTAACAGTCCTAATCACTTTGTACCTTCAACCTTTCAACTATCCCTCCTGCCTCCCTCTCACATGACATGCCATTTAGTAGATTCTCTGCTCTAAAGCACTGTGCATTATGGTGAGTGCATACATTTGGAGCTTGACTGGCCTCAGGGGGAATCAGCTGTGTTCGTTTCGTGTTCTGCCTCTTGAGCTACACAGAGGCAGGATTTGCTTTCGCCACATGTTCGGGTTTAGTTTCTTTGGAAACTGCGTCTGTAGCCACATGCGCAACAGATGAAGGGACGCTTGATGTGCACCGCAGCCAGCCGACACACCCTCTCCGCTGGGCACAGCCGCAGCAGATGGCCTGGCATCGTGGAGCTGAATGGGGGAGTGAGCATGTGGTTAGGAGGAGCATTACTTTGCTCATGCATGCTGGGAATGGATTTTCAGAGCCTATCAGAGCAAATGGGTCCATCATAGTAGGCTTTCTTTAGTCGAAGTGTAGTAGTAGTGTTTGTTTAAGTGTGTTGTAAAAATACGCAGTGAGATCATTAGCATTGATGAGGCTGCTGTCTTTCATCTCTGCTTTCCTCTGTTGTAGTGGCTCACTGTTTCTTGGTTTCTCTGTTCTGTTTTTCTTCTTCTCTGCTTTTATCCTTCCAATCCTTTCATCATGGCCTCCCACCAACCGCACCCTGTTTTGTTCATCCACCATGTGTCTAATTTTTGCGTTGCCTCATGCATTGTGTTTTGTCACGGGCCTGATGCCCCTGCTGCTGCTGCCCCTCCCAACATTACAATCCTGGTGGTGCTTACCTGAAACCTTTTACTTTACCGTCAACCCACCTGCCAATCTGCACTTGCCCACCCCCCTCCATATCCTCCAACTGAAATCCCTTCATCACCTCCACCATTGCCGACCACTCCAGTCCTCATCCTCGAGAGGGTTGAGATGGAAGACCTCAGCAACAAGACTCTGAAGATCACAGACTTTGGACTGGCTCGAGAGTGGCACCGCACCACCAAGATGAGCGCCGCCGGCACCTACGCCTGGATGGCTCCCGAAGTCATCCGCTCGTCTACGTTCTCCAAGGGTAGCGACATTTGGAGGTGGGCAGAGGAGCGGCTTTATGCAGCAGACAGGCTGCAGAGCCAGAATGAGAGTCAGTTTTTCCACCATGCACATGAAAAAGTTCAGCTCGGGCCACCGTTGCCATAGTAACAAAGAGCAGACTGGCACATTGGAAAGAGAACAGAGTGTTGTGTAGCATGAGATGGGTACAAGAGTAGATAAGGCTAAAGAGTACATGTACATTCAGCACAGGCCTATGTGTTCGTCAGCGTGACAAATCGTCACAGAGGATCTCATCTGTCTCTCCTATTTATTACTTATTAAAGACTGAACATGGACACAGCACACACAATACAGTGTAATACACAACTCTGCATTTTAATGCTCATACAATATGTGCACTAATGCATGTGCTAAAGGCTGTGCTAAAAGGACAATAAAAATAAGAGCAAAAGTAAGAAATACAAAGCTAAAAATCAAATATGGCAAAATGTAAAATATACGTAACAGAAGCATTAAAATGCAGAGGTGTATATTGGTCCAGTGTCGCAGCTGGCTAATGATATCATACAATTTTGTACACACTCTAGTGCAACTATCCAAATGTGCAGGGCTGTGCAAAGGATTCACAAATGACAGCTTTAAATCAATTTAAATGTTTAAATCCACTGTATAAAACATACAGTGGAGCCTCTGCAAAGGTAACCCTCATACCCGCAGACACACATGATTTAATTTCTATATTCAATGTGACTGTAAAGGTGTGATATGTTCAACATTTGTTCATTTCAGTCCTGATGGTTATGACCGCTTGACTACTCTATCAATTGATTGATTAGAAAATAAATAGGCAGCTATTTTGATTAAGTCATATTTAAAGCAAAAATGCCCATCATATTATAGTACGCAGAATATCATTGAGATTTGGACAGTGTTTTGTGCTAAAAAAGCCGTTGTAGGACCTCAACATTGAGAACCTGATGTACATTTTTTGACATTTTTATAGCCCTAATGATTCAAAGATTAAATGAGAGAATAGTCGATAGATTGATCAGTAATGTAAATAACCATTAGTTTCAGCCCTAATCGCAGGATAAACCTACATTAGACATGTTAAAAGCGCTGGAGCCAATTCACTTTTTCTCTGCGCAGCATGTATGAACCTCATGATGTTTGGTGAGTTTAGATCAAAGAATTTGGATTGTTAGAGTTTGAGAGCTCAAAAGCAAAGATGGCCCAGCATGTGTGAATATCTAACGCAAGTATGTAATTTATGTGATTCATTCTCAATGTGCAGTGATGTTATGACATGGTTTGTTTGCTTTATTGCCATGTGTTTTGTCTGACGATGAGTTGCTACGGCTCAGCTACCCCTGACTGAATGTGGCGTTTGTTAGGTTTAAAGTGTGATCAGTGAGAGAGCCAAGAGAAGGCAGCATGCATTATGATAACAACGATAGAAAGACAAATGAGGAGTGCTGACCAGGGAGGGAAATTACTTTGTCCTCGTAATCAAGGCTTCTACACTAGAGTAGAGTAAAACTTGGTCAAATTACAAGACAAAATAATGTCAGAATCAGTTTTGGGGTTTGAACGTTTATCTGAACTCTGAAAGTTTACTTCCTTTCAATGATATAAGTTAGAGCATTTCCAGGTATTATTGATCCCTGTCTGATACGGTGTCTAGAACTGAGTAACCCACAAGCCAACAGTACAGAATCTTTGATATTCAGTCATTCCTGCTTCATTTGATTTGTTACAGGTAATTGACTCTCAGTTCATCAGTGTGCGGCTGCTGACTCACTCACAAAAGACTCACAAATTTTCTTATCGTGACCTTTTCTCTCACCTTGGTATTTACATAAGTATAATGAGCAAAATAGAATTATTTCCAGAATCATTCAGCACCTATTTTCTATGTTTCTCTTTCCTTTTTTTGAACAACAAAGTTATGGCGTGCTGTTGTGGGAGCTGCTGACGGGCGAAGTTCCATTTCGGGGTATCGATGGCCTCGCAGTGGCTTATGGGGTGGCAATGAACAAACTGGCTTTGCCCATTCCCTCGACATGTCCTGAGCCCTTTGCACGTCTTATGGAGGGTAAGAGGAACAAAATCATTTTCTACTCAAGGCGAATCCTCCGAAATTGGATGGAAATTATCACATCATTACAGACCAAGTGTCAGTTTGTGTGCCAGACAGATACTTTTGAACATTTATTATTAAAAATGGGTTTAGTAACCATAAAATTCTTGTTTGTTTATCCACTGCACCAAGAAAAACCTCTGAAACAGATCTGAGAAATACCAAATACATAAACAGAATATGTTCTCACTTTCTGGAACCACTTGAAGGGCATTGAAATCATTTTTTGCTGAGGCAAAATTGGCACAAGTTTTAGAGAGTGTTTTTCATCTTTTGCCACAGACTGCTGGAGCTCAGACCCCCACTCCCGACCGCAGTTCAGAACTATTCTGGACCAGCTGACGGCCATCGAGGAGTCAGGCTTTTTTGAGATGCCGGCAGAGTCCTTCCACTCTCTGCAGGATGACTGGAAACTGGAGATTCAGGAAATGTTTGATCAGCTGAGGACCAAGGAAAAGGTAATGGTGGTCGAACCTCACGCTGTGCTCTAATGACATACATATTGGACTCTATTAGGAAGTTTAAGGCTGGAACTTCAGTGTAGCTGTTCTTCCAGTTTTATTAGCTTTTCCTTCACCTCTTCTTCCTGCTCCTACAGGAGCTGCGATCATGGGAGGAGGAGTTGACCCAAGCAGCACTGCAGCAGAAGTGCCAGGAGGAGGCGTTGAGGAGGCGCGAACAGGAGCTCGCCGAGCGTGAGATCCACATCCTGGAGCGAGAGCTCAACATCATCATTCACCAGCTCTACCAGGAAAAGCCTCACGTGGAGAGCCGGCAGGGCAAGTTCCGCCGCAACCGCCTTAAACTGAAGGATGGGAACAGGATCAGCCTGCCTTCAGGTACAGCAAACACACGGTCACGATGCAGTCAGCACTGTGCACGTTTTCACACCGAGACAAAGTCAGTTTTTGGATATTGTGATGGAATTTGGACTGTAAATATTTTCTGGAACATGTTTTTTAAAATCCTGATTTAGATTTTCAGCACAAAATCACAGTGCAGGCGTCTCCCTCACATGATCGGCGGAGGAGTTTGCTCAGCAGCAGCTCCAGTCCTCAGACCAGTCCACCGATGCTGCCCCGCCTGAGAGCCATCCAACGTAAGCATCATGAAGGACTTTGTATATTTTCCAAATTCACTGGGTTTATTATTCATCACAAGCTATTTAATTTTTGCCCTTGATATTGGCTCTCATAATTTATTTTTTTTAAAATGCCTCCTTTTACAGTCACTCCGGGGGAGGGATGTACGGCCTGGGGTCGCAGCACAGGTTTCCAGCAGGATGAAGAGGAGAGCGGAAGGGGGTCCAGGAAAAAGGGCAGAACTCGGGGGTGTGGCCCCTACAGGGAGCACAGCGCTGATGCCAGGTAAGGTGACAGGAGGATTTAGAAATAGTCCTTACTTTCTCCAGATATCCTCAATACAACGACAGTTTCGTTGGGGTGTGTATGTGTGGGGGTCTGGGGGTGTGTTTGGGAATGGGCGTTGTACAGATTTTCCATGTTTTTATCTTTTGTTAAGCACCTTGAGTTGCATTTTATGTATGAAAGGTGCTATACAAATAAAGTTTGATTGATTGATTGATTGAATACTTTCTGTTAAAGTTTTCAGTTCACATTAAGATAATATTTTTTAACTACAGTTAATCCACACAAAGATGCTTTTAAAATGGAAACCGTCCTTTACAAAATGAAATCTGAGCCTGTTATTCATTCCCTCTGTTTCTATCCTGTCTATCTGACAGTGTAAAGCCTCCCCATGAAGGCAGCAGGCAGCGGTCCTGCAGCGCCCCAAACCTTCGGAGGTCCCCGCGACACAGTCCAGCAGTGCCTGGAGTGCCAAGTCTTGTGGAGATGGGTAAGCAGCACCAGCTTATTAAATCTATTTTGTCACTCCATATAATAACATAGAGAACAGCTGTGTCCAAAAGGTTGGCAAAGTGGCAGACTGGAAGGGAAAACATGGAAGGGGAAAGTGAGTGTGTGAGATATTTCACTCCCACATGGCTCTTAGTGGTTGACCTGAGAAACTAACAGATGTGCATGTTTGTAGCTGTGCGAATGTAAACACACTTGCTGAAAAAGCATCAAGCACACTCAGCAAACCAAACTTGGATGGTTGGAATTCAAGTAAGAATTCTGCAGTTGGCCTGAAGCTGCTTCGTGTTTTAGAGGAATTGTTGATATTCAAGGCAGCATGAACTGTCTGTGAACACATCTACAAATACTGGTTTTCTATGTATATGCTTTAAATATAACTAAATGTGACTAATCCTGTTCAAAGAAAATGAAGACTGCTGCTTCACTACTGAGCCAGGAAGTGCTTCTGGTCAGTCCTACCTCTGCATCCCCTTCCATAAGGAGGACCACACAGCTGCTGCTGCTGCTGCTGACGGTGATGGAGATGAGTACTGCCCCAGTGGCCAGGTACCAGGAACACCGCCATGCAGGAAAAGCCCCGGTGGGGGCCGGCGGTCTGAGCTGGTCCTGCTGGGCTGTGGAGCTTTCCTGGCTGCCGTCGGACTGGGCTGCAACCTGCTATCTTTGGCCCAACCGGAGGAGAGCATCAAGCCGCGATGGGAGGGTTTCTTCCACAGAACAGGGGGCCAGAGGCGGAGCACCAGCCCCCCCACTCGCAGACTGTTCCGGCGGGAAAGTCCGCTGAAACCCTCAGCGCCCTCGCTACCCGAGCGAGGCCTGCCCTCCTCTTACACGCTGCTATCCTTATCATCAGTGTCTGACTGCAACTCCACCCGCTCTCTGCTGCGCTCTGACAGCAAGGAGTTGTTGGTCTACCGCCCTGCCTCACCACCTCCTGTTTCACAGCATCAGGCCATCCCAACTCCAGTGAACCCGCTGGTCAACACGCACCTCGAGAGCTTCAAGCGTAACCCCCGCCAGTCTCTCACACCCACACATGTACCCTCTGCCCCAAGTTCCTCACGTAGCCTGCGTCGAACACCATCAGACGGGGCCATCAAGAAGAGCTGCCCCCCTAATAATCTGGAGCCATTGCCAGAAAAAGCAGCATTAGAGAACACAGGTAAAGTCTTGTCTTCTTTAATTCCATCTAGACGTATGGTCATAGTGAGTTTTTGAGGGTTAATACTGATACGGATGTTTTTTAGTTTGTTTGATGATATTCAGTTTCCATATTTAGCCATATTTTTGGCTTTTGAGTGAAACATCTCTACGACTCTGGTTGATCATGACATTAGATTAACACATTTGCGTTCCCCTCAGTATGAATAGCAATAATTTGGTGTTTTCTTTTCCTTTAGCGCCCCCACAAGGTCAGAATTTGAATTTGTACAATATTTTGGTTTATGCCAACTAGCGTCATTCCAATCAGCCTTAACTGTATTTCATGTTTTGTCCTGATGTTAGCATGCTGACCATAAATGGTGAATACAGTAAGCATTAGACTTCCTAAACAACACATTAGTGTTGTCATTGTGAACATGTAGCCAAGCTACCATTAGCGTTGAGCTAGAAGAACCGCTGTACCAAAGTACAGCCTCACAGATCCGCTTATGTGGCTTTAGAGTCTCAGTCTGTTTATTTTACTGATGAAAAAAACGGCATTAAGCCATCCTCAAAAACCAGAACCCTCCACTGAATCCCAAATAGTCAAAAACACAACTCAACACAGACAACTTTAAAAAACAAGTTTTCCTAAGATATTAAGCATTTAAAAAAAAAAAAAAAAAAAAATTAAAAAACACGAATAAATCACCAGTACTAGCCGAATAACATCCAGCCAAAATTTTGATCTAACCTAAAAAACTTCTCTGGAATTATAATGTTGGATTTTCTCTGGATGTTCAGGTGGTTTCAGAGGTTTAAAAGAAGAGTGTTCTGAGGTTCCCCGGCTCCCTGATCCAAATCTTGTGTTCCCTCCAACTCCCCGTCGCCGCTGTGCTCCTGAACGCCCCAAAACCCTTGACTTTGTGGCCCGGCCACGGCCTTCGCCGCGGGCGCGCTGCGATGTGTTTTGGGCAGAAGCAAGGCCCAGGGGAAATGGACAAAACCTGGGTAACAGCGAGTCGCCCGCCCACACATCCAGCACAGAGACTCCTCCAACTGTAGAGTTTGGTCGAGACCCGGCGGTGCTGCCCACCCCAATGGAGGCCCCAACGCCCTATTCCCCTCGTAGGAATGAAAACCTGTTGGATCAGCTGGATGAGGGACAGTGCAGGGATGGAACCGTACCACTCTGCAGACCGGAGATCAGCTTTCCCAGAGACTCACCTTACCGCTACAGACCTGGATTCTGGTCCTAAATCAGCCCCATGTGCACACAGTCCCGGCCCTTCATCTTCCAACACAAGAGGGGGACTGTCCCTGCTGCTAGCCTTTGGATTGTTACAGGTCTGGGCCAATTAGTACTTAAAGGGGGTGGTTCACCTTTCCTCTTGTACAATATTGTCACTAAATTACAGGAAGACATTTATTGTGAATATTTTACCTTTCTGACATTTGTTGTATTGCCATTTGTGATGAAAATCATCTAATTCGGCATCAAGTATTTGAAAATCTTATTTGAGCCAGGTCTGGTTGTTAATGCATTAGCGGGACAGAACAACCCTTTTTCTTGATTTCTGTCACTTACAGAAACCCTGATATTGTCATTCAAGACATAAAAGCTTTTTTTCCTTGGGAATAAGTGGATTAATGGCTTTATAATGGAATGGCATTGACAGTTTCACAAAGCTTTATGTACTTTTCTTAATTTCAAGCTTGAGTTCAAGATTGTGCATTTAGTGAAGTGCACTTTTGGAAAGCGTCATGAATGTAAAGCTTCAGGTTTTTTCCATCGTCTAAAAACACAGTCTCTGATTATTTGTGGGTTTGTCTGTAAAAAGCATTGCGTTATTTCAACTCATCTGTATAATTCACTCGCCTTTGTTAGTGGCCGATGGACTCTGTTTTGTATTGAGCACATGTCATCACCAATCACTTGTACAGAGTAATATCCCAGGGACGGGGGATGATGTTGTATAATATGAGCACTCCTTTGCATTAGCCTTGAAACAGTGTCAGTACAGTAATGTCTGACTCGGTATCGAGCCCTGTACGCTGAACTGTACTAAAAAGAAGAATGTCAATATCACTGAGGATTGAATTGGGATCAAAACACTGTCAGGAAATCACAACCAAATATATCAAAGAACTCATTTATTCCCTGTCGAGTTCATTCTTTGTTTGTGACCCTGTCAGAGCAGCTTGTTCGGATCCCAACCCACCAGTTGAGAAACTTTTCTCCAAACTAAAAAGGGAACTTTGTATTTGTAACTGTGTAATTTGTTTGCCTCATAAATTGTTGATCAAGACAGGATGAGGGGTGTAAAGTATGTATTTGACTATGTAAGCGTCAAACTGCATGAGTGTTGAATGGCACACAAGTGAAGCAGGCCCTGGTGGCATGTGGAAGTTCACTCCTGATTATTTATATTTGTAATGAGTTATTTAATTTTATTTATTGATTAATTTGTTATGATGGTTTATTTTTATAATTCATTGTATTTGCCTTGATTTTTGACAATTTTGTCCATGAATGTTTTTAGAGTCAAAAGTGGCTTCCAACAAAATGCAGTCACATTTGACTTGCTTCATATTCATTTGGTTTCATGCATTTTAAAAAATCTTCAGGCTGCTTTTTTTGTTTTTCTGCTGCAGGTTTTTCTAACATCTTTAACAAAGGTACAAGTAGTTTCAATCCAACTAGAGACCAAAAGCAGACACGATTAGACCTAAAACAGTTGATTAATCAATAGTTCAATTTGCTTAAGTCATCTTTTCAGAAAAAATCCCAAATATGATTTACTTCCAGCATCTCAACTAGTAATTTACTGCTTCATCGTATTTGATAGCAAACACAATTTTAGGAGGGTTTCAACATTTGTCTTGGGAAAGCAAGTGATCTGATGGCAACAATTTTGGCTTCAGGAAATTTGGAGCGATTCTTAATTTTAAAGACAATTAATTGAGAAAATAATGAATAGATTATTCATTTCATTCATTAGTTGCAGCTCCAAATCCAACAGTCAAAAAGTTATTTAACTGAGTAAATTCATGGAAACTGGGTTGTGCACATTGTTTTTTTTGTTTGTTTGTTTCCACATTTTCCTTGTGTTTGTCTGGCCTAGACTGGGGTTAGATATTAATTTCAAATAATTTAATGTTATTTTAACCTGTTTGACAAGGAAATTCACAGTATTGGGGGAATTTCAGGTGTCAGATTAATGGTGCTGTCAGAGGTGGTAAATCCTACCTATTAACCGTTAAACTAGCAGGTAAAGAAAAAGCTAATTAATCATCAGTTATTTGAAAAACACTATCTGACTCTGGTCTCAATGCCTGTTTCTGAATTCATTTTCAAATGTCAAGTGACCTCTCAGCCTGGAGTACCATGTCCTCTGAGATTTGACCTGTCTTTATTCCAAGTGTGACCCAACCTACATGTAAATGTGAATGCTGTTTCTCTGAGGACTGTGCAGAATGTGATCATGCTCAATGTACAAACTCAGTATTTCAACTAAGGGTGCTGGTTGAAACAAAGCTCTCGCTCTGAGGTGTAGCCAAGGCATCATTATCTGTCTGAAATGTTACCACGAATAAGCTGATACTGAGGGACGTTGTTCACGCTGGGAATAATACTCTTACTGACTGACTTGTATTTGCACTGGAACACACTGATTTGAGTAAAATCATAGTAAACAATCCAACTGGGTCATCATTTCTTTTATAAGGCCCTGTGTTTCCTTGTTGAATTAATGGATATAAAAGTAGCCAGAAGCTATATTTTTACTCAGCAGTTCCCCTTTGTGTTTCTTTCAGCTCGTTGTTTTTATTTACCCAACAAGCAACAGTTTGTGCTCCGTAAACATTAGCATTAGCATCAGAACTATGCTTCCATTTCTCAGAAAGATAATTACCTGGCAATGTTTTAACAAGACTTACCACTGTTAAATAAAGAGAGAAATGGGTGGGCTACACAGCACCAAACAGCAGACAGAGGTAGCCATTAGCAGGTGAATGTTCTGTAGTGGAACATTTAGCTAGCAGCTAATGAAAGAGATGCATGATTCCCTTAGGAGTTAGTGGAGACTTGGAGCAATTAATTTCTTATGTATTGGTATTAGCATTACATTTGGTCAGAGAGCTATGTATTAATTTCTCAGAAAGATAATTACTGGGCAATGTTTTAACAAGACTTACCACTGTTGGGTAGACAGAAATGGTGGGCTATGCAGCTTTTAGCAGCAGACAGATTTAGTAGTTAGCTAGTGAACATTCTGTAGTAGCACATTTAGCTAGCAGCTAAAGAAAGAGACTCATATTTCCCTTAGGAGTTAGTTGAAATTAGCAAATGTTTCTTGTCCTTAAGTATTAGCATTAATATCAGCATTACATTTAGTCTCAGAGCTAAGTGTGCAACTACATGTTTCCTATTTAGGTATCTGGACGGCTGTCATCTTTATCTCAACTTGGGAACCAGGTAAATCATTTTCATCATGCTGTGGACAGAATATTCTCTCATCCAGATGGTTAGAAGAGTCTTTGACAAATTCAGAAATATCTTCAGAAGTCTCACAAGTGAGAAATGGTTAGGTACCATTGGGACTTGAATGTGGGTAATGCTAATATATGAGAGCAACAAACTACATTGCATCAAAGAGCAAGCAGAGTTAGCAGTTAGCTGGTGAGCATAGTGGAACATTTAGCAGCTAAGGAGCCTCATATTTCACTCAGGAGTAGGTAGAGACCAAAAACAGAGCTAAACGACTGAATATTGGACTTTCATTCATTGGGTGGCCAAAAACATGACTCCAGGTAAATTGTTCGTCATATCCACTTAAATGGTGATATTATCATAGTGTTTTGTTCACAACCAGTTTCCACTGCCCCCAGGTGCTGAAAAAAACTAGGTGAAAAGGCATATGTAAAATCATTTCAGTCAGCTGTGCTTCACTTATTTACACATGCTTTCATCAGCATTTATCCATAGATCCACTTCAGCTCATGAAAAAAAAGGAGGAAAATGAAAGGGAAACTGCTGCAGCACAACAAAAGTACTTCAATCAATAGACACATTTATTACACGCATACAGTAAACATACAGTATTTGTTGATACAGAAAATGCTGTAAATGTAGTGCTTTGTTTTGGCATTAATAAACACAAATAGCTCGCTTCTCCATTATATTTTCCATGATTCCTATAAAGTAGCATATTTACATTTTGTGATATGTCTCTTAAGTCTGTACTGCAATTAGCAACCATGTGCTTGTGATGTCCTTGCCTGCACATTTTGCAAAACCTGCTTACTGAGAGCACCGTCACTTCAGATATAATCAGAGAGTATAAAAAAATCATTATCTTTTGTTGTACTTTCAAAATCAAAGTATGGTGACAGAAGTGTAGGTGGTTGTTACTCATTTACTCCATGCCATTGAAAAGACATCTGGTGCGAGGGCATGTGCTAAATTACAGTTACACTCGCCTGCAGACATGCTGGATTCACTCTAAGGATCTTGTTGCTCCTGTCTCTATCACAAGTGTTGGCCTGTATGTGCAATGTTTGGACTGGCAGTGCATCAGTTTGTAAAGGTTAAAAAATACTCAGGATTCATAATAGATAAATTTGGCGGTTTGGAGACATAAACTCGGTATCAAGTACAATTTTTAAAAAATGCTTCAAGCACACAATGATGTAGTTCAATCACATAACTGGCCACCAGATGCTGTGCAAGGCAAAGCAAACAAATATTGCGTGAAACCAAGACCTCTGACTCATGGTGTGTAAGGTCTGGGTGGCACACAGTTGGGCTTAAATTTATGACAGGTGAGAAGTCATCAGACAGCAAGTGCTTATGTTGCCTCTTTCTTGTCCCTCTGGGCATTCCGGCGAATCTTCATCTCTGTCAGCTGGATGTAGCGGATGACATTGGTGTCTGGAAAACAAAGACAGGAAAAGACTGATTTATTTCCTGCCTGGGCAGGAAATGTGCATCAATGTGCTCATAAATCTTCCACCTAAACTGACCTTAGTGGCGCATGTGACATAGTAAAGTAGCAACAGGAACTACTTTTTGGAAATATTTTTTCAGACACTATGAATAAACATGATCTTTTTTCCAGATACAACGCTGGACCAACACTAACAAACAATGATGTTATAAATCAAGTGAAAAATGACCAAAAGTGCAGTTATTGTACATTTTCTGTGACTGCAGTAAGCCATTTGAACATCTGAGCTGAAGAGAGCTGTTTCATATGGAATTTTTCCCGAGGTGATGAATTCCACTCTCACATTGAAAAAGGAGGTGAGTAGGCCAAGTCCTATTTCTCTGAATAAACTGAATAATCTTTCATTGATTATTATGTTTCCAATACCCTAATTAGTTCCCCACCATATATACCTGTTGGTCTGTACTGGAAGTCCTTTTCTCTGATGACATTTTGACACAGCAGGTCAAGCAGAGGTGTAAATCCTAAAATATATTATGGATAGATTCCATTTAGCTGCTTCAGGTTCATGGTCCTGGTATTGTGCATATCGGCTCACCGTAACAATGTCAGTAATCACTGGGACACTTGAATAGAAAAGAGTCATTGCTGATGTTATTAGTATCACCTGTCAGTCAAAATGCATTCTGGCTTAGCATCCAGCCTTCTAGTTACCAGTTTCTTGCTGCCTGTTAGGACCTCTTGCCTGTCTTTTTTGCTTTACCTGTCCTGACTGACCACCTGTTAACAAACCCAACTTTGAAAAATCAACACAGTAAACATGCCTGTTGTTTGTGACATTCACCTGAGTCCTTTACTTGTCCCACTGAGCCTTTACAGTCACCAGCTTCAAGTTGGTTAACACTACACCTTCACAGGTATGAGATAGAGCTGAAACTGACAACTATTTTCATTTTATTTAGATTTTTTCTTTGATTAAAGCCACTACGTGTAGAATTTTTCTATTCGTTTAACACAATCTCAGCTAAATTTGGTGCAGTCTGAGTGATGCTTTCAGCCAGCTCATCTCAGTGACCCCAGGTCAGATCCGTGGGAATCCACTGATACCCCCACAAATTCTGCATATTAGTCATTGTTTACTTTACTTACTTGCCCACAATTAACACCCATCACAAGTTACCAGAACACAGAGTAATACCTTAACGATGTTTGGTCAAATATCCAAAAACAGTGCTCTAACAAGTATTCAGATTCTATACAAAAGTAGCCATACAACAACGTAAAAAAACAATGCATTATCAGCAAAATGTACTTAAAGGATTAAAAAAAGGACTCATTTTCAAGCAGAACAGCTCCCGTCAAAGTGTTATAACATATTATATTGCTGGATGATTATTACTGATGCATTTCAATGATGAAAGCACCATTTTAATATTGTAGCTGGTTTAGGTGGAGCTAGTTTTAACTTATATCCAGTTTAAAGCATTAATCTCAAACAAGTGAGGTCCAAAACACTCCTACAATTACTGCTTATCACCGTAGGTGCTGCCAAAGAAGATAATGAAAATCGAAGACTGTTGCTTTAATTTATAGCAATAGTCTTTTTTGACTATATCTATAACTAAATTCAATGTTGTGAAAAGTATTGTACAGTACTTCCCTCTGAAATGTATTTAAGTAGAAAGTGTTATAAAATGGAATTATTCAAATAAAGTACAAATATCTCGAAACTGCACTTAAAGTAATCATCTTCGAGTACAAGTATTGAGTATTGAACAAGTATTCAGTTCATAATGGTGTAAAATAGGTAAAAGTAAGCACTTCTTCACATTTGTGCAGAAACCAGTTTGTGTTTCTAGTTAATTTATTTAATTCGTTTAATTTTCTGGCAATCAACTTATCAGTTCACTTACTAATGAAATCACCATCAACATAAGAGTCTTAAGCAGGTCCATGAGTAAGATCTCAAATGAATGTGATTCCTTTCAACAAACCAAATCAAATAATCAAATAAGCATCTGTGGTCTAATGAACCATCAGCGCTGTAACCTGTGTCAGGGACTAAAACAGACGATTCTGGAGCTCAGTGCTGACCTGATGGTTCCTGTTTGTGCGACTCCTTCAGGTAGTGCAGGGCCTTCTGGAAGTCTCCGAGGTGGTAATAGGCCACGCCTGATCGGTATAGAGCTTTGAAGTTCTTTCCTTCCTTGTGAAGCACTTTCAGACAGTATTCCTTCACTCGTTCATAGTTCACCAGCTCCATTTGCAAAAGGCAGGCTTGAGTAGGAGAACATGAGGAGACACGAGGGTTGAAAAAGTTATTGATAACGCTGCATGAGCCAAAGGTAGAATTTCACTGTACAGCAGAAGTACTAATGTTTGACCCGTCAGACACCAAGATGGGATGGATTCTTTGGTTAATTCTTTCATATATAACAAATCTAATGACTGAATTTGCCATGGGGTGAACAAACGTAATATCAATATGAAGTGGATATAAAAAGAATGTGAGGAGGATAGTGGGGTAAGCCTGAGAATGACTCATACTCTATATGAATCATTCATGAGCTCTGGAGTATTCCCAGTATCTTTCTCCGTTGAAAAGAGAACAGATAAGTGTAGTGTGTGTGTGTGTGTGTGTGTGTGTGTGTGTGTGTGTGTGTGTGTGTGTGTGTGTGACAGAAACGTCTCTTACCGGCCAAGCTGTTGTAACACTCCAGCTCCGCGTTCTCCATGGCCCCCTTCTGCTCATCTGTCAGCGTAGTGGACTTGCTGATGGTCGGCAGGAGGGGGGACGGGGGCTTGGAGCTTGTGTCCGGATCCCCCAGCACCCTGCACAGCCCCTTAATCTCCAGCAGAGCGCGGTGATACTTGCCAATCGCCTCCCGGTACTTCTTATCCTTGTAGCACTGGGTGCCTTGGCACTTGAAGTCCAGCGCCCGTCTCACGACGTCGGCTGGCTCGTGAGATGGTTGTTTCAGCATCGACCCACCATGATACCTCTGCTGCTGCTGGAGCTGCTGCTGCTGGTATCTGGCATCTTTGGTCCGGCTGCTGCTGCTGCTGTTGGGAGGCTGAGCGCACGGCTGGAGCCTCGGGGAGCCGCCGCTGTTGTCTGTGTGGCTGCCTCTGCCGCCGTCCACCCTGCCGTCGTGCCCCGTCTGGATCACGCTCATTTTCGACGTTATTTGACTGTAGCTGCCCTGACACCCGACTGTAAATTAGCAGCTCAGTAGAGGCTCCTTCACTGCATCTTCTCGGCCGTTTCGACTCGCCAGTGTCGCAGCTACGTCTCCTCTGTGCGCAACCCTGCGCGATGCGCGCTCCTCCGTTGTAGCCTGTTCTTCACCCCCTCCGACGAGCCGATTGGTCGATAAATTCATGGCCAGTGGTCCCATGGGGGTCCTCCACCAGGAAGAGGAGAGGTACGATCATCAGTTTATCAGCGATGATTTCATTATTATTTTGTTTGCAAACTGGACACACTGCTTTATTTACAATTAGACTGCATTGATAATGTTTTCTTTGTAGATACTTTGGCTTGTGTTTTATTCACAAAGGGAAACTGCGAGCATATATTCAGCGTATTTCTTTTGAATTGACAAAAAAAAATCACACGAGAGTTGTTTTTTTTTATTATAATGAAAATTATAGCCCTGCCTCAATATACATCATTATATTTCTTGCTCCTCATCTTGCCTGTCTTGTATTATTACAGGAAAATAAAAGCCATAAAGTCTTTTTTGATTAATGGGCAGTGACTCATTTTATCAGATTTCTCTCTGTCTCTCTGGGCTTTCCATGCGAGTTCATTTATAAATTGGCAGTATTTCATCTTCCTTAAACGAAATATCTTAGAGTGAGAGAATATCAACCCCTCCTTCCACTTAGTTATTCCTCCCAGTCTCTCCCTCTTATCTCAGATTGGAGGAATGCAGTCATCTCTGCTCTGATGAATCAGATAAAGATCATCCAACCTGTCGTCTCTTGCTCGAGCAGCCTGCTGTTCCCCCTGATCGCTCGCGTTGGACAGATTCATGACAGGCTAAAGTCCCTAATGACAGGCTATGATGTCATTCGAACCTGGGTTTATGCAGGGTAATAGTGTTATGAGCCTCTATTATGAAGGGGGGAGCAGGCAGCGAGGTGATGAATACCGTCATCCCTGTTGCCCTGGCAAAAGAGCCTCTCATTACGACTACCATTTTATCAACAACACTGGAGTGCCTGCAAGCTTGTGTATTCACCATGCTTAAATCCATCTGTCCCGTCACACTTACAGGGCAGTGAACAACTGTCTGGGTGTGTCTCTGGAATTTCAGCTCTCTGGAGCAAATGCCCCTGATCAGAAATAAAGTCCATGAACCGTGAAAGCTATTACATATGGCTGTTTGCGCAATGTTTCAACTGATGCTTGTTTGCGAGATCTTTAATAGGGTTATAGAGTCGATACACAACATAACACAACATCTCTCTGATGCAATTTAGTTTGATGGTGTTTATATGAGATGAAAGTTCGTATACGATATATCAATAGTAGATACAAAAAAATACTATATCATTCAAATGTATGATGACATTTTGAATCAGTGTCAACAGCACACTGATTGCATGTGTGTACATGTGGATATAAAAGACCGAGAAGATTATATTTATATATTATAGTTAAAATGCGTCTTTTTTGTGCATATTTTCTCTTATTTATTCTACGTATTCCAATTTAACTAATCAAAAGGCTTGACGGTACGTCATCAATGTGCGACCTGAAGCATCGTGAAGATGACGTACTCCATGTGAGACAATTTGTTTACATCATGGCGGCGGTGGACTTCAGAGGTAGCTAAGTCGCCGTTTTTATTTATTTGGTAGAACGTCATTTACGGTCATGTTTTTTCCTGAAGTGGCATTCAGTAAACCCGTAATTTACGTGTTCTACTTGAACTCTTGAGATAAAAACTACTGTGTGAATTTGCTGTTGGCAGGTTCCACATTGTTTTAGTGCTAAAAGCTAGCGTTAGCAGCGGTTAGCATCCCGTCCGCTTTGATTATCATGTCGGCTAATTTTGCTAATCCTGGCTGGCTACTAGAATGGTCAGTTTTGTTTGGTAAATTAGCTACTAAAGATACAAATTATTAGTCTTATATTCCAGCATTGTTCATGGGAGAGGAGGATGAATAATATCATACAAACACGGTCACTGACAGCTCCGTTACTGATAACTACTTACAACGGATGATAATAACCTTATTTCGCAAGCTTTTCCGGTGAAATGACCCTGGGTAGTTGGTAGTAATTGATAGTTTGAAATGGCAGCAGCAGATGTAGGAGTTAATATTACAATCACTTCTTGAAGAATGTAATTTATAATGATCGTAATGCTGCTATAAAACTACAAGTGTTCATAAAATATAATAAATGTAATATAAAAAGTCATTCTTAAAATGAATAACCCACCACCAGTTTGATATTTCCTTAAATTGATTGAACATGATTTGTGGGGGAAAAATAAGATATCAAAACAGCACATCAGTTTCATTGAAATTGCCTGAAGTGCACAAAGAAACCGAGATTTAAGAAAATGAATGAAAATGGGGATCATCTGATTTTTGCAAATGAGCCCAGCAAGAAATTAGGAAATGTATGAATGCAATTAAAGATTTGATATGACTTGATTTTGGTTCACCATGAGCAAAACATACGTAACAGATTTAAAACAACTTAAAAAACTAAGATGTGGTTTTTATTATAGTTTTTAAACAGACCTATACATCACAACCTGAGGCTGTGATAATGATATTGTCAATAGTGCCTACTCCAGCCATGGCATAAAAGTGTTCAGTATAACCCTAATATTATTTTGAACCTCACATGAAACCACTGTAAATGTATTAAAATTGACCAGCCATCAGTTCAGGACGTTCATTACATTTTTCATTCAATTTGCAGACAACCTTCTCGGGATATCCTGGGTGGACAGTGGCTGGGTACCAATTCTTAACCCTGGAAATGTATTGGACTACTTCTCTGAGAGAAGCAACCCATTCTACGACCGAACCTGTAACAATGAGGTAGTGAAGATGCAGCGGCTTACCCTGGAACATCTGAAGTAAGTTTATCCTACGTAGTGCAATCTGGTGTTACTTCAAGAGAGTCGCACATAAATGAAATTTAAAGAAATTGAAAATAAAGTAATCGAGTGTCACATTAAACTAGGAGTAGTATCAGCTCAAATAAGATAGTGAATGCATTGTAGGATTCATCAGTTAATTAACATGGAGCTTCTAATAAACAAAACCAAATAAAACACAGATTTAGTTATTAAGACTTGTTCTGTTTTAAAGGTCAAATGTATGTTGTGGTATTTTGATATTTGGAAAACAAACGTTGTGTCTGTCTTATTTTCAGTCAGATGGTGGGAGTGGAGTACATTCTTCTTCATGCTCAGGAGCCAATTCTTTATATAATCCGTAAACAACAGAGACAGTCACCAACACAAGGTGAGCATTGTAACGTCTGATTGAAATTTCAGAAACTGCAGTCGTGCATCTGTATTACTGCTTAATAAAGATGACATTGCCATATAAGCATCCTATCAGTGATACAACTGACCACAGGGGTCCTCTCTATCATTATCCAGCTGTGTAAAAGTGATCACTGCTAACAAAACATCCGTAGTACAGCAATCTGAAACAGAGTAATTTCATTTGCATACCAGTAATTAGAATGGTGATTATATGATCTGATATTCATTACTGTCACAAACTGGTTACACACATACAATCTTGTATGTGAGGAGCTTATTGCCACTTCTGCTGTATGTTTTCATACTCCAGTGGTTCCCATGGCTGACTACTACATCATAGCAGGAGTTGTGTATCAGGCCCCAGATCTGGGAACAGTTATCAGCTCCAGAGCGGTGAGAATTTCTTGTATTTACTTGTAAAATACACTTGGAACCACGTGTTCTAAAGGCTGTTAATAAGGGATTTGTGTAGACTTTAAAAGAGCTTTATCGTGAGTGAGTCAATCGTATCTGTTTTAGCTCTCTGCTGTCCATGGAATCCAATCTGCTTTTGATGAGGCCATGTCATATTGTCGCTATCACCCATCCAAAGGATACTGGTGGCACTTCAAGGACCATGAGGAGAGAGGTTGGTTCTGGCGGTTCATTGAATAAAGTTATAGATGAAATAGTTCCCGTATTGATATCACAACACTACAAGAGCCAGAGCAAAATGTAACTAAAAGAGTAACTTCAAGTTTAATGTGATCAACAAAACTCTTCTTTACAGAAAAGGCCAAGCCCAAGTCGAAGAAGAAAGAGGAACCGAGTTCACTGTTTCAGAGGCACCGTGTTGACACGCTCCTTTTGGACCTCAGGTCCAAGTTTCCACCAACATTCTACCAGGTACACTGTTACTGTTACACTGACTCGACAGAAATCTACTCAGTCTTTTCTTTTCAAATGTCCTCTGCTTAAAATTATTTCATGCTAATGAGATTGGATCTACGTAATATTGTTTTTCTTTCTGCAATTTCAGCCGAAGCCTGGCGAGAAGCCGATTCCAGGTATGATCTTGAACTAGTTAACTTATTAATAGTTAATTTTGTTTATTTAAATTTGAAAACTGAAGTAGATAGTGTTCACATTTTGATGCTGTTCTGAAGATAGTAGCATAATATCTGCAAAATAAATGACTTTTTCTCTAATTGTATGCTCTTGTATTGCAGTTGAGGTGAAGAAGGAGCCTGAACCCCCTGCAGAAACTGTAAAACAAGAGGAAAGGGAACCAGCCACAAAGTCCTCCGCCCCAGCTCCACCGAGCAAACCGCCTCCGGAGAAGAGAGCAAGGCTACAGTGACTTTATTCTCACACTCTGGGAAGATGGAGCAGGGGCATGTGAAGTCCTACGGCACTAACTGAAAGAACAGCTTGGGAGTATTTTTGTTCCATTTCCACTCTGCTCGCTTGATCAGTTTACAGGTTGCTAAGAATGAACTGCTACAAAAAGGCTCACGCAGTTGCTTGTCTGAGTGCCAGGACTACTTTTACACTGTAACCTTAGTCTTGCTCACTTGATAGTTTTGGCATCATGGACGTTTCAGGCAGCTCTACTACGGACAGGGGTTAACTGCTTGATGTCAGCAGGCATTTAGCAGTATTCGCTAAGGATGAGGTTTTTCAATGATAAGCTGACCTCAGCATCAGTGTCGGTTTACTGTTGACATCAGCATAATATTTGCGTTGTAGTGACTTCAGAGGACAGTTTAATTTCTAGTGTGCTTTACAGGGGGATGTGTCATAAAGCATTATCTCATCTGAAAAGCAAAAAGCGTCTTGACTTGAGCACCTCTCTTTAATTACAAACACTTTATTCTGTTTTTTTTTTGTTTGTTTGTTTTCAGGAATACTCTGTGTGTTTTTCTATTAAAATGTACCAGCTACTGTGTCCTGATCTGTTTGGCTGTTGACAAGCAAACGTCTTTGCTGATCACAGTTTTTCCTCACAATCTGAGCAAAATACCATCTGAAATAAAATACATTTGTTGCTGACTCATACTCAACAGATCATAACTGAAGGCATTTCTATCAGATCTGAGGTTAATTCACCCTTTAGTGTCTAACTACACTCACCAAACGTGATGATCCTCAGTTGTGAAAAGTAACGTTTACTCAAAAACCTTTATAGTTACTTGTAGTTTACCTGAGTTATTCCATTTTATGTGCCTTTATACTTTCACTATATTCCAGAGGGAAGTATTGTACTATTCACTCCTCTACAAATACCTGACTGCTGAAGATACTCGTGACAAACAATGTATTGTTAAAAATTAATTCAATGTTCAGCTGTGGGTGAAGAACCTATTATTTTATTTTACAAAAAAAGGCAAATATTAGAGAAAGATACAAAAGTATAAAATTTAAGTAGGTTTTTGAATGCAGGGCTCTTATTTTGTAATGGAGTGTTTTTATATTTGTGCTTTTTACTTAATCTGAATTCTTCCACTACTGATAGTCTTGGTTTTAAGTTTACAAAGGGGTATAAATAACACAGCAAATGGTTTAGAAAATGAGAGTATGACCAGCAGGTGTCGCCATTTGGTCATATTTGGCCCGAGCTTCTAATTGCCTAAAAATCCATTTTATTTCATGTATTTGTGCTCTCTGAAATCACTGCGTGGAGTCAAGCTCAGGTCAAACGCCCACAGTCGCGCAGGAAATCAGTTTTCACCAAGGAGATTAAGCGGACGACATAAAGGGCGAAGCCCATTGCAATGTTGTATATATATTTTAATAGGTATTCAGTGTGGACAGTGGCAGCCGATGCCACGAAGAAGAACTTTCTCGCAGGGCGTGGTGGGATAGGAGTCTCCTCTGTGGAGGACTGGAAACAGTGCCCCAGCTGGCTGGCTAGCAGCGGAGAAGATGGCTGCAGAGGGGATTCTCAGGCCAGTGTCTGAAAACATAGCACCGTTTGTCATGTTGAACGACGACTAGCCAGCGTGTCACCCCGGTTGTTCCGTTGGTCGGTTCCGCTCGGATTCGTCGGAGGGGATAAAACAACATGGGGTCGCAGACTCTACAGATCCTGAGGCAGGGGGTCTGGGCTTCAGTCACAGGCGGATGGTACTACGACCCCGATCAGAATACATTCGTCAACGCTTTACATCTCTACATCTGGCTGTTTCTGCTATGTTTCCCCTTCACACTTTACATGGTGAGCCGTGTTGCCTTTTTAATCCCTTTATAGTCCCTTTTGTTGTGTTTTTGTCATGACTGTTGACAACGCAAGTTGCCAAGTGTCCGTTAGGTTAGCTGCCACAGGATACTAACGGTCGGTCTCAGTCTATTATCTGGAGCGCAGACAATGTAAGGTCCCGTTAAACTAACGAAACGACACGGAATATTTTAACTACACTCAAAATATTTTGTAAAACCAGAAGCTTGTCGGAATTCTAAGCAGGTTACCCGCATGTAAAGGACAAATTCAACAAAATAATCTTTAAATGGCTGCCCCCTCAGCTTTTACCATCCACCAACTAGATTGGACCAGAATGCTCTTTTGTTAAAACTGTGCCTTTATCAAAGTGATGCGGTTAAGATCCGTTAGGATACGAGCAGTCGATTACACTGTGTCAGACTCTAATGTTAATCAGTGAAATTCATCCCCCACCCCCTCTTATCTAGTTGTTTTCCTCCTGTCGGTAGTGATTTGCGGTGTCACCGGTTTTCAGTAGCTACCAGCTGTGGCTGCAGGAGCACAGTTGACAGGGATGTATCAGTAATCTGGCAACTTTAATGTCCGAGCAGCAGACTCAATAGACTGGCTGGCTGCTATTTGCTCAGTCCATTTGCCACAAGAGGTCTTTGTTTGCCTGTTTGGTTTGCTCTGTGTTTGCTTTTGCTCCTGTGATAGCTTCTAAACGACTCAGCAGGGCTTGACATATCAGTTTAAGTTACAGTCCACTTGTATGTGTTCCTCATGTCAAATGATTACTCTTTATCAGGCTGTCAAGTCCAGATTCATCACAGAAGAGAGTGAAATGTCATTGTGTTTTTCACATACACCTCAACAAATGTTCTCAGGTCAGGAAATAGCATACTAACTTCTATATTGAGGAGCTGATGTTTCAAATCAGTTCATGGTTTCGGTTCTATTCTTGGATTTGGTCAGCTCTGTGGTTTATATTGAGCCACAGGTTTGAGTGGTGCCGCTGTTTGTAATAACTGCAAACAGATGCAGCGGGGTATCTCAAGGACAGCAGAGCGTAGAAGATGGAGCTCAGACTCCGTGTGGTAAAATGAAGCCTGCTTCCTTGGCAGCTTCCCCATGAAAATGATAATTGAATGCAGTAGTTTTTAAAACGCTGCCAGTGTGCGTCATAAATAACTGGCACAATGGGCGCAATGATGCATTTCATTTTTTGGTCAGCTGTGTTTAGAGGAGCTAACTTAGATTCACTAGTTGGTTGCATTTTCACAGGTTTGATTCTTGTGTGCGCTTCATCTGTCGACTGCCACTCGTCATGACCCAGTGTCCTTCAAACAAGACATTATTAAAGTGCCTACCTGTTTTGTTGTCATTTGTGGGGTGCAGAGGTTATTTTGCCAGTGTGAGTACTGTTCCTGCTATGATATTAGAGATACCCCTCACCAGTTAACTTCTGTTTCTTCTTCTAATCCCAGGCCCTGCAGCCAACCATGGTGATAGTGGGAATCTACTGTGGTGTGATTGCTGCCATGTTCCTGCTGCTGAAGACGGTGAATTACCGCCTCCACCATGCCCTGGATGAAGGGGAGGTGGTGGAGCACCGGGCCAAGGAGAGTCAGGGCAGCAGAGGTGGCACTGAGGGGGCTAATGATGGCGGTGTCACCCGTGGGGAGGACAGCAATGGCCCGGGGTAAGTTCACATCTTACATGGCCGAGCGGTGGATTTGATATGTGGAGATGTGGGACAAAGACGTTCCACAAGTGTGACTAAGCTGCTCAGATGATGAGGCAGACAAAGTATTCTGTGAAGGCTGTGTAGGAGCATTATTAGGTGGAGGACATCGTGATGGTGAGAAGTCACATGGGGCGCGGTTATGGAGTGCGCTGATTCATTTAAAGGTGACGTGATCTGGAGATGTCTGTTGTAGTTGAGGTCAAAGGTCTAGTCTTCAAGTGGTAACACGTGAGAAGACACAGGCTGCTGCATGGAGAATCAATGTATTGCTTTAAAGGTTTCAGTAGCAACAGCAGCAGTGATGGGGAAAGTAACTGCTAACATTTTAATTTCTTTCTTTCACCTTGGTGTGGAGAGAGAGAGATCATACGCAACATGTTCGAGGCTGAGTTCAAAATATTAGATGATAACATACCATGCAAGTTGAACTGCCAGGGTATATCTGGGAAAAAATGTGCAGAATTTCATGAAAGGAACACCTCTTCAACTATTAAGCATGGGCGTGGATTGATCATGCTTTGGGCTTGTGTTGCAGCCAGTGGCACGAGGAACAGTTCAGTGGTTGAGGGAAGATTGGATTGAATTAAATAGCAGCAAACAGTGGCTGCAAACATCACAGTGTCTGTAAAAAGAGCTGCTGCTGCAAAGAGACTGGCTTCTACAACAGGATAACGATCCTAAACACGTCTTAAAATCCACAATGGACCACCTGAAAGGTTTTGCCATGGCCCTCACAGTCCTCCGACCTCAACACCAGCCAAAATCTGTGGATAGACCTCAAAAGAGCAGTGCATACAAGATGGCACCCCATAATTGACTTTGAAAGTTATTTCCTTGTTGAATTTCTGTAAATTCAAAACATTTGTCAACACTACGGGTTGTGCCGAGAAGCGTGTCGTTGAGCTTTGTTTTAAAACGCGTTACAGTTTTATTGCTTGGCTTTGACACCGAACACTGGCCTCATTTGTATGAAGTACCCTGTGGAGTTTTCTTGTAAACAGCGTTTCTGTTTACATTCAGTGTTACTCACCAAAACACACTTGTATCCTTGAGGCTGAACAAATGAGTGGAATGCATTGTCTTTCTGAAACTATTTTCAAAGGCAATTCATTGTTTTTTTGTTTTGTCTCTTCTTAATTTTCAAACCTGCGTTGTTTCCATTCGTGTCTACTTGCCTGCATTTGCTGGTGTATTGCTGTCTTTCCTGGTGCATTACAGCCACTTGTAGGCCAGTGATATACTGCAGCGTTGGGGAACGTGTATCACGTCACCCACATGCTTGTGTGCAAGAACAAACAAAACGGGGGCCCACTCATAAAAAACATCCCTCCAGAGCACTTCTAGTGGTCAGAAAACTCCACAGGGCACCTTTAAGTTCCTTTCTCTTTCCGTTGTACCCAGTATGCTGCTGGTTTTTCATTTGTTCTTTTAATGTTCTGCTCTGCTGCCATGGTGCTCGCTATGCAGAACCTAACCTTGTTAGAGTGGTATGTGTGTCTTTTATGTCCTTGTGTGTGTGTGTGTCTGTCTGTGTGCGTGTGTGTGTGCGCGTGTGCAGACACATGAATATTGGCTCAAAAAATTACGTGATAGAACTTGTTATTGATCTAATGCTACAGGTTTCTTTGTAGAGTAGATGATCTGAACAGATTTCAGAAGGCCTTAATAGATTGGGAAAGCCTGTTTTTTCCCCAAAGCCACTGAATATCCTCAATGCACAAAGATACAGAGTTCAATATGCAACCCATATATTTAGAAAGCCAAGTATGGTGACAGTGAAATATGTGCAAATTAATGCTTTAATTAGGGTATTAATAATGGATGTCAGTAGTGTAAGAGGTTAAGTTTTGGTGTTGTAGGATGTTGTTCATTTATGTTGTGTGTCTCATCTCAAAAATGAAACAATCTGGAAGAACAATAACATCAGCAACTAATGAGTTACACATGTTAAAAAATGCAATTTACATCAGTCATGTCATCAGTTACCATTACATAACAAGTACTGTTCCTTATTAAAAATGGACAACATCATGCGTTACCCCACCTCTGAATGCCAGGCCTTCATCTTTTCTTCAATCAGGAGGTTTAGCCCTCATTCAGAAGGAACAAAAGCCAGGGAGGTTCCAGCTTTTCAGTGCCCATGACTCGAAGAAGTGACTCATATTCACATTCCAGAGAGAGTGCTTAGCAGGATGCTGAGAGAGGGGAAAGGCAGCGAGAAGAATGAGAGCCCTCGACCACACGGGCAGACGCAGTCGCAGCGTTGCCCACACATCTGGAGTTACATTCCAGGTTGTTTGAGTTTACAGTAGAGCAGACAAGTCAAGCTGAAGTTGATTAAGGTGTTTGTGCACCGCCGCCCACTCATTTTCCCCTGACTGGTCCTTTTTTCCAGTCTCCGTTCAGCCGCTCGGCGTGTTGTAGTTCATTACTTGTGTGTTTGTGTTGTGGTTTGACCCGTTATGAAACGGTTTTGGCATATGGAAATGATTTATAGACAATCCCTGGCAAGTTGTTTGTTTCGACATACCAACTGGTTAAACAAGCACGTCCGGGCTAAATATAGGCCTGGAGAAAATCTACATGGATCCTTTCATCTGTTTTCACTCCTCCAGTTCATTTTTCAAAACCCTTAAAAAGGATATGAGATACACGCCTGGTTAATAAAGTTACATAAGTTTTCCTCTGAACTGAGTCAGGGCATAAATGACATATAACTCAACCTACTGTACTCATCATCTGAACAAGATGAATGGCACTGTTCACTTTAAGGGAGGCAGTGCACTGTGCCTGTGCTGATGATACAAGCCTCTGCATGGGTTTGTGTGTCTGTACAGGGACCCGGGAGGGGGTATCGAGATGGCAGACTTCATCAGACAAGAGACTCCACCAGTGGACTGCAGTTCCAGGAACTCCTATATTGGGATGGAGTCTAACCAGCAGGTAAGCAAAGCACTGGCCTTATGCATACTGCATACTGCACTGTGTATATAAGACTCCCCTTATTATCAGTCTCACCGGATGACAAGGCAAACAAGCATCGTTCTAACATTCAGGCCAGCTGTTTGTTGTTTACTGTCAGGGTACTGTTTCAGTTTACTGTCAAACTGTACATCTTGTCTGCACTTAAAGTGAGTCTGTGTTTGAAATGTCTCCCTGCTTCAGATGAAATGATCAGTTAAATGATTAGCTGCTCAACAGAAAATGAATTGTCAGCAGTGTTTTTTGACGTCCTCTATCAGGCCTGATAAGCAAACACGAGATCTGCTTTGTGATTGGAACATAAACAGGATTCTCGTGTTAAGGGAAACTGAGTCCTTAGGTCATGATTTAGTTTCAGAGATTGTGTTTGGATTTCAAATGGAACATCTGGATCATCCGAAAGCTTCACTTGCTGAATGTTTATTCATGAAGATGTTCTGTGATTCACGGCTTGTGTGACAAAGGATAATCAGTAAACTACTGCTGCACACTACTGGGAACAATATTTAATTATGCCACAAAAAGCATCATCTGCTGAGAGTTTTAAAACCACCTCTGAGTTCTGTGTAACATGTGCTGTGCTCACTTGGCTTGTTCCTATCGGAGACCAGGTCACATATCGATGATTGGATGGATGATCGACAGCTGGTTTTTCCTACAACTGTATCAGGGTGATTTTTAACGTAACTTACTATCACAACTAAGATCTTACAGTTCATTTAAAGATGTTTCTGGTGGAGCGACATGTCCCGCTGAGCCCCAGTGAATTTTAAATCCTTTATTACAAACCAGTTTGCCGTCACTTTTCCATGGATTCGACACCCTGCATCTCTGTTCTCCATGAGCCTGCTCGCCAAAACTCTGCTCTGAGTAGAGGAGTTAAGGATATGATTTGGATAACATGACGCTGTCATATCGTTGCACTTCACTGGCATTGTTTACATAGCTTGCAGAGAGGCCATATACTGTCCTCAGGTTGACCTTGGCATCAGGGTAAAACCCATAATGTTCTTGAACACAACTTTGAAAATATTATGTTTTTCTTGGACACTAACACCAAGTCATCCATGCTGGCATTCTACTGGCGTGCTGTGACGTAACTACCTCCACCCCCTCCAACTCCTGCCACCCGTTCAGATCACCTGTCAGCGATCTCGAGTAACCACGATTGGACGATATGAAAATAGAAATGATCGTCCGGCCTTAGTGCTGACTGTGACCAATCAGAAACGCCCACAAATAGCTGAGACAAACCTAAGGAGTAAAAGTCCAAGTTTAAAATTTCACTTTTCACTTGTTATTGCTTGACTGGAGGAAGGAGCTGTGCGTGTGCGTGTGCGTGCATGTGTGTGTTCTCTTTTAGGAATGGCCCTCACGTAACTTGCTGTCAGCTGATATCTCCTTCAATATTCAAAGTTATTTCGCTGTTTTATTCTGTGAGATATATTTAACCTCTGAATCCCCATGGGTGCTGTGTTCTCCGTCTTTGCACTGTGTGTCCTTGAGTCGCTAATCAGCCAGCATGTTCTCCTCAGCTGCCGTGTACTGAGTGGGAAGACAAGCCAAAAGTTTTCTCCGACAGTGAAGAGGCGCCGGCTGTTTGTAATACACCAATAGTGTCTTCCTTTGGACGTTGTTTTCTCTGATGATCACTCGCCTAGTCAGTTTGTCTTTATGAACGTTTTGCTCCAGAACTTTTCTTTTGATACCCTGACTGTCTGTTTCAAAAGACAAATGGCTTGACTTATCTTTTTATTCAAATTTCAGATTGCATCCACTCATGGGAGAGCAACAGTAGCCAAAGGTAACTATGACTGCCTTGTCATGTACACTTAAATCATGTTTGCTGGGTCCAGACCTCTGAACCCGCCAGCTCCACCAATTTGACTGATTCATCTGGGATCATGTGATGAAACAGTGGTTTCTTGTCTGAAAAAAACAGACGATCCAATGAACGCCACGGGGGACTAAAGATAAGGCAGCCATCGCCACGGGTGGGACTAACACCATCATGTTGTTGTTTTTATTTAACTTCACTCTTAAAATCCTGGCAAAACCAGTGCGTTCGCATTGTTACGCATCAATATCAGCAGATACGTTGGGTTCTGGTGATTGGTTAGGAAAAATCGAATCCCCCTCCTCCACGGAAATCAGTTAGAGCGGACGCAGTGTCAGACTGAAGATGGAAACAGAGTGGAAGAAGCTGACAGTTTTGTCTGATATCGTCATTTCCTGTGTAACTCCATTCATTTTAGAGTGAAAAGAACTGACTTTTTACAGGCACATTACACTGTTACACCTTTGGCTTTACAACCTTGTTTGCGACTCTGTGATGTATTTCCTTTTTACGGGATCACCACATCCCTGACCGTGATCACCCCAGCTGCCTGGGAGATGTAGTCTGACTCAGCGTTATCATGACCTCAGCAGTCACACCAAGATGAGACGGCTTTAGATGGCACTGCTGATGTGGGAAAAAAAAGTATTACAGTGTAAGACCCAGCATGGGAGTCATTCTACAGGAACGCTTTATTGGAATACAGAGAAGAAGATAATAAATGAACTTGTAGCTTTGCTTTGGGACTATTGTACCAAGTGTTAGAGTGAGGCGACTGCGTCGTCTGAATAATTCAGTCAGTCTGTTGGATGCCATTCTAATTAGCTGACAGTTTGGGATGACAGGAAATGGTCCGAAGTGGGACAAGGACTCTGCTGGGGTTTAGCATTTTAATCCTCTTCCCTTCAAGGATTCCTTCCTCTCAGACTGTCCATCACAGACTCTTGGGAAGTATGACCAAGCAAGACTTGCAGGATTTGAGAAGCAGTGATTACAAAGAACATCATTCTAAACCATTACATCTTTGTTCAAAGGTTATCTTGTACAGCCATCAGGGCATTATATTTCCATTATATTTGGTTGTTCCATGTGTGCACCTCTTCGACGTAGGGATTCTGAGAAGAAGGCACGGGTATCTGTTTCTTTATCCTCTGTGGAGGCCAGGGTTAGTGGTTGTGAATTTATTAATAATTGATTAAACATGTCATCCCTTAAATGTGTTCTCCCTATGTTTGCAGGAGATGTGGGAAAGACTTCAGATGACATCAGTTTGACTCTTGTTGAGAGCTGCAGCCATGATCATGGTAAGCCAACATGGCGTTCACATATAAACAGAAATCGTTCCCATGTTACTAACTGTGACATTCCTGCACCATCGTAATGTTTGTTTTCTTTGTGTCCATTCAGATCTGCTATCAGACACAAAGATGTACTGCCTTGTTCCCAATGACTCCTTCGCCTCCTTGCAGCCGTCAACCTCCTTGTGTCCTTCCGAGCTGTCCAGGGAGCCTGCTGATCTCTGTAACTCTGCTGCTTATCACTTCAGCCTGTCACACTCCTCCTGTGACACAGAAGCGACCACTCACGCATCCATGCAATCTCAGACTTTTAGGAAGGAGCTCCGTTCTCGGGGCCTGCCTCGGACATCTAGCTCGGCGGGTTCTGCTTTCCCTGACCCGTGTCTGCCAGACTTTGCTCTATACCCTCCACCCAGGAGAGGCGGCCTTGACCCTGTGTGTGAGCTGGAGACTGCCAGACCTCACAGGCCAGGGCTGTGTGGCCAAGAGGGGGCAGAGCGGCTGTACCAGCAGGACCAAGCTGTGCCCTCCACCTCGGGGATAGAGTGTTATAGGCAAAAAGAACCGCGCAAAGTAGCCCGTTCGGCCTCCAGGGAGGCAGGGGAAGGTAGCTCAGGACTGTACCAAGTAGAGGTGGGTGGTGGGGGGAAGGGCTCTGGTGGAGGAGGAGGAAAGTCCCAAGGAGGGGAGCGCAGTGCTGATAGCCTGAGGAGCCTGAGTACTCGCAGTAGTGGCTCCACTGAGAGCTACTGCAGTGGCACAGACAGGGACACCAACAGCACTGTCAGCAGCTTTCACAGTGAACAGACCAGTTCAACACACGTGGAGAGCCTACTCTCGCTTTCAGGAGATGAACGTGTACGGGACAGAGGAGATGCTGTATCTGCTCCTGCAGGTGGCAGGACTTCTAGCCTCGGCAGTATTAGCTCTCGAGGTCTCAGTAACCTTCCCTCCAGGGAAGCCAATAAGAACCCTCATGCCAATGAGCTGATTGCTAAACAACCTGCTGACACACCATCCTCTGCAACCCAAGAGCTGGTAGAACCTGGCAGGTGCCAGGAAGAGCCTGGCATCAGGACCAGTGCTGATGGCTCAACAGGTGTAGCTGCCATGGAGCAGGAGCAGGTGAAAGTTGACATCCAACCAAAGTCAGCCAACATTGTTCAGAGGACTTCCTCCCTGTCAACAGGGCGCAGTGGACGCCGGCGCACCGGCAAGAAAAGGGCAAGTAGCTTCGACGCCAGCCGTCATCGGGACTACATATCTTTGCGTGGTATGGCCAAGCCTTGTAGTGCTGTGTTTACTGGAGGTGGAGAGGAGGACTCCAGCGATCAGAGTGAACTTAGCTGTGCCTCAAGTCTCCACTCCGCCCACCACCTAAGCACAGACAGCACATCTAGCACCACCTCCCGCTCCTGCCACTCACCAGAGGGCTGCTACAGGGCCCCGAAAGCCAAGCACACTGCAGCCAACCCAGCCTCCACTTCCTCCACAGTGAAAGCTGTGGCAGGATCTGAGGCAGGAAGGGAGAGAACCGGAGGGAAGCGGCGCACGTCCCGCCGCATCCCCAGCACAGGCAGTGCCAAAACGCATGCCAGAGTGTTGAGTTTGGACAGTGGTACGGCTGCCTGCCTTAATGATCCCAGCCGCCTAGGAGCTCCAGCTGGGCCTCGGCCCCTTACCACCTCCAAGTCAGACCTGGAAGCCAAAGAAGGGGAAGTCCTGGATGCTGCATCCCTGCTGGGTCGGGCCTCCCAGCTGGAGTCGGTGACCCGCTCCAGAAACAGTCTGCCCAACCAGGCAGCTTTCACTGAGCCTCAGGATGCCACTGCTGCTTCCCTGCGGGGTATGTACCACACACAGCGCTCCAGCATACTGTACACATCGCACTCTGTCTCGTTTACTTCGAGGCTTTGATGACTACTCCATTGCTGAAATGCATCACAAGAAATTTTGTGTTTAACCCTATACACATTTACTGTTACTGATTACTCCACTTGTGCAGTCTCATGCGCTCTATTTTGTGAATAATCAGCCGAACTGTATTATAGTGATATTAGATATTAGGTATTAGATAGAATATAGGCACCATTACAAGTCTGCTTTTGTTATTTTTGCTTGTTTTGCAGATTTGGATTGTTTAAACCATAACTGAATGATGCTTCTGATGTGTATTTTACACACTTTAGCTGGAAACCATGTATCATGCTCACTTTACCGGATAGCTGCTTTCTGGCCTATTAGCAGGAACATAATGACAGAATTGACAAAACTGAGATTTGTTTTTGGTGCAGTCATCCGGACATTAGCCTTGCTTCTGTGTGTGTGCGTGTGTGTGTGCATGTGGGGCTGCATAAGAGATGTTGTCTGTCTTGCTCATTCAGTGTAACCATGGTGAGTTTCCATGGAGTGACAATTCTGACCCAAGCATAGCGTTCCTTGTGTATATCACTATTAGCATGATGGCACAGTGTGTGCTTTGTGCTGAGGTTAGACAAACAGCAGCTCTCTTATTAGTGTCATACACACTGAGTCGAGCAGACATTCCCTACCCCCACACTCTTTGAACTTGCAGACTCATTTCTTATATTTGACATGGTTCCTGATGTTTGGCTTCTATAGAATGTGCTTTGGACATTTTTCATTGTTTTTGTTGATTGCTTCTTAGTTTTCTTGATTGTACACCTCCTGGGATAAACAATAAGTAGCAGCAGGATACGCCTAGGCATGTCAACTGTTGGCTGGAAAACATCATAATTAGTGTTTGATTCTCATTTGATTCCTGCTGCTTGGGCTTTTATGAACCTGACTCCGGCAGGGTCACAGTCAGGTCCATATTGGGGAATTCATTGCATTGGAGTTGGTTAAAATCTGTCTTTGACTGCACTTGAAGTTGTCAGTAGTTGTCAGTTTAATATGCATGAGAGCTTTGTCACTAGAGCCTGACCTATTGACACACTCCCAGCTACGATTAGCTAAATTTAGCTAGAGTTAGCTCACTTTAGCTTACATTTACAGTCATTCTGGTGCATCTAATAGTTTTTCTGTACATGCTTCTGCTTTAGCGTGTCACAGATGAAATAATAAATGTTTTTTATCACAAGGATACATTTCTTTTAAGTTCTTCTGCCTTCGGTCCCATTGGAGAAGCTCTCCTCCCTCCTGGTTGCTCAATGGTAGTGCTTTAAAGCAAGTCCATATAAGGTTTGCTGAATATCAACCACTGTGGCCACAAGTCACAATGACAGTGTGATGTTAAATTAAAATACCACATAAGAGAAGCACAGGAGAGTCATACGGTCAGCAGACTGATTCAGTCATGGCAGTTAAACAGCAATATCTAATTAAAGTCTGCTAACATTAGCCACCATGAGCTTAACCCTTGTATGTAATGAATTGGGATAGTGTGTGTTTTGTTGGTTCTGAATTCAACTTTTTTTTTTTTTTTTTTTTTTGAAAAAGGAAGAATGGGTTATTTCTGCTTTCTTTTTTACTTTAAAGGAGCTGACTCAGGAGGATCTTTGGAAATTCAGTGTGCCATTATTGTGGCCACATTCAGGGCCGTCCAGCAAAAGTCATAAAGCTTGTTTTAAATGCTACATATTGATCTCAGAAAGTGGGTCACAGATATATTCAGACATATGTTTCAGTACTGTTCTAAGATTATTTGTGTGGGATTTGATAGTGACAGCAGAGACAGGAAATGAGGGAGACAGCGAAGGGCATGATATGTAACAAAGGCCCCCCATCTAGAACGGATTCGGGGGATGTTATTGCTCACATTTCAACCACAAAACCACCAGTACAGTACACCCTGTTTGGTGTTTTTGTGTCAGTCATGTTGCAGTGTGTGTCGTGTTTCTGGAGTGAAACTCATCATTAGTGGTTTAAAGTTCAAGCAGCAGATTTTGTAACTGCTGTTGCTTTGTTTTTGAAATGTCGCTGCAATTCTGCATAACACGTGGAAATATCACCTCACACTAATGTCCACATAAAGCTCTCAAAGAAAGAAAACGTCCAATCTGACTGGCCGATGATGTCTCTCACCATGACAGCCCCGGGGAGTGAGGAGACGGTCATATTTCGGCGTGAACGTAGCACGTTTCGTCGGCAGGCGGTGCGGCGGCGACACAACGCAGGGAGTAACCCCACCCCACCCACCTCTCTCATTGGATCTCCTCTCAGGTACGCCATGCATGGAGCAGGGAAGCCTTTCTGTCGCTGTGTTGCCTGGTATGAGCATGTTACCAGCTGGCGCTCTTTCCTGTCCCACGTCAGCACGAATTTGCGTCTTCTGCAGTGCATGACCTCAAGCAAGACATCATTTATCAGTGGATGGGTGTCTCCACTCTGCATGTGATGTCTTTCGGCCTCCCTTTCTCAAGACCTCACTTTTTCATCCTGTTATCATATGATCTAATCTCATAAGTATCACATTTTGAGCATGGATCAAAGAATGGAGTGTTTACAAAATTCAGAGGCACAAGGCCACAATGTCTGACGAATCTACTTGGCTGACATACCGTCTCGCCTCAGAACTGCACATGGTTCGTTCAATAACACTGACGTCCTGCTGTATCACATGGCTTTGCCCTTTTGAGCGACCTTTCTAAAGAGAGAGATGAGGATGATATTGATCATTTTAAAAATCAAAGCTTTAAGTCTGTCCCCACAGGAATATACTGTGTTTTGTTTTTAATGGCGAGAGTCCTTAGCAGCTCGTTAATAAACACCTCACACCTGCTAAAGTAATTTTGCCTAAGTTGAACACAATAATTCACAGCAGAGATATTTATTATTTCCAGTTTTTACTTTTAACATATGTTTTCACTCATTTATAATGGTGAAACACCTTTTTTTCCAGTTGTTTCCAATCTCATTCCTGTTGCAGTGTTTTCATTTATTGATTTTTTATTGTGGGTGTATCCTGCCTACTTGCACCCTTTTAGTTCGATTTCAATTCAGTTCAGTTTTATTTGTATGGCGCCAAATTACAACAAAAGTTGTCTCAGGACACTTTCCATATAGAGCTGGTACAGGCCAAGCTCTTTTAGTGTACTACCCTTATCAGTCCCTGTCATAACTTTATGTGGGATCGAACCTTGAACACCTCAATCCTCTGTGGACAGACTTGTGTTTTAATCCTTGCTGTCCAAGATGACAGTGACCTGACGTGATCGACCACTGCCCTGCAGAATACTTCAAATGAGCTGTCACTCCTGAGGTTGTAGCCCGATTAGACAGGCCATGTCATAACTGGAAGGTCATAGGCTCTGTCATGGCAACAGCTTGTGTGTCGCTTCCTGTCAGATCAGCAAAGCATAAAAATCCACAGAGGTGTATCTCACTGTATTATGTAAAGTGGCAGTTAAAGCACTGTTAGCTCTGCAGACATAGAATAACCAAAGCTGAATGTGCTATGCTGTGGATATACATCGGGTTCCTCAATTCCTGAGGTCTGTATAACTCCTCCAGGCTTGTTGTACAACTGCCAACAGCTACGTTTTACTGCATCTATTTAGCAAGGTCACATTTCTAAATGCTGAGCCTTGAAAAATGTTAAGCGAGGAAAACAAGCGTGCATCTTGCCAGCAGTCAATAAACTTGCAAAATGCAAAACTGTTCCCTCTTCCTCTGATCCCCTCACCTTCCCCCGTGCCTTCACTCCAAATACTTTTTGTACTTCCTTAATTGTGCACGGCATGTCTCAGGCTTCATCAAATTGTTTATTCATGTGTCTTATTTAAAATATTAGCAATTTAAGTAATCATACAATTAACTCATCTGCCAGTGGTGCAGTTCAGACCCTGTGGTTCCTCTCTCTGATTATATTCCCCTGTGTTAAGTGCTACATAATACTTTCCTTAACCCTAAATGTCAGTGTTGCATGCTGTACCCTGAGGGTACAAACACTATTGGGAGACTTTTGTGAAAAATCACAAGCACGGAGAGTCACTTCTGCTTTATAGCTTTTAGAATTCTAAGGAAGAAAAGTCTTCCTAAACATTTTATGTACAGGATTCACAGATCTCTTCCATAGCTGGTGCCACCATGGAGGTCTACCTGCAGTGTGCACCTAAATGTGGAACATGAAAAAGAAATATTAGTGTTAAAAAAAAAAAAGTTAATGTTAACTGTATGAAGCAACAGAGTGATGACTGGAGACAAATGGCATGGAACCAATCAGGTGTATTTGCCATAGTGCCTGTGAAATAGGGGACCTCCACTCTTGACAGGCTTGTGCGTCACATCCCCTGAAATCCCTCTATTGTGAACTTGCTGTATGTGCGTCACCCTCCTCCCACCTGTCATAATGTTGTATATCAGCAGCACCCCTCTGGCCTCCATCACTTCTCATTTCCTCCCCTTCTCCCTTCTCCTCCTACAGTCTTCAGGAGGCGCTCAGCCAGGCCTCCCAGCCTTCTGCTTCCCAGGTGAAAAGTCAGCCATCCAGAACCCCGTCCCAGGTGACAGTGCTGAGCACAAGCGCCTCCCTGCTGGCCAGGAATGGAAGCACACACCTGGAGGGTTCTCAGGACAAGGCCTCAACCGTGGGCGCTACCAGCTTGCAGGATGACTTCGGTAGGGAGCTAAAGAGAGCTGGGATGTTAACAGAAAGGAGTTTCTGAGGGTAGAAAGTTGGATTGGTAGCTTGTGCAGAGATGGATCCATATAATATATTAACATTTTTCACAGTTTTTTGGCTGTATGCTTTGGTTAGAAAGTTGCTACAGTAGCTTTGATGGTTTGGTATTGCTTGAAGAGAGCTGGTCACAGATATGGCTGTTGCAGTCGGTCATAGCAAAGCACGGTTATCCACGCTCAGTGGACTGACGCAATCAGTCAAAGCCGAGCACAATTATCCATGCTCCATTTATCTCTGTCGTGATATTGTGTCTGTAGCTAATACTTGACCTCACTTGGATGTTACCCTTTGGTCACAGCATTCCCACCCCCACTGCTGACAGCATTGATTACATTTTATCGGTATTCTTAGAACGTCAACGGTTGTAAAGGCAGAGGTTTTGTAAGAGCTGTTTTACATCCTTCCTCTGAGCCAGTGGTAAATGGATTACTGCTCCTACTCATTATTTGACCCAGAGCAGATTGCTGTTGTGAGAAACTTGGTGGTTGGACTGTTTGTTTCTATGCTTGCAATCTCCAAGCATTAATAATTCTTGTCTATCTGCATATGATTACAGTGCTTTGACAGGGTCTGAGTTTATGTACAACTCTGATGCCACACATGGGTTTATTCAACACCTCTGCCTGGTTGCGTTGAGCATGTTAAGCAAATGTTTTCCTTTGTAGTTCTCTCATGACTTCGTCAGAAAAATGCCCTGTGCAAATTTAACTCGGGTTCTTATCAAATCCCCACATCCTAAAGCAGAGGAGTTCATTTTCAGTTGCACAATCATCTTTGTAATGAAAATAAGGAAGTATGGCTTCATTTTTCAGTGACAGATAGGAGGAAAGGACTGTTTTGAGATACATTTTTGTGTTACTTTGATTCTTATCATATTTGTTGATTCACACTGGACAGTATTTTGGGGTGATACTGACTGCACAACATAGTTTCTCTTGGTTTATTTATGTATCTAACAGCTCAAGACTTTCCACTTCACTCCAGCTTAGCCTTCTTTTTGTCATTTTTCTTTAATGACCAAACTATTAAAACATGAATAACATCAAGACTTTGGATCGCTCTCATGGTTTCATTAAACTGAGTGGGAACAGCGTTACCATCGCAACTTTTTACATTCCACCTGGACTGCCTGGAATCATGCAGTGTATTAGGAATTTTAAGAATCTATTTCAGATGTTTCTAGCAACACAAATAAGGACATTAGTTTGGAAAGGAAAAAATAACTGTGTGACAACTCAAAAAGAGATGTTCTGTTCAGTCAGCCAGGTTGTTAAAGGTGTAGTACCCTCATCGGTCCCTGAAGGTCAGTGAAGGTCGTTATGTCACTTCAATTATTCTCTATGAGGAGCTGTGTGGAGGATTTGTGGACTTGAAATGAGCCTTTCCAGCTGTTGAGCTTTGTGGCTGCTACATTTAAGTCCTGCTTTCATCCTCTCATCACAGGACAAAGTACAATAAAGTTCCATTGAAGCAACAGAAATACAATGGGAACGACCTTATTGCTGTTCAGGATGAGCAGGAAATGACTGACTTGCTTATAGCCTCTTTGGGAGGAGGCACATCCACTCAGTGATCCCATTAGCTCAGATGAAGACAGCAATAATACCAAAGCTATCTAATTCCCTGCATATAAACCTGTAGTTTGATTAAATTATTCCCACAGACTGAATCACTCTTTGCTTGTGATTTCCGTGCACTGACGTTGCTGCTCTCTCTCTCTCTCCCTCTCTCCCCTTTTGTATTTTTTTTTTTTTTCCAGGAAAGCTCACACCCTCCTTGTATGAGGTTGGCGGGTGTGACATGTCCCTGGTCAATTTTGAACCTGCAACCAGACGAGCCTCCAATAATGTATGGTTAGTGTCAAACTGAGAATTCATCTAATTTGTTTAGAGAGATTTCAGATGATAAAACACACCCCCTGGCTGCTGCAACGAGCCTGTTGTGTTTTCTCTTCACACAGCTGCCTCTGATGTTTAACTGCTATTATTCTTGGCTGATAATTCCATCATTACAAGTAATTTTATGTTAAGATAGCGTCCTATTGCTAGATCGCTAAGAATAATATCTGATCAGCTATACGTTATCGTTGCAGAGGCATGTAAATCATGTCTGGTAATAAATATAGTAGCAGTAGACCACTAGTATTTTTCTGTTGGAAATGTTGTTGCATATTTTGCCATTATTATTGCTTTTTTTTAAACATAACCATCCATACAGAAGCATAGCAAATAGCTTTTTGGCTATTTAGTTTGAGGTCACCAGGAGATGAATCATGATTTAATACAGTAAGTGCAGCAGGTGCTTTTGTCTCATCAGTGTGCTCATTTTGTCTAATGCCCTGCAGGGACACCGACTCCCACCTCTCCAGTTCTACCTCAGTTCGCTTCTACCCTCATGACCTGGTGAGCACCCAACCAGTGAGCGTGTGTGTGTGCCTGTGTGTGTGTGTGTATGACAGAGAGAGAGAGAGAGGGAGAAAGAGAGAGAGCTAGACTTGCAGAGAGAGACAGAAGACTGATGGACTGAAACATTGGACATACAATGACATTTTACCTCAGACTAAAAACAAATCACATTACACCAATTTTAAAAGCCTTTACAACCTGTCACCTACATACTTACAGGATACGTTTTATATGAGCAAGAAAGGTGAATTTGATCATCTGTTGCTTGCTTTTAAACCATTTTTGCAACCAGAATCCAGATGGCTGGGAGGAGGTGGGGTAGTGGTGGTGGTACAGTCTTTATCCTGTGTAACAGCCAAAACACCCTCAGTGGAATTTAGAGAAGACATTTCTTTCTAGTACCTTGTCTTTTTATCCAGTCTGAACTGTTCTTCATACCTCTGTTTGCTGTTGTTATTTAAATCACATTCGTAGAACACGTTGAGTTGTGTCATTGATCAAAATGCAGCATAAGTAAGTTTCACTGACCGTGAGACAGATCTCCCTCCCTCAGATCCGTCTGAACCGTTTGCTGACGATGGACCCAGAGCTCCTGGAGCAGCAGGACGGAGATCTGAGCCCGGAGCTCCAGGATGCACCGCTGGGACAAGAGGACCCCGGAGCCGCCGCTGCCGCGGGCAAAGCCAGGCAGTACTATCGCTTGTGGCTTCTGCCCTTCCTCTGGGTCGGCCTGCATTTTGACCGACTCACCCTGCTGGCACTATTTGACAGGTAAGACCACCCAGCGATCGTCACCGTTTTTCTCTCAAGTTTTACTAAGCCTAAGTGACACTGGGAGACAACTAATGCAATTTGTGGTAAAAAATTTACCATTGCCTGTGCAAATTTGCATACATGCTTCTTGTAATTACAGCAATCTACAGATTCTACATATTTAAATTCTTTTCAGCACAACACTAACCGTTTATTTAATCAGGTCAGTCCCACTGAAATTAAGGACAGTCCAAGATGGCTGCGGCACAGTTTCCGAGTCATGAAAAGCAAAAGAAACAGAGGTCTGAGACAGCAGCGTAGAGCAAGTGATTCCTAACGCATTAACCAACCGTACTTTAAACTCATGAATATGCACAGGCTCCTTAAATGTCACATTCCTCTGGAGGTTGTTCAGTAGAGATAAAGCATGGATAATATAAGCTGTTATATCCGCCTCTGTCTAAGCTTAAAAACGCTGACATGAATCAACAGAAATCACTCATCTGTATGAATTAGACTTTACAAACATAAGCATGACCACACGGCGTCTGTGTTATTGAATTACACCTCATACATTACATTACACCTCTTATATTTTAACATTTCACTCATTATTCTTCTTTTTGTTGTTCTTCTTTGTAACGTACTCACAGGCTAACTTTTCTGCTTCGTGTCACAGGAACCGTGAGGTTTTAGAGAACGTGCTGGCCGTAGTGCTGGCCGTCCTGGTGGCCTTCCTGGGTTCAGTGCTGCTGGTCCACGGCTTCTTCACTGACATCTGGGTCTTTCAGTTCTGCCTCGTCATTGCAAGTTGCCAGTATTCCTTATTAAAGGTGAATACTTGACTTAGCAGCGCAACATTGTTCAACTTTCCCCTAGAAAGTGAAAGGGAGAACTGTTGTGTCAAATAAGCAGTTTGTCACATGTTCGCTAGAGGTATGTCCAGACATTAAGTATAAAATAGTCAACATTATTAGTGAATTCACCAGCGGTTTTCTTTATTGACAGAGTGTTCAACCAGACTCCTCTTCCCCTCGACATGTAAGTAATTATCACTGATAAATCATTTTTCATGCCGACACTTTGGGGCCATTAAAGTATCTTATTATGGGGTGTTTTGGGCCTGAAGTTGATGCTTATATTCTGAGTGGTGATCTTAGTGATAGCCCACACAGTTGGTCAACAGTGCAAAACATTCAAAAATGTCAACGTTAGACTGAAGGTAGACAAATAGAGAATCGGTTTCCTGCCATCTATAAAGTGACCTGTGGTTATTCTTCAGTATTTTGTTTGTGTTTGTGTTTTGGTTCTTGACAGCGATGTTTCTTTTCCCCCGAGAGTCTTGTGCGTTCCGCCTCCCTTGCGTCAGTAGCCTGCTCTGAAACGGCGTCTTTTATTAATGCAGCTCCTACTCAGCTGCAGGCACAAGCTTTAAATAGCTGGCCAGAGTTTAGACCACAGCTCACTCTCTCACTCTTTGTCTGCATCTCCCTCTCTCTCTCTCTCTCCCCCTCTCTTTCCTCCCCTTCCCCTCACGCCGTCCCCTTTCCCTTCACCTGATCTCACCTCGAGGACTTCCTTCCTTCCCCTTTCCCGACACTGTTGAGACATTTTGAGCAAACCTGGTCTGTTTAATCTGACTGTTGGTGTGTAAACTTGTCAGCACACCCTTTGGTGAAGAAGCAGGACAGCTCTTAGCCTCTTGGGCTGAAACCTGCACGCTGCAGACTCTCATTCTCTCTCTCTCTCTTGTGAAACCTTATACTTGATGCTATTTCTGTTTATACCTGTGTCACTGTCCCAGGGCTCATATGACACTGATAGCATTGAATGGATTCTTTCTTTAGGCATAGTTCTTGTTAGAATGATCATGTTATTGAGTTGAGCAGTTGATGTTATTTGTTGATATGCGTTTATCCACAGTGTATCACGAGGGCACACATTTTTAGTATTGTAGGGCATGGTGGGGAGTGACTCCTAATTTGGGCAGTGTCACGCTCCAGAAATAAGAGGAGAGAGACTTGTAACACAGATGTTTGTTATTGTCCCCTTTTTTGAATGTTCTGAATATTGATCTGGACTGGACCACGATGGGAAGTCCAGCTTCTATAACGAACCGTTTGTTGTTATCATACCCATGTCTCTGCAGGGCCATAATCGTATCATAGCATACAGCCGGCCTGTCTACTTCTGCCTGTGCTGTGGCCTCATTTGGTTGCTCCACTACGGCAGTCTGAGGACCACTTCATCCCGCTTCACCCTGTACGGAGTCGCACTCACCAGCTCCCTGGTACTCGCCTCTGCCAGGGACCTTGTCATTGGTGAGTGTACACCTCTGTGGCATTTGTGTGCAGTAATTATATTCATAACTACTCCCTTTGTTTGTAAGGCTTTTTACAAAGTGTGATACAGAAAAAAAACCCAAAACAATAAAATAGCAAAAAGGATGAGGACAGTACAAAGAAGTTAAGAGTGACGGTACAGAAAGAGCACTTCATGCAGAAATGCTTCTTTATAAAGAGGAGTTTGTAGTTTGGCTCGAGTTATATTGTTCCAAATGTTTGGTAATGGGTAGGAAATTATGCTGAAAACACAAAAATGATACGTCCACTCCTTCAGAAGAACGAAGAAGAAGAAGAACGTACTTTTTATTATCACAGCATTACATATACATGCACCACACACATTACATGCACACGCCATGCTTTTTTGTGAAATTAAATCTCTGTGTTTGACCCATCCCGCCAGCCGACAGCGGCACCCGGGGACCCATCCTTTTTGTCGTCACCGTTGGTCAGGTGGTGATCTTCTTTGCATGTTTTTAGTGGGGGTTATTTAAGGAGGAAACCCCAGGTGAACACAGGGAGAACATTCACACAGAAAGGCCAAAAGGCAATGGTGGAGGACACGCCACCAGTGCCCACAGCGGGATTCGAACTGGGGACCTTCTAGCTGTTAGGCGACAGTGTTACCACTTGTGCCACCGTGCAACCCTTCACATTGTTTTCCCAACATAAAGAGGAATCGAGCTGTGGAAGATCAGAAGTGCTTCCACCAAAACGGTCACAAAGTGCAATACATATATGAGCCAAAATCCCTCTTCTAAAAAAAAGCAATGATTATTTGTTCCGAGAGTATTAAAACCACCTTTCATCAAACCGCAGTCAACATTAATTGCTGCAGTTGCCCTGGAGACATGCAGCTGCGCACCGATATGAACCAATAATATTTGTAGCTCACAGTCATAAATGCAGAACTACAAGCACAAAGTCATTGCTATCTGTGTGGATCTGAATCCTGATGTCTACGAATGAGAGGAAATGTGTGTTTGATTTCATCACGCTGTCATTACTGTCATGTTGTGTGTGTCTCCCCGCAGTCTTCACTCTGTGTTTTCCCATCATCTTCTTCATCGGGCTGCTGCCACAGGTCAACACGTTCGTCATGTACCTCTTTGAGCAGCTGGACATCCATGTGTTCGGGGGCAATGGTAAGTGACTTATGGATGCGCGGCTTCTCTGCAGGAGTGACTTTGACCTCTACAGAACGAGACAATAAGCACTCCATACACTTGCCTTATATATTATGATATGGCAGGCTTTAGAGGAGTGCTGATTTGCATTCTGCCTGGCCTCGTGCCTGTCAGGTTGAGTGCCCTCGTTGCTGACATCCTCTCTGTGCTCTCTGCAGCCTCCACAAGCCTTCTGTCAGCACTGTACAGCGTCCTGCGCAGCATCGTCACCGTTGCTCTGCTTTACGGCTTCTGCTACGGAGCCCTGAAGGTGAGCACAAAGCCAACTAAGATGCAACATCGTGAACCAAATGTATCATTCAGCTGTAATTAAATGCTAATCTTACGGTTGAAATGCACTATAGAATTATGGCTTTTACAGCCGCCGCTTTGCTTCCAGGTTTTAAAATTAGAAGACCTCTAATTATGTCATGTGTAAAATTAAGGTTTTTGAAGACCCAGCAAAATTCCCTCAGTGTTGCTGCTTTAATGATGTCGGAGCAACTTGTTGCCAAGAAATATTCTTGGCAGAGAGCAAGATTTGTTTTTTTTCTCTTACCTCACTTTGATTGCTGTTCTTTTGAGTGATACCAACAGTTTATTGCCAACATATTGGAGATGATAAACAACAATATCATATTAAACTTGCTGCCTCTGCTCACCAGGCTGTGTTTGCTTTAATGTACAGTAAGTTTCTGTTCTGTGGATGTAAACAAAAGCTCAGCTATTCAAACTGGAACACTGTTCCCGAAGATAATATGACCACGACTAGTAGTCTAAGATTTTTAGCAGGACAAGGATACGTAACATGTAGAACATCACTGTGTATCTTCTCCAGAAGTGATTATACTCTTCAAAGAATCTGAAGATATCTTAAGTCATATATCAGGCCACATGTTTTATAATATTTATGAAGTCTTTTTGGCCTTTTTAGAGTGTGAATATGTGCAGTGAGTCTTTGGACTAATTACATTTTCTAACACATTGGCATGGTAAAGTCTGACAGTCACTGTAGTAAATAGAAAGATAGAAAATTAAAATATTAAATATCTTGTCATTCTGTGTTTCTCAGGAGAGCTGGGAGCCTCATCACATCCCTGTGTTATTTTCTGTCTTCTGTGGCCTCTTGGTGGCAGTGTCTTACCACCTGAGCCGGCAAAGCAGCGACCCTTCTGTCCTCATGTAAGTTCACAGCCGAGCACGACACACCTCAAAGGTCCTGGACTGTGTTTGCAGTATCTAAATTGTGGAGTCTTTCCAGAGAAATAAGTAATGATGTTCAGATTTTTGTCTTAGTGTGTGTGTTCAGAATTCTGCTGCTGATTCTCAGCTGCGGTGAAGTCACCCTTTGGCACATAAGCAGGCAGAAACAGATCATCAAAAGTATTTTCCATTACCTGCTTGACCCTCGTTCGCTAGAAAGAATAATGGGGACTTTTCTACTCATACATATTGCTGTGGATTCCCTAAGACAGGGATTTTCTAAGCATTTCAAACATGCACAGTTCAAACCGTTTGAAGCTGCTTCGCACAATGGTTGCAGTGTTAGCAGTGAGTGATTGTACATTCCCTCTGAGATAAATCACCCTCAGGAGATTTGTGCTGTTTGAGCCAGCTAATGTATTTGTTTCTCGCTTTGTAGTTCGCTGATACAGTCAAAGGTTTTGCCCAATTTAAAAGACAAGAACCCAGAGGACCCTCTCTCAGAAGTGCAGGACCCTCTACCTGAGAAGCTGAGAGCCTCGGTGGTGAGTTGACCTTCAACATTTATCTAATTAAAGCCAGGACAGGGCAGTTATACTGAAACTAGGATCTGTTGCACAGTTACATTCGTTAAAGCTGCTTCTTTTTCCTTTGTGTGCGTTATTGAACGCACAGAATGAGCGTCTGCAGTCTGACCTGATCGTCTGTGTGGTCATTGCTGTCCTGTACTTCGCCATCCATGTCAGCACGGTGTTCATTGCACTACAGGTACAGTAAAAACATTTTATCATTGAAAGGATGATCTCAGTTTCTTGTTTTCATAGAAACTTTCAGTTGTTTTTTTATTGATGTGACACTTACACAATAAGAAAAGATCATGGTGATGTTACAAACGGTAACATTCATTGCGTATAAAAGGATTCATTTCCACCGACTCTGTGTTCCCTCAGCCTTTCCTCAGTTATGTCCTGTATGCACTGTTGGGGACGGTGGGCCTGCTCACACACTACCTGCTGCCTCAAGTCCGCAAGCAGCTGCCCTGGTACTGCTTCTCTCACCCTCTGCTCAAGACGAAGGAGTACTATCAGTTTGAAGTCAGGGGTAAGCAGTTTGTTTAGAGAAGCAAATGAAAATAGATGGATTCCTTTCATGTTTTATGTCTGCTGTCGGTTTCCGCTGTGCTGTATCTCAGCCTGATGTTAACTTCTTGTGTCTCTCTCATCAGATGCGGCTCACGTGATGTGGTTTGAAAAGCTTCATGTGTGGCTGCTGTTTGTGGAAAAGAATGTTCTCTACCCGCTCGTCATCCTTAATGAGCTGAGTGGCAGCGCCAGAGAGCTCGCCAGCCCAAAGAGACTTGACACTGAGTGAGAAGTGTTACTATTTTCATACAGCTTTGTATCTCCCTCCTAGTTTATCATATTTTATAGCTTTAATATAATCTGAAAATGTGGATCATCTCCTTCACTAGTATGCTTCACTACTTGTATCTGATTGTTGCATTATAGAGTCCTTCTTTCAAAAAGCATAGTTTGTTAGGCTCGCTTTTTCCCCCGTTTTCAGTCTTTATGCTAAGCTAAGCTAACTGGCTACTGGCTCTGGCTTTGTATTTACTGTGCAGACGTGAGAGTTGTATAGTTTTTCCTCATCGAACTCTCATCAAGACAGCAAATATCCATTAGAAAATACGCAGTTAAAACAACCAGAGAGCTTAATAGAGCAACGGCCAGGCAACAGAGAGAAGAAAAAGCAGAATTTGTCAAAAAAGAAGCCTATTAAGTATGCATAATTGTAAAAAAAAATTTAAAAATACTTAACACAGTACATTACTTAACTGTCTAAAAAGTTCCTAAAAATATGAGGAAAAGCTCGTCTCTGATGTAATATTCACAGGAAATTATCTGCTCAAAATTCCTCCAAGTCACTCCCTTTATCAGTTGTTCTGTGCTGTTATTGTTAATATGTCACTTAGTCAGTTTACTCAATGATAGAAAAGGGGTCTCTTGAGGAGAACAGCTGGAAATCACTGCTCTTATTGACAAGAAGCTTACAACTAGAATATAAATAGTTCAGAACAGCTTTGAATATATTTGTAAGCCTTAATGGTTTCATCATGGCAGACGCGACACCCACACACTGATGTTATTCAAAACCGTCCTCCAGGGTCGGCGCTCTGATGATCACCGTGGCGGGCCTGAAGCTGCTTCGTTCCTCCTACAGCAGTCCGACCTACCAGTACGTGACAATCCTCTTCACCGTCCTCTTCTTCACCTTCGACTACCGCCATCTGTCCGAGACGCTGCTGCTCGACCTCTTCCTCATGTCCATCGTCTTCAGCAAGGTGAGAGGAATAAATCATATATATATTTAGATACCGTGCATGTATTTAATGTCATCTAAAATGTTGTAATGTCGTACAAGTAATTCATACTGCCCACTTAGGTTTGCACTAGTCAGGGGGAAGTATGAGTCTTTTTATTATGCAATCAAAGGATTTTGTAGTCAAAGGCTTTATGTGCGTCAACATAATTAACTGTACTGAAGTTCACTGTGTTCTCTCTCTGATGCATGTTTCTTTTTTTCTTTTTTTACAGATGTGGGAGCTGTTCTACAAGCTGCACTTCGTCTACACCTACATCGCCCCCTGGCAGATCACATGGGGCTCAGCCTTCCACGCCTTTGCTCAGCCCTTTGCCGTGCCTCGTATCCTTTCCCCACCCCAACACACATACTGCACACTGACTCAGCCGTTTCTTAGCTAGAGCTGTACCACGGTGGCACTGCTGGAAATCCTGCCTTTGTGAAGCTGATAACGCTGTGTTGTCGTCCCCCTTCATGTATGGAAACGAGGGTTAACAAATCATTAGAGAGCCTGTTTAATTAAGCTCACCAATACATGGATAGCAGATGCTCCTTGACGTGAGCCCCTACAGACTCTGCAATGCTGTTTGTACAGGCTGTAGTATCAGCAATCTTCTCCACTCCCCTCAACCCCTTCCTGGGCAGTGCCATCTTCATCACCTCCTACGTCCGTCCCGTCAAGTTCTGGGAGAGAGATTACAAGTAGAGAAAAACGTTTTTAAATATTATTCCATGTTCAGTTCTAATACCGTTTCTATGAATACGCTTCAAAATTTGGTTTTTCAATCTTCTCTGTCTGCAGCACTAAGCGAGTGGATCACTCTAACACTCGGCTGGCGTCTCAGCTGGACAGGAATCCAGGTGAGGGCATCACTTTTTCCTGTTAAAGTTTATTTTAGCCGCACAAGCAGTGGATACAACTGTTCTGCACTGGTACACTTTAAGTTGAAATGAGTCATTGTTTTCAGTAACCAAACATCATCAACACCAGAATTTAACCTGTGGGAGAATCTGTTCTTATATCTAAGTCATGACTAGTTTTACCTATCTGCATTCTTTCCCTCCACAGGCTCTGATGACAACAATTTGAACTCCATCTTCTACGAGCACCTGACCCGCTCCCTGCAGCACAGCCTGTGTGGAGACCTGCTCCTGGGCCGATGGGGCAACTTCAGCACCGGGGACTGCTTCATCCTGGCCTCCGACTACTTAAACGCCCTGGTGCATCTCATCGAAATCGGCAACGGCCTGGTCACCTTTCAGCTCCGAGGGCTGGAGTTCAGAGGTGAGAAGGTCTATGTGTGGCACAGATGGAAGAACCTGGTAACATATGTGCCACAGCTCTGGAGTTTGGCTAAAATTAATTCTATTTAATAAACTTCCAACACCGTTTTGTCCCAGTAGGTTAAACTTAACCCCACAAATTGTTAGCTAACTACTCGACTTAGCTCTGGATTTTGAAGAACAGCTTCTTCATTCATTGAAAGAGAATGAGGATCACTAACCAGCTGCCCCTCATTTGTGCCATGAGCATTCCAGCATAGTAACCCAGTTGTGCTTTATCGTCCTGTTAAACACACCTGTGTGTGCTTTATCAGCATGACTTCAGCCAATGGCGTCCTGCTGCACAACAGACCTGCTGAAGCAGCTGCATGTGACACGCTGTGAACTTTGCGCAGGATTGGAGGCAATATTCAGAGCATGACCTTCATCACCAGCACATCAGAAAATTCTCCACTGAAAATATAATCAGTTTGTCTTTTTCTGTGTCAACATCCGTATTAAACCAGTTTATATATTTGAGATTCAGACGGGCCAGTGGAAAAAGTAATCAGTAGGTTTTTCTCTCAATTAGCAAGTTGCTGTAGTTGCTGTACAGTTTATAGAAATAACCTGGAGCCTTTAGTTGTGCATTCTTTCCAAATGAATCTGTCGATAATTTCCCACAGGAACCTACTGCCAGCAGAGGGAAGTGGAAGCCATCACTGAGGGGGTGGAGGAAGACGAGGGCTGCTGTTGCTGCGAGCCGGGCCACCTCCCTCACATCCTGTCCTTTAATGCTGCCTTTGGACAGCGCTGGCTGGCCTGGGAGGTGCTGGTCACCAAATATGTGCTGGAGGGCTACAGCATCACCGATAACAGCGCCGCCTCCATGCTGCAGGTGTTCGATCTGCGGCGCATTCTGACCACCTATTATGTCAAGGTCAGTGGGATGAAGCCTGTCAAAATGAAGGTGCAACTTTTTAAATAGATCACATCTTATTTATATATGATCTAAGCGCATCATCCCTTCCTGGTCCCAGGGTATCATCTACTATGTGATCGCTTCACCCAAACTGGAAGAGTGGCTGGCTAATGAGACCATGAAAGACGGCCTGCGGGGATGTGGAGAGAGGAACTACGTCGACCTGGATCCCACCTTCAATCCCAATATAGATGAGGACTATGACCATCGACTCGCAGGCATCTCCAGGGACAGTTTCTGTGGAGTCTACCTGGGCTGGATCCAGTACTGCAACTCTCGAAGGGCCAAGGTAATTAGTGGATTATTGTTCCCTGAGTGGCAACGGGAACACTGTGGATTAGTCTGTTAGTTTCGCTGGCACTAAAACATACGACGTTCAGAAGTGAAGTGAAGAAATAAGAAAATAAACAGATGTTCATAATATTGTTTAGATTTTCAGGTAAACATCAGCACCACGTGGGATTTGAGTGTCATGAATCTTCCTCGTCTCTTCTTTGTTTGTAGCCTCTGGACAGTGAGAAAGACTCGGCTCTGGTGCTGCTCTGCTTCGGCCTGTGCGTGCTGGGAAGGAGAGCTCTGGGAACAGCAGCCCATCATATGTCCAGGTTATTTAGTAATCTTCATTATCATAAGTTAACCTTTTGTAATGCTTTAAGGGCTGAGTGAGAGGTCACTTATTTAGGCCAGCAAGCAGATGTATGGTCGTCTGTGTTTAACCACATATGCATGCATGCATGTACACACACCACACACATTTTCTTTCCTTCAGTCTGTCTGTGCTCTGGGTAAACTGTTTTTTTTTTTTACCTTATGAGTAATGATTAAATTGTATGTCCTCCTCCGACCTCTTCTTTCCATCACAGCAATCTGGAGTCTTTCCTTTATGGACTTCATGCATTATTTAAGGGAGATTTCCGCATCTCCTCAGTGCGAGACGAGTGGATCTTCGCAGACATGGAACTGCTCAGGAAAGTGGTGGTGCCTGGAATCCGAATGTCTCTCAAATTACACCAGGTGAGACGCAGCAGGTCTTGGGATTGAGGCCAAAAACTTCCTTTAGCCTCATTCTCAGTGTCAGATTTGACCTGTAACAAAATGTTGCTCTTTTAGGACCACTTCACGTCCCCAGACGAGTACGATGAGCCTGCGGTTCTTTTCGAAGCCATCTCCACCCACCAGCAGAACCTGGTCATCGCTCACGAGGGCGACCCGGCCTGGAGAAGCGCTGTGCTGTCCAACGCCCCGTCGCTTCTCGCCCTGCGCCACGTCCTCGACGAGGGAACCAACGAGTACAAAATCATTATGCTCAATCGACGATACCTCAGCTTCCGTGTCATCAAGGTGAGAACTGCGACAGATGAAAATTAGTTTCTGATTCCTCGATTTTTTTCCCGTTTCTAAAACACAATATTTAATGAGAACTTGACCTCCGTGCTGCAGGTGAATAAAGAGTGCGTCCGAGGCCTTTGGGCGGGGCAGCAGCAGGAGCTGGTGTTCCTGAGAAACAGAAACCCAGAGCGTGGGAGCATTCAGAACGCCAAGCAGGCTCTGCGAAACATGATCAATTCTTCTTGTGACCAGCCCATCGGATATCCCATCTACGTGTCTCCGCTGACCACCTCGTACTGCAACTCGCACCCCCAGCTCGGACACATCCTGGGTGGCCCTATCAGCATCGGGAATATCAGAAACTTTGTAGTCAGCACCTGGCACAGGTTTGTTGCTCTCTGTAGTTCAGTGTGGCGCTCGCACAAACACAAAGTTAAGTGGTAAATGTAGTAAAATAATGTTTTCATTCTGCGACCTGTTCTTTCTTTGTGTTTTTTTTAATCTTTATTAATGGATGATATTCAAATTTTCTTCCACAGGTTACGGAAAGGCTGTGGTGCTGGCTGTAACAGTGGAGGGAATATTGAGGATTCAGATGCAGGGGGGTTATCCTGTGGCAGTGGGAACGGGACGGGGGGCGACTCTCAGCAGAGCTCGGTGTCACAGGGTGGTCCCTCTGGCCCCGCCCCCTCACACACGTACCAACCGCACACTCTGGGTGAGAACTGCTGAGCCTAACAACCACTAACACTATGAATGCTGTGACAAAAGTCTTGGTTTAAATTTCACCAGAGCCATCAGTTAAAATAAACTTAGACCTACTTGTTTTGAGTTTTGCACAAAGTAAATTTGCATCAAGGCTGATTGACTCGTCATGGTTAGTACTGCTCAGTTTAATGAATTTTGAATTTGGGATGTGCAGTTTAAAGGTGTGGGTATTTTATAGGCACTAGACACTGAGTTGCATGATGGGATCCAGTGTTTTTGGAGCTTGACCAAATCCAGGCCTGTGCTCCATCAGTCTCTTTCACGTCCCCACACTGTATGAGTTTCAAAGCTGAATCACTGGAGTCCTCCTTTGATTTCATACAGTCTCTGGCTGACCTCTCCCTGTGTCCAGGCACCAGTCAGAGTTCCCAGTCTGTTCAGTCGGGTTTGGTACGCCACTCTCCGGCCCGAGCCTCTGTTGCCAGCCAGTCCTCCTCTTACCGCTACAGCAGCAGCCGCCACTCCTCCCTGCGCACCTCCACCACAGGCCTGGAGCCCTGCCGACGTTCCTCCACCAGCCAGCTGTCTCTGCGCACGCTCCCCACCTCCCTGCAGCTCCGGCTGGGCTCCACCTCTGACCCCGCCGGCCCCTCCGCCTCCCTCTCCAGCCACAGCATCCCTCCCTGCAAACGCCACACGCTGGTGGGCCTCCTGGGCAACGACGGCCTGTGCAGCACCGTGACCGATCCCCTCAGCCAGCATCATCACCATCACCACCACCCGCAACAGCACAACCCCACCGTCTCCACCGTGCGCAGAGATGACATCTCGTACAGAGTGCAGGTTTGTTAATACTGTGTAAAAATAAGATGGAACGAGATCATGTCCAGAACACAACAAGAGCGCAGGTAGCAAGTGAAGTTTAGCAGTTTTAGTGTACAAAAGAACTCTGTTACAGTTTTAGATGCTTAAGTTTTCACTTGAACATCTCAGATATTGACGGTGCACAGACTGACTTTGATGATCTCGGCTTTTTATCTAGTGCCACCATGACGTCAAAATTTCATTTTTGTTCTCATGATCCTCAGCTGCAGTCTGACACTAAACCAACTCAGCAAACATCGTAAATAAACATCAATCATGCTAAACATCAACATGCGAACATCATCATCAGCATTTTAGAATGCTGATGTTAGCATTTAGTTCAAGCACAGCCCCACAGAGCCTCTAGTATGGCAGTAGACCTTTCTTCTTGTAATGTTTGTAATTTAAATATTGCTTTTTTATAGGGTTTTAGTGCTTGTATTCCTTCTTCATACTATAATTACAGTCATACTCCACTGACATCAGCATTTTGTCACAAGAAGCACAACTTCCAGTCTATTCTGCTGCCTTGAGTTCATGTCATCTCTTTCTCCCTCAATTTTTCTTGCCTCTTATGTCCCCAAGATGCCAAATAAAGGCAAAAAATGAACCAGCCGCACTTGTGATCTTGTTAAAATGTGTTTACAAATCAGTCATCTCTTTGAGTAACTACCCTCGGTCCCGCCGTGATGTGAGTTTCATTCTCGTGCTTCTGCGGTGTCGCTCAGATTGTGGACGTCGGTCATGTGCTGGAGAACATCAACTTATCGAAGCGGAAGGAGCTGCAGTGGCCCGATGAGACGATGAGACTGAGGGCAGGACGGACCTGCTGGAGGGACTGGAGCCCCTTAGAGGGCATGGAAGGACATGTAAGTCTTTATCAACTGCTGCAAACACATCAGTGTGACCAGGTTTACCATTACTTATTTTGGACTTAAGGACAAGTAAATACCATCTGTTATGATGTTGTTGTTGGTCAGCTGACACACACACACCCACACTGCCACTCTCTGACGTCTCATGCTTTAAATGTGATTTTATTACGATTATTTCGTTTGTACTCGTGTCCTGTTTTTCTGGCTCTTTACACCCTCTGTGACCTACTTGCTCAGTCATAAATGCTTCATACATTTGATTGGATGCTTCCTCTCACAAAGCTGCCTCCTCTGTCGCCCCGTGCAGGTGATTCACCGGTGGGTGCCTTGTAGCCGTGACCCAGCCAATCGCTCCCATATCGACAAGACCATCCTGCTGGTACAGGTGGAAGATAAGCTAGTGCCCATTATTGAGACTGGGGTCATTGAGTTGGGTGCAGAGGTTTGAGATGAGCAAGCATACACACACATCACGCACGCACACATACACGCACACACACACCCACACTTTTGTGTGAAGACGAAGCCAGACCTCCCTGGCTTTCAGCAGGACACAGGAGCCTGCAGATAAACAGGAAATGGGAGCTCTCCCCCCTCCCCTGTTCCTTATCGCTGAGGGGGAAAGGAAGCCAGGGAAAAGTGCAAGCAGAGGCAGAGTATACATTCATCCTCAAGATCCTTTACTGCATCAATACACATCCACAGTATCTGCCTTGCTTTGCGTCTCAGAAATGCTGCATGACAGTAAACAACCCTTAAGTTAAGTTAGTTCTTGCTACTGGTAAATAATTTCTATGCATTTCATCGACTATTATGTTGGCAATTCTGACAGAGCTGAGTGTAAAAGAGCGTGTGGAGATTTTTTTTGTGTTTTGATTGTCTTTAAGTAATTTGCCAAATTAAGCCTGGTATTGAATATCTGCCATGGTCTCATACACATGAAAGCTTTTTTTTTTTTTTTTTTTTTCTCGCTGCCAAGACTACAGAGAAGGTTGTGGTGCAGGACAGAGTGAGGTCGGAGACCTGACGGCGCTGTGCTCAACACACTCCTCTGTTTCATTGTTGTCATTCCGTTTGGATTACTTTAAATTAGCAAGATGACTTTGCGCAAAGAAAAAAAAAGAACTTGCACTATAATTTTTGTTTTTTAAGTTACAGCGATGCACTACACTCTTTAGATAATATCACATTTTATTTATTACAGACTCTGAATGGCCATGGTTACCGATGCCTTGGGAATGAAAAAAATGCAATCGTCATTCTGTTTTCAGCCATTTTTATTTTACTATTTTATGTTTGATAAACTTGAAAATAACGTTTTACTGTATATGATTATATCTATATCTATATATATATTTACACAAATATATATATAATGTCAATGTATAAAAGATTTTGTTTTCAATATTTATTACTGTGAACATGGTATTTACACTTTGTTACTTTTTTTTTGGGACAAAGGATAATGTATTAAGGACCATTGGTTGAAAACAAGATGCCGAATTTTTTGATGGACTGTTTCACTATTTAACTTAATTCTTTTCTATATGGAGAAATAAAAGTTTGATTTATTGCTGACATCTTTAATACGCCTCCTCTGATTGTTTATGTATAATTTTACTGCATTGTCAGAATTTTCCGCGTCTAACAGACCAAAGTGAGAAGGACACACCAGAGCACACTGAGCTCAGCCATCAACGGGGACTTTTGGTTGCAGGAGACACAAAGTTTAGAACGGAGCTTGTGATTAGCAGGTGCAGTGACAGTGATCAGGGACTTTATGGGTCACCTGCTGTGGTTTATAATATTTTATGGCACAGGTGCATCATGTGAATCATGTGACATTTCTTAATGTGTCTACTTTAAAAGGTAATGAGGAAGTGTGGAACATGCTGCCAATTTTACTACTTTTTCCTTCTTATAATTTGAATTATATGAACTCTGGATACAAATACATCTAAGCTCGCACTAGTTTATCATGCTTTGGTACCAGACTTTTATATTAATACTGTGCATCTCCAGTCAAATGTTTTTGAACACGCTACATTTAGGCAGTGAATTGACACACAGATCATTGCCAATTACTCATTTTAATCATCTGTCATAATGACAGTAATCAGGTACATATTACACAGAAGATACAGTACTGCTTTGTGTGAGTTGCCAGACGTTTCTCAGTTTTCTCTGTTTTGTAAGAAGCCGCAGGGCTCAGAGACACTTTCTCTGGAAGGCAATCTTTGATTCCCCGAAAGTAACAGCTGGCATTTCAGTTCAAATAAGCTCCACTGGTTTCATTTAACTCAGAAGAATAAATGAGGAGTTTCTCTCAGGTCGCCGCAGAGAGATGCATATTCTGCTTTCTCCTAAGTTGTAAGGAAGTTTTGCCTCATCTGTATGATGGAGTATTTCCAGATGTTTCTCTGACATTTGCTGCCTTTGATAACAGCTGACTGTCTTCACTGCTGTGCTAAACACCAAAATCTGTGTACAGTTCGGTAAAGGTCAGCCAGTTAAGAGTGACATTTCTTCAGAAGCTTTGGCCACATCTCAAACCAACTTCACTCTCTAAAGAGGGACAGGAAATGCAGTACTCAATCCAACAAAATACAGACTCAAACATTCCTCACTTGACTAGCACATGTTCCTTGAATGTGTTTTCTAATTGTAGTGTACAATTACCTTTCTTGAGTTTTAAGCAAAACAAGCTACATTCGCTACAGGATATCAAGAAGGTAAGGCTGCAGATATTTTCTGTTTTTCTTAAAGTCAACAAGTCCAATGAAAAGACCAAAACCAACATAGACTTGATCCTACTAACAAGTCTGTGCAGTTTACTGCTGTAGTTCGTCTCAGAAAACAGGTAACCTCATACATGTTGCTGCTCCCCAACCACGTGATTGTTTACAGTGAAGCACCGCCTCCCGAGCCCTCTGATTGGCTGCTGCCGGAGAATTCCTATCAACTGTTTTTCCCGACGTCAAATATAAATGTCCCAGTGACTTCTGCCGAGCGTGTTCATGTAGTTACTCTACAGCTGTCTCCTTCGTGTACCACAGCAGAGAAAAGGTAAAAAAAAACATGTCTTTGTCTGTTTAAAATGCCGCTGGGATCATTTTTTGAAAGCTTTGTAGCATTCTCGACTTTTTTAAAAAGCCCATCGCTTTGTTAGCTTGTTATGCTACCAACAAGCTAGCTAGGTTCCGAGAATGGATGTCATCATGTGATATCCAGGCTGTCAGGTGGCCTGTTTGTGTCATGTTTTTGTGCTTACCTGTCGTTATTTGTCCAACAGCAACAGCAACTTTATGCTAAGACTGAATTTAACAAGGGGAGCTTTTAACTGTCCCTGTCATCCATACAGGACTCCCACACAGGCGAGGACATGTACAGTTTGGTCTTCCTCGTCCTCGGCCTGAGTCTTGGGCTTCTTAATGCATTTCCCTCCCAGGAGCCAGACGGTGGGAAAAACTGGGTGGTTATCGTCGCCGGCTCCAATGGCTGGTTCAACTACAGACACCAGGTGAGAGGTGTGAAACAGGGAAACGACGTGAAACTGTTGCCACAATGTCACCTTATCATGCGCAAACTGCGCGTGACTCAATTGTGTTTTTTTTCGATACTGGTTTATGATAAGATCCAGATAAGCCACTTCCTTTTACCATGCATGCTCTCCCTGAGTTTTCCCGGCCTCTGAAAATGTGCTGCTGACTTCCAGTTTAATGGTTTCCCATCTCTCAGGCCGATGCCTGCCATGCCTACCAGATCGTCCGCAGAAATGGGATCCCGGATGAGCAGATAGTGGTGATGATGTACGATGACTTGGCAGAGAATGAGGAGTGAGTTGACATTTTTCTTTCTGTGCTGTAGATGTTTCACACTTCTTCTTTCCCCTGAAGTCTTCAGGAAAACCCCATCTTAGTTTAGTTCTGTTAGTGGTTGACCTTCATTCTTCCCTCATTGCAAGTGAGAATATGCAAGTATCAGCCTCAGCTTTAATGAACATTGTTCCTGAATGTGATGTGCACAGCTGAATTGTGTGAATCTCAGACAAAAGTAGATCTACAGGGTTTTAATCACTAACCTTAAATTCTATATTACTGTATAAGCCTCCCACACTGCCATGTGTGTGTTTTTGAGGTGATGCATAGCACAAAGCACTGAAGTAGATGAGGATGATGAAGAGCTTTTTAAGGTCATATCATTAGAAATTATCTGTCAAAATGATGTCAACCACGTGTATTTCACATATCATTTACTCACCTGTAAGTGAGGCTAAAATGGCTAACTGTTTAATCAATTAGTTTGACAGGAAATTAATCTGTAGCTACTCTGATAACGAGGTAAATTCATCTTTAGTTTATTATTTGATGGTTTTGGCCCTGAGTCCTTTAATGTTGAGTATCTGCTGATGCCAAGTCTGATCCAATAGTTGTGCTCTTAAATTTTGATTAATCATGTATCTGAAACACTTCAATAAGAGCTATAGCCGAATAAATCTGACACACCTTGTCTTTCAATGAGGTACTTGATCCAAATACTGGAGGTCCTGATTCAAATATATGGGTTTATAAGCTTAATTATCAGTATGATAAGTTAATGTGTAACTGGATGAACTCGATTTCTGAAAATGATGTCACGCCATCCACTGGAGAGGAGATGTGTCACTCAATCCGACAGTGTTCAACCGTACAACAACATAACAGAGTGGCTCCAGGAAACTGGGATGGGCATTTTTCTCTATTTTCATTGACCAAACGGTTGATGAAGGAAAACAATCAGCAGATAGGTTGATAATAAAATGGCGGCAGTATTTGTAAACCACAGAATGATCACACACAAATGTTGGTATGTCTCATGTGGCCGAGGCATGTCGGCCCTGTGCATTGCCAGGCCAGGCAGCACCAGTAACAAGCTGTTAAAGAGACCCATTGAGAGGAGTCACAAGGAACTAATTTTAGTGCTTCTTCAGGACTTTAACTCGGACTTCTGTTACTGACATGGTGACTGGACTGGAGGGCAGCAGTGATTCATCCGTTTCTGTCAGAATTAGGATCACTGTTACACACAGTGACATACAGTAAGACAGCAATGATTGCACTTCTGCAGAGCCAGTTTTGACGTGGGCAAGTTCACCGGTCAGTTAATGACTAATCCTCAGTCATTTGCTTTTTACACTTCACTTTGCTGATGTGTATTATGAACTTAAACCTTTCCTGGAGTTTAAATTCCTGCTCATATGTATGAAAAAGGTAATTATATGTGTCGACCAAGGCTTAAATAGAATTCAGAGGCAAGAGGGAAAAGATGTTAGCTCTGCATGCTAACTATCGCCAATTCTGAACTACAGCTGCACCTATCAACAATTTTCTGTCGGTTAGACTGTAGTGAAAAATGCCCATCTGCTAATATGTTTTTGGGTGGGAATCTGTGTGCGTGTCCACAGATGCTTCAGATTATAGATTGTTTCCACCGCAGGTTAAATTAATAGTAAAGAATAATAAACTGAGGAATCGGGCTGTTCGGCTGTTCTTAACCCTCTTTTATTATTGGCTGATGGGTCCATAAATCAAAATACATCAACAAAATGTAGTTCAAGTTTTAGAGAGAACTTACGTAACTTTATTGTTTTATAGCCTCGTCGACATGACATGATTGTCAACATGTATCGAGTTTTTGGTTAATAGCTAACTTGTATTTAAAACAGTGCGGGCAAGAGTGCAGCTCAGCAAATCAATGGCCACTTAAGGCGATATCAGAGGCTTTTTCAGGTTTTTCCTGGAATGTTTTTCATAGATTTAATGCAAAATGATGCTTTGTATGATGGAAATAATTAGCATGAGTTACGGGTTGCGACTCATCTACGAATTTTTAAAGAATTGTAAGAACAGCCATGGTGGTGCCTTTAAATGTCTTGTTGTCTATCTAACAGTCACAAGAGACAGAGAAGTTTCAGCTCAGTTACTGTAACAGAGCAGTTTCTTACGTGTTACAGTCGTTGTTGTTAAGAGTTACGGAAAGCGATCGTGCAGGGAAAGGGGAAAAACCTGATGTGTTGTGGAGCTGTCACCTGATCAGTGAATCATTCATGTACTGCCCTGTCAGCGTGACGTTATGTAAGTGTTTTGTCAGCCATTTGCACTTCCTTCTGCAAATCTGAATCATATTTTGTTTACAGGAACCCAACCCCTGGGATAGTGATCAACAGGCCCAATGGCACAGACGTCTACAAGGGAGTTCTCAAAGACTACACTGGGGATGTGAGTGCGTCAGTGCAAATGTTTGTACTGCAGTGCAAATCAAAGCTCAGAGCTGATTGTGCAGTGTTGGTTTCATTCAAACTTTCTGATATTCTAACTGGGTGTTTTTCTGCAGGATGTGACACCAGAAAACTTCCTGGCCGTGCTGAAGGGTGACTCCTCGAAGGTCAACGGTGGCTCTGGAAAAGTCTTAAAGAGGCAAGACATGGTGTCGTGAAACTCCTGAAGAGATGGCCCCAGACATGAGAGCAGCACAAAATCTGGTTCTAACTTTGATCTCTTTGTCTTGGCAGTGGCCCCAACGATCATGTGTTTGTGTACTTCACTGACCACGGGGGCCCTGGTATCCTGGCCTTTCCTAATGATGACGTGAGCGCTTTTCTACTTCCTAATGTTTACTCATGAGCTTACTGCACCACATAGATAAGCTAGTTTTCAACCATGAACCATAAATCAGTCATGTGTCTTGTTATGTATTTGAGTACCTGACTGTATGGAGACACACATTTAACATCTGATCAAAAATAGTTGATACTACACCAGAAACTAGGATGGAAGTGAGGTGACAGACAGTGGCCATGTTGAAGGTCAAGAGCCACGTAGTCTTTGAAACATCATGGTTATTGTTTTAAATTTGTCTTATTTTGATAAGACACCAAGACAGTCTCTAACACCAAAATTTGTCCTTTTTTGGGCTAACACACTAAGCTAAGATGGCGAATAGGGTAAACATGATACCCGCTTAACATCAGCGTGTTAGCATGCTTACATTAGCATTTAGCTCAAACCAGCCTCATTACATCGCCAGCATGGCTGTCGAGTTTTGTTTTCATTGATCACAACGCGTACAACAATTACTGTACATGTCTTGTATGTGTCTGTGGATACAGGACCTTCCATCACCTTCAATTAAATGTCTCTTTTTTTGTCCTTTCTCTGCAGCTCGCTGTTAAAGACCTGCAGGACACCATTAAATACATGCATGAAAATCACAAATACAAAAAGGTACGTGGCGACATGCAGCTGTGTTGTTTTTTTTAGGCCTTTATGTGGATTTCATGACCTACATACTGAAGGACATGCATACAATCAGGTTATGGCGTAGCTGTGCTGAAAGATAAGATAATAAACCTGTTTTGGTCTTTTTTTTTCACAATGCAACATCCTTCCTGTCGCACACGCATCCACAGATGGTGTTCTACATCGAGGCATGTGAGTCCGGGTCAATGATGAACCACCTCCCTGCTGACATTGACGGTGAGTTGAACTTTACCTCATCAGAATCACTTTCCAGTAAAACCAAGAGATAATGAAGCCGGACCGATCAATACAAAGTGTCAATCGATGGACTGGACTTAAACCCTCAACAACATGAACTTTGAGGTTGAATTTAAAACAATTAGATGGAAAAACTCAGTCAAGAATCTCCAGTATCTCCTCGTGGGATTTCTTTAAGGAGGTGTAGTGTTTTTTTAGCTTTTTTTAACATCCTTTATTGTGTGGAAACTTGACTGAAGTCAGCACCTCTGTCATGTGCTCGGCCTCATGTGATTAAAACCAACAGGACCTGCACAGGACAGACAGGACAGGACTGCAAGGTTCGGGTTTTATTCTGTTTATTCAGAGTTTTTACACACTTCCCTCTGTGGTTTAAATGATGACGAGATATCCAGAGGTCCAAATGTAAAGCTGCAGTTTATTTTCCGGATTATATTCACTCTATTTGTTTTCTTTAAATGTGTGAGTCATGTTTAGGTTTGCCCGCTGGAAAAGTTGAATTTTCTACCAACCTATTACTCAGTGTAAGACGAGAGTGTCTGTCTGTGTTTTTCAGTGTACGCCACCACAGCAGCCAACCCTCATGAGTCCTCTTACGCCTGCTACTATGACGAAAAGAGGGAGACATACCTGGGAGACTGGTACAGTGTGAACTGGATGGAGGACTCTGATGTGGTGGGTGACGTTCCCACTGTCGTATTTGAATCACAGTGTGTTGTTATACAGAGTATTCAATCACAACAGGGTTTTATTAAGGATTGTAACTTTTATGAGTGTAATGTGTAAAGAAACTGTAGACTGTAAAGAGACAGTGACACATTCACTAAAAAAAACTAATTTTCCTACAATTATTGAACAGTTGCTCTCATCTTTTACAGTTGAACTCCCTTTCAACTACTTTGATCTCTCAATTTTTAAGCAACAGGTTGACTGATATTTCATCTGCTTTCAGCTCTTAATCATCAGAATGTCAGTTCAGCTACTTTGGCTGCGCAAATACAAACCGACTGATAAAAACATAATTATCTTCAGCAGTTACGGTTCAACTGACATCAGCTGCGTTCGCCTCTTTAGGCCTCAGTTGACACTTCAAACGCTTTCAGTGCTTCAACCTCAGATGACCCTTCCATTGCTTTACCATTGCATGCAAAGACATTTTATACATTTTGCTATGAGTGAGTACTGGAAGTAAGTCAGAATTCAGTTTCCTTCCTTCTTTTCCAGTTACCTGTTTTCTTAAGATTGAATGCTAACTGTACCACTCTGACTGGTGACAGCAGTTCAACAGCAACACAGACTGTATGAAATCCACTAAAGGTTTATTTGCTGTTCCAAACACCTGCTGTCAGAAAGGCAGGAAAAGGAAGTGGTGAGCGTTTCCAACAGCAGCCACAGGGGTTTGTTTTTAACCAGCACAATGAAAACTGGGTGTTTGCATAAGCAGTGATGGTACGTGTGGCCCTGTCATACACAGTACAAGCATCCCAAAACGGAAAACAAATAAGCACCAGACACTGTGTAATTAGTGATTTCTGAAACATTTTTACAGATTACTTTGCGGTTTGTTTTGGAAATGTTTCATTGTTTATTTTATGAAACGTTGTTCTCACATTGTGCTTCCAGGAGGACCTGACGAAAGAAACTTTGCTGAAGCAGTTCAAGATCGTGAAGAGCCACACAAACACCAGCCACGTCCAGCAGTACGGAAACAAGGTGAGAGAATGAGTGAACGAACACTTCAGCAGGTTAACTTCCCACTGTGAGCTACACACATGTGGCTTTAATGTCTGTTGCTGGGCGCCACTCTTTTATTTGACGTCTGGATGACTGGCAGAAGGTTGATGTGGAGGAGGATGGGAGATAAAAATGTCTGTTTTTCTGCCCTTATTTTGATGCTTGGGTTTCTCCCTTTCTATGCAGACGATGGCCCACATGAAGGTGATAGCGTTTCAGGGTAAACACAAAGCAAACAGCCAACCTGCTCCTCCAGTTACCCTGCAGCCAGTCACAGATCTGGATCTGACCCCGAGCCCCGACGTTCCTCTGGCCATCCTCAAGAGGAAGATGATGGCCTCTAATGATATTACAGTTGCAAGGGGGCTACTGATGGAGATCAACACGCACCTCAAGGTAAAGACTGACAAAGCCCTCTGCTGCTCTGGCTGTCGCTGTAAGTTGCTTGTTTCAGGTCCTCCGTGGACGACTTTTCAGGCATGCCATGCAAATCAGATTATCAGGAAGATTTAACTGCACAAACTGAGCATTTGCCTTGGCGGCTGTCACGCTACAGATTTCAGCGTGTGAACATTTGTGTGTGTGTGTAGGTCAGGGAGATGCTGGCTGACACCATGCGCCAAGTGGTTGAGAGGGTGACCGGCAACGTTCTCAAGGCCGAGGAGGTCCTCAACGAGAGAGCCGAACTCTCCCAGCATGGGTGCTACATGGCTGCACTCAACCACTACAAACACAACTGCTTCAACTGGCACAAGACTGAGGTACACTCAAAGCAGACCGGGGCCGTTTTTGTCTACATTTCGAAAGTGTTGGCTTTCGGCTGTGATGGGTGATTAGTCACAGTTTTGGCAGGATTCATCTGTCACTAATGGTTGAAACTGACTCACATGTCGAGGGTCTAGTTCTGCTTCAAATGAGGAAACACCCGATCTCTTTCACATGCTGTTCATCAGCGGGCATTAGACCTTCATTTGTCTGCGTTTGCATTCAGCTGACTCTAATCCAGGGAGACCGACAGTCAGCAGCAAGTGCACAATAAGCTGGAGTTCGTACTTCATGGAAATTATATTACTAAGTGTTAATACCTTAACATGTAAGAGAGAACATTTTTTATCTTATTTTAAACTTTTTCCTGCGAGTACTTACGTGTCGGATTCACCAAGTTCTCTTAACTGCACAAACGTTTAAATCGTTTGTCGTCGTTTTAATAATTATTTTTCTGGGCAGTCGTCTTTGGAAGCTTTTTGGAAAGGAGCAGACACTTTAAAAAAAAATACTGATTGGACAAACCGTCTGTCTCTGGCTAACTTCAGCCAATCAGATCAACAAACCGTAGGACTCTTGCTAAAGTCAGTCAGGAGAAGATTGAAAACATTTTTACATGGAAAAAAGCCTTCAGTGCTGCTCTTTGCTCTTTCAATAAAGAAATACTCTCCACTTCTCATATAAGTGATGCAACAGCAGCATCTACACTCACCTCTTCAGGAGCCGCCATTGTTTCTCTCGCTGTCATCACACCTAAACCAGGCCTGTAGCTGCCAGTAGATCCTCACAGGACGCTGATCAATCACCAATCATTCTAATACTGGATCATGATTGTTGATGCATTAACATGTAAACAGTACTTTAATATTATAGCTGGTTGAGGTGTAGCTAATATTAAATGCTTTTTACTTAAATCTTTAACACAACGTCGTATTTTTTGTACTTATCTCGTGATTTGTGTGTAAAATATTGATCTGAAAAATAACTAATAACTAGGGAGTAAAAAGTATGATGAATGCCTTGGAAATAAAGGGGAGTAGAAGTATAAAGTAGCATGAAATGAAGCACAAGTACCTCAAAATTGTACTAAAATATAGTACTTAATTACATGTACTTAGTTTCCACCACTGCGTTTCAAACAGAGATGCAAATGTATAAAAGTAAGAGTGTTTTTATTCTTTATTTAATCTTAGCTGTTAGCTTAAAGCTAACACTTCCTTGATCGTGTAACTTTATTACATTTCCTGGGTCTTTTCATGCAGCTGTTGGGTTAATTCAAGAACATTTTCCCTTTTGTCTGAAATTGTTTGACGTTTTGAGAGCCACAAATGCATCGGGGGAAATGAACTGTGGTCATGAACACGTTACTGTCTCACTGTGGGGACATTTCTCACTCATGTGACGTCTTGTGATTTCAGTACGAATACGCTCTGAGACATCTGTACGCTCTGGTGAACCTGTGTGAGAGAGGATACTCTGCAGACAGGTACAGTGTGGTCTGCTTCCTATTAATAAACCACATTTTTTCCCTCTTTCTGTTCTTTGTGGGTTTCTGATTGTTATTTAATAGCAGTACTCTGATCGTGTTGCGTACATAGATTTAAGTTTGTCTTGACTGATGCTTTTATATGTTTACTATATGTTGAACTTCATACATTTTTAAGTTGAGGTAACGAAATATTAGATTATTTGACCTTAAAGGGTGAGTCTGATGATATTCAGTATTTTTCTGATTGTCAATAAATCCCATTAAAAGACCAGAACCAGCAGTGATTGGATCAGTATTGTCTGTGTATCTAAGCCTGATGTATCTCGTTCCTCTGTGCCGTGGAGCTCCACTGTTGTCCAAAAACTATTAAAAACACACCAGTGAGCCACACTGGTATAGTGGGTAACACATTCCTTTATTTAATCAAAGGAACTACTGTGCTGTAGTTTATTTTGAGTCAGACCCACATACGCCATCCTGCTGAATGAAATAGTTGCTGGTGTGTATTAATCCACCGCTGGAAATAGTCCTCAACAACGCCTTCTTTTTAGATAGATTTACTAAAACCTACAGCGGCTGTACATCCTCAACAGGACTGAATATGCTGACAGCTATAAACGTGCTGGGGAATTGGGAAGTATTGAGAAATGGACGAACACGTTGCAGGTTTTTGTTTTGTATGTTGGATTTTTGACAATAAGAAGAATGTAGAACATGTTCAGCCTTATCCTTCAGAGAAAAGGTTTGGCCAGTATTGACTTTAAAGAGGACACTGCTTAGAATTTTAGCCTCAATTGGTGAATATATGCCCAATTTATTATTATTATGATGATTATTCTTATTATTAATAGTAGTAGTAGTCGTAGTTATTTGACTGAACAATATTACTGTAAGGGAGGACATGAAGGGTTCAGTACAGTAGATAGATGGACAGATAGATGTAGATACTCAGAGTGATTCATTGATGGTTCTATAAAATTGTGTTTAGACAATTAAATAATTTTAAACTTGTGCATTAAAACCCACCATAATTATACTTTTTTTAACCCCGTTGTAAACTGAATATCTGTAGGTTTTTACTGTTGGTCAGACAAGAGGAACCACTTGAAGATGCCACCATGGGCTGTAGGAATTTGTGATTTTTCACTGTTTACTGGCGTTTTATACGCTGCAGCCTTGTTGTTCCCGCCCCAGTTAAATTAACTTTCCCCTGTTAAAGTCTTTTTGTTACTTCGTAGAAACTAAATGTCTTGTTGTTTCTCTCTGCAGCATCCAGCTGTCCATGGACTCAGTGTGTCATTTCCGCAAGTAAAAGGGTTTCTTCAAATCCATGAAAGGAAGTCTCGCATGAAACTGCTGCTTCCGTGTGAGGACACCTGAGAGGACGGAGCTTCTCGTTGCACTGCTTAAGAATCAATCTGACGTGGAGTTGACGTTATTTTATCAGCACACTAACACTTATGGGGGTTTTTTTTAACTTGTTTTTATTTTCCTGAGATTTTTTAAACCTGTTTTCTGATGAGTTGCACTGTTGCTGAAGGACTCGTGGATGATGTTTTACTGATTCTGATTGTTTTTAGGGCCGTAAGATAGACAATTACTACGTGGTATTCGTGTAAATTTGTTTTGCTCGCAGCATGAATGAATGTTTGATTGACCTGTAAAGGACATACCACTATAAACACTGAATGTTTATCAAACTTCAAGAGACTTTGTTGTCACACGGGGATCTTGAAATAAATCAGACCAAAACTGCTGAAAAATGACTCATATTTCCTGTATTTTTCCCTTTGTGGATATTAAGCTTGATATTATTCCTTAATATCAAAGTGACACATTTTTTGGGATATTTTGTACGGTTGTATTCTTTACACGTGACAGTAGGAAGTCTGCAGAAGAGGATTTGTACGGTGTCCAAATAATTCCACCTAAGCCTATTTTCCTGTGATCTAAAAGCCTTTTTTGACCCAACAGACAGTTCGACCCACACACATCCTCCAATACCAGCAGCCACTGTCAGCTTTATGGGGATTTTGGCCTCCTGTGAGCTTGTTTTAACACCTGATACATTTAACAGGATATTTCCTTCTGTCAGAGGGATTTTGAAGCCTGATCCAAACTCTGAATCATGCTTAGCCACGTTAGAAATATCCTCCTTTTCCCCTTTACACAGCATGATGTCTCGATTACATCTTAAACAATCCACAGAGTGAACAGTTTCAAATGACAAATAAGACATTTATGCTCTTGTGATTGCATGATGATAAGGTGAATAACCACCAATATAAATAACATTTTAAATAATATGAAAAGGCTTGCATTGAATTTTAATGTTTATTTTGATGGCTGATTTGCTCTAGACACAAAGTGCAGCAGAGGCTCAGGTGGATTTCCATTAAATGTTGTACAGATATTCACCAAAAGGATGGATACCGACTGACTTTTCCTCTAGCACCACCATGAGGTTCACATCTGTGGTTATGAGTGAAATCTGTCTGACCGGGTGGGTTGCCATGATATGTGGTTCATGCATTCCAGTCCGTGTCAGGATTAACTATAATAATGCTGCTAGTCCCTTAAGTTTTCATCTAGCATCATCATCAAATCAGAATTTCAATCAGTCTAATCACTTTTTAGGATTTAAACTGTTATTAATGACCAAACACCTGCAAAACTAATGGCATTCCCAGCTGTGCTTTGTGATTACTTCCTGTGCCACAGATCTGTCTGACCGGCTTGAGGAGATTTTGACTGACAGGCGCACAAAATCACACACTTCAAACAAATGCTGTTCTGAGTAATGAAAGCCTTTATGAACTAATGGAACAGCGACATCTAGTGACCACATTTTGACCTTCACCTCAAATCTTAAAAAACAGCATGAAGCTGTATTGAATTTATGTGGAGGTTCTTTTTTTTAACGTTTCCCGTTTATTTATAGTGTTTGCCTTTTTTTTCTTTTTCTTTTTTTTACCTGCAGTATTTGTTAACTGATTTTTGACGTTTTATAATTAGATATGAACATTCATTAGTTGATTTTTGGCTTTTCATTATCTGTCCTGAATATTTATCATTTTGCTGCTCAGAATCAGCTTTATTTAAGGAATCTGACTCCGGTTTTTCGTTGCTCTCATTCTTGCATATAGTTTCAATAGAAATAGATAGAAAAGCTAAAAACAAAGACAACAGAGATGAACAAAGATGTATAAAAGATAGTCATAAAACTACACATACAAGTATGTGGAAAAGATAGTTGCGCATATAAATATTTATAAAAGGCAACAATGATCAACAAGCACAGTCGAGCAAATTGTAAACAAGTATGTGGTAATGTACAGTATATTTACTGAAAAATTGATTATTAAAATGACGTACACATTCATAGATTAGGCTATATATTTTTAAATAATCTATTTTAAAAAGTTCATTTAATTTTTGGTGGAAAAAAACAACAATGTAATTTGCCTGGAGGTAATTGATTATTTCAACAGTTTGAGTTTTTATCATTAGATGCGATGATCAATTGTTGGAGAGTGGATTTCATTGAGGATTTGAGCTCAACGTCTGATCCGCTGTCATGGTTTCGATGGACTCCCCAGCAGGATGGCCCCCCACTCCGCAGCTAGCTTCTCGTTAGCATGACTAAACTTTGAAATGGACGCTGGTTAGTGCTCTTTTGAATTAAATGTATCACCTTCATTTGTTTAACAGAGTGGATAACATGGTCTTTTAATTAAAAAAAAATAGCTAGCTATAATCAAATTTTAATCAGGCAAATACTCTGCTACCCAACTCCGTGGAGACCGCCCTGGTAGGGAGGCGGCCCCTTTCGTACCAGCCCTCCTCTTAAAACAGGAAGACAACCTGACCGAAACCTGGATTGGTAACATGAAAACACGACCCACTGTAGTATCGTTAAATCTCGACTAGCACAGCATACTACCCACGGAGCTCCATCACCAGGAGGACCGTAAACGGCCGCCTGGATTAAACTCTAGCTGTCACGGCGTTGTTAGTTGCCAGCTGCCTCACAGAAAACCGAATAATACGAGCGGAGTAGCTTTTTAGCTCGCGACGTTAACGTTAGCTTGTTTGCTAACTTTAACACGGATCCGGATCGAGACCTCACAGCTGGTTTGGTTGCGCAAGACGACTAGCAAGTCTGCTGGCTTTTCAACACCCTTGAACAAATTTCACAATGGGCTCCAGAGCGTCCACGTTACTCCGAGAAGAGGAAATCGAAGAAATCAAGAAAGAGACTGGCTGTAAGTGGAGCTCAGGCTAATTCCTCTGATGAAGATGAAGACTGTCACACATTAGCAGCCGACTGTAGTTAAACATCTGTTAGCCACCATTCACTGCACCTAGCCAGTTAATTATTTGAAGCCTAAAGGTTTTTATTGTAGTTAAATCACGTAACTCGAGTAAAATTAGCATTTCTTATTTTACTCCCATCGCTGCTGTGTAACAGATTAAAAGTGCGCACTAACTTACTCTGAACATGACAGTTATTATCAGCGATTTCTGGAGAGGTAGTGAGCTCCAGTGTTTGGGTGAAAAGTAATCTTGCCCTGAGCACGGTATGCCTGTTATCTTCTGTCCTCTGGTAATAAAGTCTTTGGTACCCTCCCTTCAGTCTCCCACAGTCAGATCACTCGCCTGTACAGCCGCTTCACCAGTCTGGATAAAGGTGAAAACGGCACACTCAGGTAAGCAAGAACACAACCACATTAAACATCAAGCTGTGGCTCATTAGTTTGGTTCTTTTACCAGACGTTTTGATACAGACAGACTGCCAGGTGAAATGACATGGCTTAAGTTAGTTTAAGTCAGTTAAAACAGAGTTAAAGTATGAATTTCCTCACTTACAGCTTTGCAGATTGATTTTAAATGAAGATGTCTCCAGGTTATTCTCGCCTCATATTGGCTTTGTGTGTGTTTTTGCAGCCATCAGCAGGTACAGAATTGCTAGAAAACAGCAGGCGCAAAACATTTTTTAACTGAACTGATTACTAATCTTATTTATGATCATTTTATAACAGTAATAGGAATTCAGCTGAGTGATTACATTGTATTGTCATAAGATCAACGCTGTCAGCCACAAACCACTCATCCTCACATGGCTTTCACTGTGATTGATAACAGATCTTTCATGTCGCTTGTTATCTGAGGGCAATCAGATTTTGAGCATTCAGTTGCAACCTCAGTGTGACATTTCTGTGGTTTGTGATTAACTTCTTGCTCAAACCTTCGTCTGAGCAGAACAAGCAATAGGTGATGAAAAAAGTAATCATCAAGGCACAGCCTGGAAATAAGAGTCCATTTGCAGGTCAGTCTGTCAGGGGTTAAAAAAAACAGGATCTCCCTGCAGATCTTCTGAAAGACGGTGTGTTTACACATCACACACTCTGGGTTCTGCTTGTTCTTGCTCCAGTGCTTTAAGTCACAGCACACAGCAAGCTCATTTTTCCCAAGGTGACTTTCTTATCATTCATTTAGTGTCATAACAGTGAATTTAACACCTCCACTGACCAACTTCAGGTCGCACTGATGCACCAAAGGACCTGCTTTTGAATAATGATGAAGCCGTACTATGTCTTATGTTTTTGAAGTTGCTCACAGTCTAAAGATCTGTGGTGAATTGTTGTAAGGATTTAAACTAACATCTCTTTTGGTCTCATTTATTAAAACATTAATTTTGATCACATCTCCTGTCTGCAGTCGAGAAGATTTCCAGAGGATCCCGGAGTTGGCCATCAACCCGCTGGGAGACAGAATCATCAATGCGTTCTTTCCTGAGGGGTGAGCTGCCCCTGTTATTTGTCTGCTGTCTTTGGAAAGCTTGTTGTTGTTGTTTTTTTTCCACAGGAGTATGCATTATAGGTTTGAGTCACAACCACCACAAAGCCGAGCGAGGCCGTCAGGCTTGTGGCGGCTTGACTGCCGACTCGGGAGGCTCAGTCTTCTCTGCCAAAGTCACCCGGGGTTTTTGACCACCGCCGGTTCTGTCTGTGCGTTTGGCAGCTGCTCGGCCGTTTTATCAGTCTGAAAGTTGAAAACCAGATGTTTTCAGATGTATCATTAAAATCCCAAAAAGTCAGATGTGTAGGCGTCTTAATTTTAGCCGTGGCGTTTAATGGTTTTCGATGTGTTCCTTTTTGCTCTGCTCTTGGCTTGCTCGCTTCAGAACAACATAGGAATAGAGTTGGAGAGCGTTGTACTCTGTAAAATGGTGTTGGGTTACGACTTGTGAGTTTTCATTGTGTTGCTCTCGCAGCTGATGAATATAAAGGTAATCTGAGCTGCCACAAAGAGTCAGTGATGGTTTCTTTTGTGTCTGTTACCCAGAAAGTTTGAGTAAATCATTTGTGCTGTGTGGTGATATTATTCTCCGCCTCTGGTTTTCAGAGAGGACCAGGTAAACTTCAGGGGCTTCATGCGGACTTTGGCTCACTTCAGACCAATTGAGGACAATGAGAAGAACAAGAACTCTGCCAGCGAACCGCTCAACAGCAGGACAAACAAGCTGCTCTGTGAGTGTACAGCTCGTTCACACGGTCATGACCATTCACAGGATTTCATGCTCAAGTCACTGACATGTATGTTTCATTTTTCCAGTTGCTTTCCGTCTGTATGACTTGGACAGAGATGACAAAATCTCCCGGGATGAGCTGCTGCAGGTGAGTGGATCGGTTTGTCAATAAGACGGTGAGTCATGGTAGTGTGTGTGCACACAACTGGTTCACATGATAGTCTGTCAGCCAGATGGTGATAATTCAATTTTTCATGGAAGTCCATTATTTCTACCTCTGAAAGTATTTGCTATTCAGTCATGTCACACAGTTAGCAAAGGAAGAAACGCTTTTGTGCAGCATCCGTCAAAATGCTGAACAGCGTGAGGGATTTCCATGTCGATGAGAAGGCTTTGACCTCGCGCTGATGATGAGGAGATATCTCACCTTAACTACAGGCTGATTTTCCCAGACGGTCTGATATCCTGTATTTTGGCTTCCCTCTGTGTTATTTGTTGTCCCTCAATGAAGCCATCTTGGTTTTGGTGACATTGTGTGACCTGTAATTACTATAAGCTCGAGGTTAAATGACTCAGACAGATCTCTTGTTTTGCGCAAAACACTTGCGCGTGGCCAGCTTCATGTGATGCCTTTAACACTGTGAACGTGCAACTCAACCTAAGAGTCATTCATCAGTAAATGCTTCTTCACTGCAGTGCGGCTGCTGTTTACTCGCCGTAATAACTACAAATTATCTTGTGTTGCGCTTAAAGCTTCAGCTTTAACGTTGTTGTATTGTCTGGGCAAACCTGACTATTAATCTCTGCTCTCTCTCTGTTTTTTACTGGTGTTCATTAACCACGAGGGGACTTTTTGTTGGTTCTTTCACAGGTCTTACGGATGATGGTTGGTGTAAACATTTCAGACGAACAGCTTGGCAGCATTGCTGATAGGACCATACAGGAAGCGGACACAAATGGAGATAACTCCATTTCTTTCAATGAATTCATTAAGGCGAGTTTTTGGGCATCTGTCACCTCTTGTGTACTTATTTATGCTGCTGTATTATTTGCTTTTAGTGCTTCTACTAAACTACTTGAAGGATGCTTTTAATGAAAAGCTCCACCACGGCCACGATTGCATACTGTACATTTTTAGCGTCGGAGGCCCCAGTGGGACATAAACTAGAGCCCAGTAGTGGCCACAGACAAGGGAAAAAAATATTCCAAGGACGCATTTTACTCAGTACAGGATGGCTTTGCATGTGCGTGAAGCTCTGGTTTTCATTACTTTGAGTACACAGTTTCTTCATTTCTGTGAACGACGGCTGACGAGTTAAAATGTTTCAAATCAATTCAAATATTGAAACTGATCCACATTCTGTTGACTTCTGTTTAAAGCTGCCAGTAAAGCTGTCGTTCCACGTTACAGAAACAGCGATTCTTCGTATCTGAACGCGTTCTGCTTTGTCTCCTCAGGTGCTGGAGAAGGTGGACGTGGAGCAGAAAATGAGCATCCGGTTCCTGCACTAAATTTCTTCTTCTTCTTCTTCTTCTTTTTTTTTTAAATTAAAATTTGAGTAGAGCTTCAACACAGCAGCCGGTGTCAGAACACAACCTCATCCAGCTTGTCAGCAGGCTGCTGTGGCCCACACTACGAGTTCACGCCGTCAGACTGAGCGTTAGGTCGACGATGTCATAGATCTTGAGTTTCTGCCTTTGCGCTGCTCTGTAAACAAAGGGAAAAGTTGCGTGCCTTGGGTTGTTTTATGCAATGTCACTTCACTGTGTGGAACATTATTTATTGGAAAACTTCTAGAAGGTCACACTTAGAACCACTGCCGTTCTCCTTCCTCATGAAAAATCATTTTGTAGCATGGTACGTTAAGGCTTCCTGCTATTGCAGTGAGTAAGTTCATTCTAAGTTTAGCACATGCTGTGTTTTTTGTCCTTATACATATGCAATGGTACAAAGTGAAACTTGAAAGGTGTGTGATTCCACTTGAAGACAGACAGTGTTTTTAATGCTAACAGGATTTTATGACTCCTTTTCTTTGGCTTGAGGCAGAGCAAGTCAGAGCAGCCAGACAGGCAAGTTTGTCCCTTGAAGCAAAGCAGGACTGGCTCCACAGATTTTTGTGTTTTACTCACTGAAGTGCCATGACTTTGGTTCCCCTTTGTAAGTTATTATCTGAACAGTAAACAGGAACCTATGGCTGTGTGTTTTTTTTGTTTTGTTTTGTTCATATGGGTTAACCAAGGTACTGCCAATAGATTGTAATCATCTGTTTCAATTGTCAGACTTCAAACCAAAGCAAGTTTGACCCTGTTTCAAAGCCTGAAACCACCCAGGGCCTGTTGGAGCCACTGCTGATTCAATGTGTGAATAAACTAAAGATTGTGGTGGTAAGAATGTGGATTTCACAAAAAAGTGCTGCTATCTTATTGGTTATTGTGTGCGTATTACCAAGCACCTGTTCTTGCAGGTAACCATAGTGCTTTTACAAAGTGGTATCGTGAGGCTTTAGCTGCCCCCGTGGCCTACTTTCCAAAAGTTTTTCCGCCTGATTGAATCCTAATAAAATCCCGTCTCGCAGTGTCAGGCCCTGTGGTGGAAATTGGGCTGCAGACCAGTTAGTTTCTAGACTTAAAACAGATAAACTCATGATGACGTGCTATGCTTCTATTTATATGATTGGTCTCCTGTGGCTCAGAAAAACATGTGCTTGATCATTTATGCACTACACAACATTTGTCTTTCAATTTCTTCCCCCATTGACTAATTCTAGATGCTGAAGAGAATCAGATGCATTCAAAATATATTTTCTGTACAGGCCTGTGTACATGAACTGGTGTGCAAATGTTTGACCCTTTAATCTTTAATGTGAGTTTGTTAAATCATTACATGGACACCCTCCAGCAGCGGAGTGCAGGAAACACAGCTAGACGAGTTCATCAATCATTATGTGATTATCAGTCAGATATGTTTCACGCTATGTGACGTTGGTCGAGGTATTATCAAAGTGATTCATGAATTTGATTTGAATAAAATAAGTGCCATGCTTGCTTTGTGTCACTGATTGTAGCTGGGTCTGTTTTTTCTTAGTCGTCCGCTTCATTTTTGAGATGAAAGACATTCAGCTTGCACAATGAAGACATGAAAACATGCAATAAATGCAAACAGAAGCCAGAACTAACATGTTGATACTGTGGTACTTTTAGCGGGATTAAAAACCATGAGTCTGTAGAATGTGACTGAATTAAAATAGGGCTGCAAAATTATTTCCATTATTAATGGTTAAGATTAAAAAAAAAATGTTTATTAATTTAGTCAGTTAACTTTAGAAAGGTTTTGAGGAATCCAAAATCCGATGTTCAATTTGCAATGAAGCAGCAAATTCTTACATTTTTATAGTGACAAGCAGCAAACTGCTGACCGTTTTGCCTTATAAATACAATTTTGATATTACTTTTTAATTTTATGTCAATTGACTACTTGATTAATTGAGTAATCAGTTTTCTGTGCTATCGAATACTCAGTCTAATTGCATCTAGCAGTAAGCTAGACCACCCAGGTTAGCATATCACTGACAGGCCTGTAGCTAAAGTTTAGCGTTATATTTTAATCAATATTTTACTCTTACAGGGGCTGTTCTTCAGAATTAGTGCTTTAAAATGCTGAAGAACATTTTTGTGTTGATACATAAACCTGCGCTACACTGAAAATAACTATATTAATGGACGGATTTTGGTTTTCGGTTTGGGTTTTCCGGTCATTCTTCTGTACAGTTAGACGCTGTGAACGCACCACAAAGTTGATTGATTAAGTGTCACGAGAGAAGAAGCGGTACGTCCGGGGCGGGCTTTCATTTTGATTGACAGCTCTCCGACACAATCGTCGCACTCTTCCGTTGGCTCGTAGTAACAGAGCGAAAATGGCGTAGAGCGGAGGGTGTGCGGAGAAGGGGACGAGGGGACTCTCTCCTCTCCGGGTTGGAAGGAGGGAGGAAAGTGGGCCCGGAGCTTTTCGTTTTATTCTTCGCGGAATGAGTCCTCACACGGTGCGGCCACTCTGCCTGGAATAAAGCCGCCATGCGTCCAGCGTGAGAGACCTAAATGTGTCACCGTAGAGGAAGAAATCCCCCCTGGCTTTTGTTTACCATTATGAGCGCTGCGGCTCGAACCACAGCGGAAATACCTCTGCATCGTTTCGGACCATCGCTCACACCAAGGTCAGTGCTTTTCACTCATGCCAAACCTGTGGACCAGCTTTAACACATATCCCTGCGCGTCTTCCTCATTTTGGGAATTGGCAATGCACTTAAAAGGGAAAATTCGCTCTTACATTAAATATACATAACGCTATTCCAGTGATGTCTATGACCTAAGACAACTCTCATCCTGAGCTGGACGTCAACTTGGCCTGTCTTCAGTCAGTATCCCCACACTCCATTTATTTTACTAGATTTAGCATTTTCTGATAAATGATGAGTCGAAGTAATTTTTCAAGCAAAAATACCAAACATCTACTCTCAGCTTTTTCACTGTAGATATTTGCTGTTTTCTGTATTTCTGTTTTTTTTAATCAAACAAAACATTTAAAGATGTCACATGGGGCTTAAGGAATTTTAACATGTATTTTCACTATTTTGTGACATTTTATGCACCTTAAGCTGTCACTATAAGCAGATGTATAGATGAGATCATTGATATGGTCTTGTCTATCAGCTGCTCAGCTCTGGGAAACTGGATAATAATATAGAAATTGTGCGTGAATTTTTATTCTAGGATGGACTTTCCGGCTGAAGCACAGACCAGAGGGAGATCCCCCTTCAAACCAGCCCCAGCGCCGACGACAGATCACTTCCACGTCCACCCAGACGTGTGGAGGTAAAGAACGAAGAGTCACTGTGAAGATGACCTCTTTTGGGCTTTTGGGACACGGGTGCCCTCCTTCCTGCTGTTGCTGGGACACTGGCCCTCTCCCCTCCACAGAATCCCCCACTGTCCTGGCCTGTTTCTGCAGCACGATTATCCATCAGGACATCTGCTAAGATGGCAGGCTAATGTGACTTCCACCACGCACAATCTGACCACGTCTACATGTAGCCAAACGCTGGCTTTGCTGTCACTAAGCTGTCTGGGAGAAGAGATGCACCAATCCATTTATTTCAGTTCCGATTGTAATTCCAATACGTGAATTTGCATTTCTGCAGATCCTGCTACCAGAGCTCTTAAATATCATTACTATTGCTGTTGGTGGTAGTAAACCACACAGCACCTCTTAAGAAAAGAGAAAAAATAGACAACAATGCATTAAAATTTAATGTATTCCAAAGCAATTTATATCCACTGTAGGCTAAGGAAGCATCACACTCAAACAGGTGTAGGAGTGCAAATTGCTTTGGCAGCTCCTTTAATGATTTTGAAAAACTTGAACAAATCAAGTGCACTGCAGTGCATCATCCACGACTACTGAGTAGATTTCTATTCACTCAAAAGTTCAAAAATATCAAGAAAATTTCAAGAGTGCGATGGTAAACTGAAAATTTGTTTCTGTGTAGAGAAATAAACATCTACACTATCAAATAAAGTCAATCAAGTAAGTGAACTATAAGCAGACTTTGGAATCTGCATCGATAGCTGGATCAGTGACGTCAGTATCGGGACCAGACGCTGATACTGGATCAGATCGCTTCCATCTTGATCTGAAAGGCTGAGGTGTTTGGAAGTTACCCATCATTTGGTCATGTTCAGTCAGATTTGGGTTAGATTGTTATCAAGCTGCATGTAAACGTAGTCACTGACGCTTCCTGAATAAGTCAAAAAGTCCCCACACGCTCTGATTAGATTTTCCTGGGAAGAAAGTAAAGACACAAGATACTGTAGCAAAGATCAAGGCCTGTGATTAAATTAGACGCATAGGGTGTTTTTTTTTTGTTTTTTTTTTTGCACTACCTCATCGCCATACCAAGTCCAGCAGGAGTGAAAGGGAGCGCGATCAGTACAAGGAAGGAGCTGAATGGTTGTCAAGCGCCACAGCAGTTTCATATCGTACATGATTTCTGGATGAATCTGGCTTCAGTTTTAGAGCATTTTTGTTTCATTCACACTGTGGTCCCCTATGCATCTGCTCTTAAGGAAGGTAGTAATGTTTTTAGTCCATGCTTTAATTTTGGCACTTTGGGTTTCTTGCGATCTCCTTTGTCGGGTCTGCAGGTTTATTCACAAATTGCAGGTGGAGACAGATTTGGCAGCATTCCCCCTCTGACTTAGTCCTTGAATTCCTAAGATTCGGCAACTTACAGTATTTAAAGTTAGTCTTTTATTTTGAAAGCCTAGCTCGCTCTTCCTCCTTCAGTATTCTCTATATTTGGTCTTTGTCAGTCTCCTGCTTTCCATAGTTTTATTCAGTCTTTCCCCCCAGATCTGTTCTCATTCTGTCCTTTCAGTGCGCTAACATGTGTCCTTTACATGCTGCAGGTAGAGACAGAATTAAAGTGTTTGATTCCAGACAAAATAATCTAAAAAAATCATGCTTTGTCTCTACCTGCTGCCTGTATACGTCCAGTAAGCTGAGTGCTGAAAGAGCAGCTTTTATTCCTCTAATTGAAGCTTATGGTGGATTTGTCCTAATCTGACGGAAACCCTGGTCTCATTCATTCATTTTGGTTCCTTTTCACATGATTTATATGAAAAAAAAATCACATTTACCGGGATTTGTGCAATATTTGATCTTAACTGTCATGTTGTTGACCAAACTGTATATTGTATAAACAAGTGACAAGTTGTTTGAAAGCAACAAAATCACCAATGTCTTCCATTAAGATATGTATAGACTCATGTGCATTAGCTTATTTAGCGGGACTGTGGTGCCAACATTATAGTAGCCGTGCATGACCAGTAGTGATGCTTGCTTCATGAAGAATAGTGAAATCAACTTCTAGGCTAAGCTGGAGCGCAAGAAACCATTTGGGTGAATTGAAAGGGCGGCAGATTGACGTACTGCGCCTTTAAATACGCCACATTTAGCCCTAAAATTGTAGACTAATGCAAGATCTCCTTTGTGTTCCGTGTCTCGGGTGTAGAATAAGTTGCATGATTGAAATACAGTGAAAGTGTGACACAATCAGGGTATGCAGTTACTGATTCCAGTCGTTTCATTCAGGCGTATGTGCTCGTTATAAGTAAGCGCTTTCTAGCAGAACTGCTGCGTGTTCTTTGGATCACTTCTGAAAAAAAAAAAAAAGAGATGACCTAAATTGTATTCATGCACTCTCAAGCATCAAAAGTATTTATTATGCAACAGCCAAAAAGCTCCCAAAAAAAGGCGTCTCAGATGTGACAATGATAGAAAATATTAAGAGTAGTACTGCAATCTTAGATTTGGATAGACTTGCTCGGGATCCGACGTAGTGTTTTAGTCCTAGAATTCAGATCTCACCATGACATCGTATTGTACATAATACCTCATAGTTTTGGGGATTCAGAGCGATATATTTTAATCCATAAAATTGTATTTGATTAGAGTTTTAGAAGCAATAACCTACAATAATGCATGAGTTTAGTGCCAGGGTGTAAGTGTTAAAAGGTCACATGGAAAGGATTTTCCCTCCCTCTCTTTTATGCCTACGGTAGCAATCTGTTAGTCACTTTTGTTTCAGGAGTCGTATAATATTTGGCTTTAGAATACAGTATCGCTTATGGAGGTTTGGGATTCTTCCTGCAGAACAACATACATGTGAGGACAGCTGTAGCATTGTGTTATTACACTGACAGATACACTAAATACGTTTATTTTTCACAGACTAACTTCCCTGCCTTGTACTCCTTGAACACCAAAACAATAATGTAAACCAATCGGTACATGAGAAATGCTTTAAATATCAGTTCTTGTAGCATTTTCGCATCAAAACCCACCCTTTCTGTAGAGATGTAGACTTTCAGTAACTCTGTGGCTGCAAAGGACTTACTGAAGGAACTCAACACTTGTCTGAAAAGCACTTTCTCTCTATGTACTGACTTGCACCGTCATCATCACCATCCTGTCTTGAATACTGTGTTCTAAAAACCCTGTAATGCTCTCTGTTGGGATTTATAATCACAATTTATAAGCAAGTAGGCGTCTAGCGACATGAATATATGGGTTTAAAAAATATGCATGATTTAGCAGAATAATGAATGATTTGTATTGCATGCAATAATCCAACTTTGTAATGTGAATGAGTGTAATTAGGCTAATGAAACGTTCATATCAGATGTTCTGTGGCAAGGTGACAACTTGGGGAAGGTTGTTTGACACAACAGCAAGCATTGCTGAAGTAGCTTTGATCATCAGCTGTGGTTTTTACTGACTGAAGTGCACCAAAAAAAACAAGTAATGGAGAGGAGTTTAGAGTTTTCAGTGTTTCTGCTCTCACTCTCTGTTGTGCCAAACGGCACCCTGGCAGTACGGCCACAGTGCAGCTGGAAAACACCATTCAACCTTTGTTCCCATGAAAAAATAAGTAACTCAAGCTTAGGTAAGATGATTAATGACATTACTCTGTTGATCAACTTTTCCACTGAGGAGGTGGACTGTGTAGAAACTATGCACTCCGGAGGGAGGAAATGGGCATGCTTATTATGTGTGAGCCTCTTGTCTGGTTTTGTATGAACTAAAAAAAAAAAAAGAAAAAGAATCTGTATCAGAAATTCAGCAATAAAATGCAGCATGGTGCCAATTGGATGGCTGCGTGTTGATGTTTCCTTACAGTTTGGGTGCTGTGATGTAATGGAAATCATCTGTGCAGTGGAGCAAAAGTCTGTAGCTTCTCAAGCAGGGCTGCAGCTAACGAGTGTTTTCATTATCGATTAATCGGACCATTATTTATTTACAATTTATCATTTAGTCAAATTGTGAAAAATGCTCATTACAATTCCCCAGAGCCCAAAGTGACGCCTCAGATTCCTTCTTTTGTCCAATCAATAGTCAACAGACTCTTCTTTACGTTTAAGAAGCTGAAAACAGCAAATGTTTGAGATTTTTGACTGAAAAATGAAACAATTATTCAATTATCAACATTAATTTTCTTTTATTTGACTAATCGTTGCAGTTCTGAGTAATTTTACAGAAACCTGCCGGTGTGAAAATGATATTTCCTGAAAAATAGAAGCAATTTCACAAAGTAGAACAGTCATTGAGTCAGACCAACAGTGTGGGTTCAAAACAGATGAACTATTGTCTCATCACATCTTTATAAAAGTGTCCCAGAATCTAATATCTAGTTTATATACAGATAACTAACTTACAATAATTTACAATTGAAACTAGTCCAGCAGAGGGATTGGAGAACACATGTGCTCCCTGACCCCAGAACCAGGCACAGTCTTGACTGCTTGTGCACACTATTGACTTGTTCCACTCCTGTTGGCCAATCTGCTCTTAATGTGCGACATCTGATCCAGCAGCACGTCAAACTGCTGTCTCACCTGCCGAGGAAAAAGACACATTTGTGCTTTCAGTAAAAGTCATTTGATTTCTCTGCCCTAAGCACACATCATTCTTCATCAGCACTGAGCTGTCACAGTCGTCCTTTGTCAGGCTTGAACTTTTGAACATGTAGGAAAACATCTGCAGGTACAATTCAAATGGAACTGGCTTTGCAGGAATGCTGTTTTTCCACTCGAGCAAAGGTCTTTTTCATCACAGCCAAGGTTGATGGGTTACAGCCTGAAATGTTGCTGTGGTGTCAGACTCAGGCGGAACTTTCACACTTAATTACCTGCTTCAACAGCTCGTACTCCTCAGGGGGACCAAATTAGTCTTTTGAAGGACTCATCATTTACAATTATTTAATTAGTTGCGTAAAAGGGGCCAGATCATGGCAGGTAAATTACCCTGTTATAGAACAAGTACGTGCTTATCATACATACTGGCAGTACTCAGGTTTCGAGACCACAATGAAGAAGGAAGTGAAGCACCGCAGTCGTACATACAGGTATTCATCCTCGTCGTCAGAATAAACTGTTAGATTTTGTTGTCTCACCTCTTTAATGCTTTCTCTGACAGGCTTCAGGTCAAATGTAAGCGTGGATGCTTTCACCATAGAGCCGCTGTTGAGGATGTAACTGCACAGAAAAATATGAATCAAGTGACTGAAAATCTCTTCACACTAACAAAATCTGTAGAAAGAAAGAGAGACGGCTCAACTGTGCAACTGCTGAAAATCGTGATGAAATCGGCTGTTTGATCGCTAAGATGAGCTTTAGAAAAAGCCAGTCACAAACTGGACAGCGCTCATAAGGCACTTGTTTATTTTAGCCTCCCCAGACAGCAGTAAGCCTGTACACAAGAAGTCAATATGCTTTGTGTGCTCACAGAAGCTGCAGAGCTTACCAACTGATGTTTGCTTTGTTGAGGAGAAAGATGGAGCGAGCCAGGGCCAAACGCGGCGGGGCCGAGTGAATGACTTTCCCCACAGCAGCTTTGCAGCCGCGGCATTTTAGAGGACTGTAGATGCTGAAAGGAAACAACAGCAGTGAAAACAAGCAGGACGCAGAGATCAACAAGCTGACTGTGAAGAACACAGTCAGGAACCTGGAGCTGACGGGGGAGCAGAGAGGGTTTATGTGTGATTTATGCATACTGATGCATGCAACCAGTGACTGTGTGCCTTGCTCAAGGGCTCAAGTCCAAGGACTTTTCCCACAAGTTCCAAGAAGTTGTCAACTGTAACGATGCTTTTAAGTTGCAAAACCGACTTCCATTCTTCCTCACTCACCAATTGGCCATTTCCCCTTTATGTCTTGACTCCTTTGCATCACTGACGACCACATCATCGGTTACTCCTGAAGGGAGACAAACAGCAGGTATCGATTAATATGAAACTGGGATTAAATGTGATTATCACTAATGTGGGGAGGGTACAGTAGCCCTGAAAAGACAAATTAAAGAATATACCAGAAGACAACTTACATAATAACATTTCACAAAATAAAGGAGTTCAAAATGCAATAGGGTTAACAAAAACAAAATAATATGAACTTAAAGCAAAAAAAAAACACCAGTTAACTGAGCTACCTCCATTAAAACAAAGTCTATCCACTGAGAAAGACGAGAGAAAAGATGTGGTTTCAAGCTGCAGAAAAATCAAGATTTTTAGGGAAAAACGTCATTCGTCTGTGTTGTTTGTATTTGCCGTTTTTGGCCCCTCAGGGCCACCATAATCCCGACCTGCCCACCACCAGTCAACTTACTAATATACACTACAGACACACAACAACACAGACATGAGCTGATTTTTTATTATCTAAACTACGCAAACATCTCATATGTTGCTTAACGCGTCCACAGTAATCGATGACAGATGAAGTGAACTTACTGAGACACATGATGGACTCCATGCACTTGATTTCCCCACATATGCCGATGGAGTCCCCCAAAACCGTGTTGCACTGCTGGCAGTGGAGAGTCATCCGTTGCTGATGTTCTGTCTGTATCGCCATCTTTACATCGGCCATAAATTGCATTAAGAGGCTCCCGTTAAATTCCATATCAGTAATGAGCCTCACTTGCTAACGTTATTTCCCCGCTTGTGAATTTGAAGCGAGGTGTTTCTTCTTCTACTATACATCTGCGCGCTGTGACGTCGGTTTGCTCGGTGTAACACTGCCACCATCTGGCGTAATGGGAGAAACGCCAATATACTGCCAAAGGACCTTCGTTGCAAGTATTCAGGCTAATGCTAGTGAGTGCTGAATAAGTTTATGCTGAAAATATTATTTTTTACTCATCTGAATTATCGAAATTCAAGCTAAAACATTTACCAGTGAAGGAAAAACAGCTCAATACATTAACAATGGGCAGAACGCTAGAAATGCTCCTTCGTCCTGATTGGCTGTAAGGCACATCCGGTCGTACACAGGAGCCAATCAAACGGCCCCGCTGCTGTGTTTTGAATCGGAGACGTTGTAACGGTCAGGCGCCTACACGGCTCACAGAGCGAGAGAGTCTAAATGTGTGTTTGCTGATTTCTCCTCACGAAACGGACTAAACTTTCACAAAAACATGGATTTGGACTCCATGAAATATGCAGAGTTGCGAAGCATCGCCAAGGAGCTCGGCCTTAAAGCAAACATGAAGGTAATAGAATCGGCATTTTTAAATGAAAGTTGCGATCCTTGTTCTTTGCTGTGAACGGCAGTTTGATGAGGCTAACAGTTACTGGAAGATGCTGTAACGACATGTTGTAAAAACTACCTGACATTTTTTGGTCTAAAACAGGCCGACAAACTCCTGAAAGCCATCAAGCAGCATTATCAACAAGAAACGAACAAGGAGGAGGACGGGCAGGTAATCCTGATCAATGAGCTGATCAGTCTTCAGTCGTGTATGTGTCTTTTCAGACCTGATGTGTTCAAACCGATGTGTTGTCTTGATGCTCTCCAGGGACAAGAGAGGGATGTCACTGCTGTCCAAGATGACGAAGATGCGACCCAAGAAAATACTCAGGGAGATAAAGAGGCTTCTTGTCAGGAAGCAGTTTCCAGCCCCGCTGTGTTTGTCAACACACGTCGAGGCAAACGAAACGGTGCCAAGAGAAAGATCTCTGATCCTGAATCAGTGACTGAGTGTGACGCCAAGTTGCCTCCAACTGCTGCAGAGGTGTGACACATCATGACATGCTTCACACAAATGCACACACAGAACTGCAACTAAATAACATGTATTAAACTCCCTATGTATGGGAAAAGATCATCTTGCAAAGTTTGCACGTTTTTGTGCACGTGTGTCCGCCACTGCTCCATTGATTCAAATATGGATTTAAGACTTAAATGACTGTTCTGCCTTTAAGGGTGAGGCTGAAGTGGCCACTGCATCCCGTGGTGCCAAGAAGAGAAAAGTGTCCTCTCATCAAAGTGGAGCCGAGGCCGCTGGCGGCGGACAGCAGCCTGACGTTAAGGATGAAGCACCTGCGGCTGGAGATGCAGGTCAGTGGTGTGGTGTGGTGAAAGAGGAAAAGTCACAACTGTTAGTTTTAGAGCTACAAAGATCAGTCGATCGAAAGGACTTGGACAAAAGAAGTCATTTGAAGACTTCACGATGGGTTCAGGAAGATTGAGATGAGCTTTTTTTTTCCTCACATTTTATTGACTAAACAATTAATCATGAAAATAACTGTCAGATTCATCCATAATGAAAATAATCGTTAGTTGCAGTTGTGGTTAATGTATCCGGCTTTGAAGAGCCTGTTCGTTGTCGAGCTCAGTGTGTTGCTGTTGTCTTTCTTCAGAGATTTTTGACTTTGACGCCAAGTTATGATTATATACTAATCCTTTATTTTACATTTATTTTAAATGTCTGTGTCCAGAAAAAGCACAGAAAGTGGCCATAGCTGGTAAAATCCCTCGTTACCAAGGGCTCAATCTCAAGAACAAGGCGTTGAAGCCCGTCACTCCCAGTAAGTTCTTTCTTTTTTGTTGCTTTCGATCTCCATTCAGAGCAGTATGGAAATGATTTTCCCCTAAAAACTCTCAAAATAATTTTCTCTTTTGTAGACTTCAAAAAGCTCCACGAGGCACATTTTAACAAGATGGAATCAATTGACTCGTATATCCAACGGAAGACCAAGCAGATGGAGACTTACAGGAGTTCAGTTAAAGAACTGAAGGTGCTTGAAAACGTCTCATCTGTCCGACTTTAGATTTTAAATGTTGTATCTGTAAGTGAACTTGATGTTTACTTTGGGTTTTTAAATTTACATCCCATTTTATTTTTTAGAATCTTTCAGACAAAACTAAACTGCAGCAAACTGATGGCAAACCTCAAGTGGTAAGCACCGCCGCTCGCTGAGCATCCATAACTGTACAGACACCACAGCTGCAGTGTATGAACTCCTGTATGTGTGCGTTCTGCAGAAGGCAAATCGTGCCTCCATGTTCAGCCCCGTCCCGGTGGATAAGAGAGCGGCGGAGGACAAACGCAGACACACTTTGCTCTCGGCCAGCAAAGCTCCTCCGAACAAACCGGCAGGGAAGGAAGTCGTTCCGTTCAGACCGTCTGTCCTCTCCACTCGCAGGATCAACGTTCGGTGAGTCGCTCTTTCTTCCACTGGGGCAGCAATTCATTTCTGTCGCCAGATACCGCTCACTCCTCCAGTAGCTTTAACAAATAACCAGCCGTCACTGCTAACGTTTTGAACCTCTCAGCAGCTGTTGGACACATTGCTTCCTGGTCAACAGAAAAACACCCTTTAATTCAGATCACTCTAGAGATCCATATTCAATTTGCCATTAATAACAAACACCAACATTCACTTTGATGTTAAAGAATCTTTGTCTGTTGCCCAAAAGCTGCATTTAATCTCCTTTGATTCAACATTGCCAAACCGTAAAACATGAAAACTTCCAAAGCTGCTTGAATGCTTCTCATTGGCCGTGTATATGCAGTATTCAGTGTGACGCTTTCATAACCGAATGTGTTCGTGTGCAGGTTCTCAGAAGCCACGCGTGACAACGAGTTCAAGAGGTCCATGGTGAAGACGCCAGCACGCATGTCGCCCTGCGTGACCTCGAGCACCCCACAAAAAGAGGTCGCTAATGGAGGAAAGCCCAACAGTGTCAAGACCCCGTCTCTCTCTGTCACAAAAGCTCTAGGTACCTTTTGCCTTTCTGATCCTCGGACTGAAATCTGAATTTGCCTAAAGATGTGAACAGAGTGAGTGATGTTTTTATCGTTTTCCCCTGAATTTCCAAAGGACCGTTCATCTTCACCGGCAACACGAGTATGTCAACAACCCCCGGAACACAAAAGAAGTCAACCTTTGATCTGAAGGCCAGTCTGTCTCGTCCCCTCTCCTACAAGCCTCACACAGGTACAAAGCCGCTTTTTAACTCTTCTGCTTCGCCGAAATCCAGCAGCAGTAGACAGACAAATCTGTGATGGTTTATTGTTTTATAGGTAAACTGAAGCCGTTTGGAGAGACCAAAGAAAACACGGCAGAAAAGAAGCCGCCGAGCGCCGTCGGCTCGCATCAGAAGAACTACAAACAGCACCAAGTCCAGACAAGGTACGTCTAACATGGAAGCACATGCTGGAGGATAATCATTCATTCAGCATCAGTCTCTTATGGGCGTGTGTCTCTTATTTTAGGGGCCATAGGAGGGCAAAACACATGGAGGAGAGGAAGCAGAAGAAGGAGAGTTTGCTTGGAGCAAGAAGAGGCCTTGTCATGATGTAAACATGCGCCTCTTGTTTGTAGACGTTTGTACAGCCTGTTGTTGTAAATATTTGGCTGTCTGCAGCTGATCTGTTCATCTCTCTCTTTTTGGGGAAAGTAGAGAAGCTCGCATTTTCTGCTATCTAACCGACTGTGCAGTGTTTTTAGATTTGACTCATACACTAGAATAAACACTTTATAGCTCTGAATGATGCATTTACTGTCACGTGTAGAGAATCCACGTCCCCTTTTTGCTGCGTTTCAAGCTGATGCTTTTGTTCTTAAAAATTTTATGTCCTTGTTATTTTTTTGCTCTTTTTTTTGAGAAAGACTGTTAAAAAGACATTTATGTACAAGATTTTCCTTGTCTGCTTTCTCCATTTTTAAATTAAAATTGTTGTTGCAGCTTTCCAAAACCCTGTGTTTGAACATTTGTGCCCAGTTATGATTTGATGTTGAGACACGTCCCACAAAAACTGACAGTTCATAGGAAAATATGTTTGTTAATTAAAATCTGGTTGGTTGACGCGTCACATGAGTAAAGTAAGAGGAAATATTTGATTTTTGTTGTTAAAGAGCAGCAAAACTCTCAGTTCATGTCCTGTAATTGTAAAGTCAAAGATGTCACGAGCAATAAATTATCCTTTAATGGCAATAAAACTACATTTATGGGTTTTTGTAAGAAAAAAATAGCTATAGATGAATTTTGGGGGGTCATAATGGATCGCAAACATACTTGGAAACCTCATATGAACGTATATAAAGAGAAATGTGTGTAAAAAGAGTTTTAGATTTTGCCTCACGTCATTCTGTATTGTCTGCTTATTCCTCCATATTTTGGTTACAGCTCAGAGATTCTTTGTATGTATGTAAGAGAACAAACCAACAGTATCCAGTCACATGGTGAAATATAAAGATTTAGTTCATTTAAATATATTAGTCACATAAAGCCAGAAATGGACTATTACCTGAAAATCTACAGAAGCTGTTCGTATTAAAATCAAATGATAGAAGGAAGTCAAAAGTCCATGTGCTACATTAAAGCGTTTCAGTGTTTGGAGCGAACTGGGATTCTCTGGATGACGACTTAAAATAAACTCCTTGTGACTAAATGAATAAATTGACCACATTTGCTTGCTTTTATGACCAGAAACACAACTTCTTCAAGGTGTTTAGCCACGTTCTGCAGGTAAGAAATGTCTCACAGTCAGTGACGAATCACAAGTACAAGAATCCAGACATAAATTATAGGGAAGCATTACCAAGATTAATTGATGGGGTGGAAGTGACACAGGAAAGGGGAAGTTTCAGTATAAGCAGCTATTATTCAAAAACAATCTGTCTTCAATCTGCCTTTCAGACTTCAGGATTCCTCTTGTACACCTCGTAGGCAAAATCCTCAGTGTGCGCGTAATCTTTGCAGACGCCAATGAAATCGATCTCCAGCTGGAAGGGACCTTCAGTTTTATCTCCCAAGGTAAATCCAATGGTGTTTACCTACAAATACAACAAGGAGTAAATATAAACAGGGCGTGGAAAGTCAAAATGTATTTGAATGCCACAGTTAGAGGTTAAAAAAGATGATTTATTTATGCATTCAGTGCTATGTCAGTGCAACTTTTCCTTTGCTCTCACCTTGTCCAGCCAGACAGGATGCTGATCGTCCTGAATCCTCCCGCGATGTGTCAGGAAGAACTTGGAGAAAGGTATCTGTAAATGAGGAACACTTGAGTATTACAACGACTGCTTTCAGAAATCCATCAAATATCACGCAGCTTTTCCTAAAAGTGCCACAAAATGTCGCAAGAATCGCGTAAGACCTTTTGTTTTGGATTATTTTTCACTCACCTTGACATCTTGCCAGTAGGGTCCTCCCCTGGTGTACAGGAAATAACAGTACACGTCATCTCTCTGGTGAGAGAAGTACGTTTCGGTAGCAACGGTGATCATCCACGGACGGCCATCGCCACGCACGCGCAAATGCAGGGTGTTGAAACTGGACCAGTCGTGGTGTTTTTTTCTATCAAATGCAGCCTAGGAGAGAGAAAAGGTTTAGGTGTGAAGATCAGCTGAGGCCTTTCCGGACCTCAGGTGTGGGCCGGTTTTCATTCCGATTCAAACTTAAAGCACAGAGGAGGAAGAGGAAGTACTCTGTAAATTCAGCTGGTGTGTTAGGAATGAAAATCAATAGCAGTTCTGGGTTTTGGTTATATGCCAAAGCGGCCGGTGGGAGATTCCATAAACTTCAGACAGAAAAGTAAAGCAGAGCACTAACCAGCGGCTGCTGTGAGCGCATGGTGCAGTAACCACTGTAGCGTGTTTCTCCGTCCCGTGGAGGAGTGCATTTCAGAGTCCCGTACAGGAAACAGGTGTTATTGTTTTTGCCAAGCTTCAGGTAAACCTTGCTTTGTCCTCCTATCTCATGGTCTGAGGACAGCGTCCACTGCTTCAGGCACTCTGGGCCTCTGAACTCCCATATCACTCGGTTCTGCTCCAAAATGTGCTCATGGATCGGTTTGCCCTCTGGGCCAACCAAGGGATCAGAAATCTCCTTTGTCAGCAGATTGAAATGCTTCTTTATCCCCTCCAAACCCTTCGAGAAGTCGAAATTGATCTTCTGCCATGGAAACTTGACTTCTTTGGGCTTGCCGGGTCGTCTGTATTCGCCCTGAATCACAGCTCTTGCGGGCACAGCGAGAGGAGTGACGGGGGAGAGGAGCAGCTGCTGGCGCTGGAGGACGGAGCTCAGCAGCCTCGCCGAGGGGAGACGCGTGATGTTCGTCAGAGACATTTCAAAGGTGATATGGACGAATCACTGCAGGGACACGTCACATAGAAAAGTGGGGTCAGTACACTCAAGTTACAGGGTGGTATTGGTTGTGATGATCATGTCCAGTCCTTACATTATTATTTGGTTTTAAGAGTTCAGCCCTGGCCCTGATCACACTTGCATCACTTCTGATTGGACTCTTGGTAACTGATCAAATGTATTTATTGTTTAACTTTTTGACTTAATGGTTTAGCAGATGATTCAACTTCACTATTCCCCCCTGAACTATGTGTAACATTGTGTGTTAGTCATGTATTGGGTGTCTGACTTGTGTCTCTTTGCTTTTGATTGTACAAAACAGTTTCCCCACTGGTGATAAATTACCTATGCGTGCTGAATAGCTGATCACTGTAAATCTATTCACCTATAAAGAAGTACAAACCATTAGCTGGTCTGAGCCTCACACACTGCAGTTACACAATTATTGAACAATAATAAAAATGATACCAACCGTCAGTTACAGCCATGTTAGACCACATTTTGAAACCATTTCAACATTTAAACATATAGCTAACATATAGCTAATGTTACGTAGACCAAACAGTTAATGTGACAGTGAACACACTGTTAGCATAATCTGTCACTACTCACTCTGACCATGTTGTACCAGAAGGGGAAGGATGGATGTTTCACCGACTTCGGTTCTTGTTTTAGTTTGACTAAATCATCAAGTCAGCTTTTTAAAACAAGATTGTGGATTGAACCAATTCATAAACTGATCATGCACTCGTTTACAAATCCAAGGTTGTTCGGATCTACACCGGAGAGCCAGCGGAAATACTTGTGCTGCGTTCAGCATATATTCAGAGAAAAATGTAGCGCTGGGGCGATCAACCACATGCGAGACCAGATTTACAACTGTGCAACGTTAAATTACCATGGATCTTGAATGCAGCTCTGGTGCACCAAAGATTCCTGTCCTGACTGACGCACTCGCCGTCAATATGCAGTTCTGCTCTCGGCTAATTGTCAATGTACTCGCGTCCTGGCTCAATGTTTTTCTTTATTTAAATTCCATTATGAATTAATATGATAAGCACAAGCATAAATATACATTTTATTTCACATACAGAGACATAAAATCTAGCTGTAACCATGGTAGTAATACGAGCGCGCATGCTCAGTACTGCCTTTGTGTGGTTGACTGCAGAGCCAACTAGCTAGGTAGCAACGGCTAGCCTCAAACATTTAGACGACACAGAGGTAGCTAGCAGGTTAGCCGTGCAGCTAATCATGGTGAATGTAAAGAAACGGAAAGGTCGGGTCGTGATTGACTCTGACTCTGAAGACAGTGCTAGCGACGATAATCTAGATCAGGTAGGTGCTCTCTTTTCTTGTTCCGTTTCAACGGGACTGCTTATTAAGTTGTCAACAGTTTAAGGTGAAGCTAATGTATGCTAACCGATTGCGCTGTGTTTGGCCTCGCTTGAACAAGCTGAGAGAGTGAGCCCGTCTTATTTACAATCTTTGCTTCCTCCGTCATTAAACACGCCGTTCTCAAAGTCAAATAAATGGTTAGGTTTTCTCAAGGATTTCTGAGAGGTACTCAAGACCGAGGAAAGTGTTTGAGGTTGTACAGAAAACAGTGTCTTAGCATAAACAAGCTAAGTTATGCTAACGTTAAGGTTACATTCCGAGAGGTGCACTCAGCGCTAGCAATCATGCAGTGTTATGTTGCCACGAAAATTCCGCGCCAAAGGCCTTTTACAGGTTTCGAGTATAAGCTGCTTGACTACAGCCGTGGATTGTTGGGGAATTTGATTGTTAGCTCTCAGACTACAGGAGAACGGGACATGTTTGCACGGACTGAAGCCGTAGTGGAGTCGCACTTGGTTTAGCTCGAAGAACCTTATCTGCTGAATGACGTCATGGGCGCAGAGCTGAAGTTCTATTTCGGTGTTGTTGTCAAACAAGCGTTGGCAAACTGACGGAAGAGCTCCAGTCTAACATGTCGAGCTGAAGAGCCGTGCAGGATGACTGTCTCAATGTATCTGATCCCCATTAAACCGCCATGTATATTACCTGGCAGTGCACTGTACCCTCAGGTGACAGGTGAAAGTACACTACCTAATAGCTGGTGCTCAGAGGCAGCCCAGACACAGGCAGTGAAAAACAAATGGCCACAGGAATTGAGAGAAGTTCAGTTAGCTCTCTTTGGGTTTGTTCTCTTAAAGAGCATTTCTGCACTCTGCAGTTGTGTTTTGAGATGCATATGCAGATCAAATGTTTGCAGTATTAAATACGTTTAACTGCTGGAGTGATGAGTTTCTCCCAGCTGATACACAGCACTGATCTGCTCACTTTTTGCACACACATTTTATGGACTTTGTTATTTATCTTAACATAATATATTCAGGCCCTCTTGACAGTTAGTATTGTGAGCTTCGTTCTGCATAAATCTGCTGGAGACAAATTGCTGCTCACGCCTGCCGTCACAGTGTGTTTTGATGACCACTTGTGACTGGATTTTGCTTCCTTGCTCATATGTTATTTTGCCTGTGGGAAACTGACCGCTGTGAAACAAAAATACAGATTTGCTCCTGCCCGCTCAGCTAGTCAGTAAGCTGTCAAACCAGTGTCTTGGCAAACCAGATATGTTTTGGAAGATTTTCCCGCTACATGCATATTGCAAAGTTGACTATGCAGTATTAAAATATAATCAGGGGCACCTTCATTCTATATATGCAGCCATATGGATCTCACCTCTGAATGTGGCTGGACAGTTGACCATTTTACTGGGTTCTCTTTCTGAATCTCATCACCTTGATCTTATTTTTAGGAGCTCTTGTCTTTGGCCAAGAGGAAGAGGGTTGACTCAGGTGAGCAAGAAGAACCAGTTAGCAAACCTGCAGCTTCTACAGACTCTGAGACGTCTGACAGTGACGATGAGGTATGACTCTCTTAGTTTTTGCTCTCAAATACTTCACTTTTCACTTTGGGACATAATCAGACATTGAAAATACAGTTTAACCACGTCACACTTCTTATGCGTTATCAAGCACTTTGAAGTTTACCCGAAATACGTTCTCATCAAAAGAACAGACCGCTGTTCTTTGTCAGTTAGTACTAGTTCATAACCAAACATCAATTTTTCACTCTTTTTGTCTAGTGGACTGTGGGTGGCACCAAAGGCAAAAAGAAGGTTAAGCAAGGGAAAGGGTCTGACAAGAAGAACGCTACGAAGAAGAAGGTTAATAAAGCAACGGCGTCTGGCAGCTCAGATGGAGACAGTTCAGCGGAGAGCTCTGCACCAGAGGAGGGTATGTCTTCAGCCTTTGTGGGGAAAACATAGGCTATGCTCCCGGGTTTCTGTGTGTGATCATTTTATTTCAGAGAAACCGCAATCATGCCAGTGAGCAGGTACGATAAAAGCCGAGCATGTTGTGGTGGCAGTTGTTCAGATAACAGCTCGCTTTGGCGTATCAAAAACTGACTCACATGTACTCAGGTTAATGGCATGTTACGTCAGCACAAGTGCAAAGCACACACTGGCGGAACATACTCTGAAGTGTGGATTACACATATCACCAGGGTGCCATGTCCACAGGTATTTCAGGTGGCTGAGATTAGCTGACTCACTCACTCATCCCCTTTATCCCAACTGGCACGCAGTGTAATATCTAAGCTGTTGTTTCTGTTATATTGTTCTGCTGGACACTGGGTTGACGTGGAAATGGAAAACCTGGAAAAATCTTTTAGGAAAAGTTCCAGTTTAAGTATTCAAGATGATTAAGATGTGCTTGCAAGAAGACATAACGCATATCTCTTTAATTAATTAAGTTAGTTTTAACAAAATAACAGAGGAAACAAACTGTTAAATAGTAGCCCTGATGCATAAACAAAGAGGATGATATTTAAATCACCTTCAGTTTGTGCTTCATATGGGTACTTCTATCATATTAGTCATGTTGATAAAAAGCTGTTTTGCCACTTCATGAAACTTAGTCATCGTTAGCTTAGAAAGCAGCTGTGATGCTGCCTTCACTTTCCAGTTTAAAAGCAAGTTTGACATCAGGACCATTTCAGCCACTCATTAACTGTTTAAAAATCATGTCTCACTGCCAAAAGTAGTCCATGAAAGCTTTAAAGAGATGTCAAAAAGTGACGTAGACAGAGCACAATGAGGTAAAATAAAGAATTAAAATTTGGTTGGGCCTAATGGAGCTAATACTGATGGGGACACCACTACTCTGTAGTGTCGTGTTGGTGTTACCGCACTCTGCAGGACTAAAGTCAGCTGATCGATTGCCATTTGTGCCAACGAATCGTCCTTTATCTTTAGGCGAGGTGTCCGATTCAGAGAGCAACAGTTCGTCCTCCAGCTCCGACTCGGACTCCTCTGAGGACGAGGTGTTCAGGGACGGCTACGACGACGACTTGATGGGAGACGCGGAGGACAGAGCTCGGCTGGAGCAGATGACGGAGAAGGAGAGAGAGCAAGAGCTGTTCAACAGAATTGAGAAGCGAGAGGTGCTAAAGAGACGGTGAGTGGAGGTGATGTGAGCGAGGAGCAGCAAGGAGTTCGCTGTGGGACATATGAAAAGAGGAGGACAGAGACATAGAACAAAGTGTGGCATTTTGACATTGCTGGATGTGTCTCATTATTCAAGACTATGTTTGCTTTGACAGTTTTGAAATTAAGAAGAAGCTGAAGACGGCAAAGAAGAAGGAGAAAGAGGAGAAGAAAAAGAAGCAGGAGGAAGAGCAAGAAAAGCGAAAGCTATCTCAGGTTCAAGACACACAAGTGGTGAGTTCAGGGACATTTTAAACAATATTAGGCAGACATTGTACAACCCTGACTCCAAAAAAGTTGGGACGCCGCATTAAAGGCGTCAGGCTGATGTTGTGGCAGCATTACACCTTTTCTTTATCCAGGATGTGATTGTGATTACCCCCCCCCCCCCCTTCCCGCAGGTCATGTCACACAACAAGGAGCGACGATCCAAACGTGATGAAAAACTTGACAAAAAGTCCCAGGCCATGGAAGAACTCAAAGCCGAACGAGAGAAGAAGAAAAACAAAACGGGTTGGTGTGATTTTACGTCTTCTGTGATGATTGTTGTGACGTGTCGGTCTGGTCCAAAAGCTGACGTTTCATCTTTTTCGCTGAGCAGCGGAACTGCTGGCCAAACGGCAGCCCCTGAAGACGAGCGAGGTTTACTCTGACGACGAGGAGGAAGAGGAGGAAGACGATGACAAGTCGTCAGTCAAAAGTGACCGGAGTTCGCGCTCGTCGTCTTATGATGACGACGAGTAAGTCTGATTCTGCTCCTTGCGTTCTCAGCAGTACGTTCATCGCCTGCTCTCCTGATTTACAGCAATGCCTCTGCTGTGTTCCGCTAACAGAAAAGAAGAAACTCCGCCGAAGTCGCAGCCTGTTTCTCTACCAGATGAGCTCAACAGGGTCCGTCTGTCCAGACACAAGCTGGAGCGCTGGTGCCACATGCCTTTCTTTGCTAAGACTGTGACTGGCTGCTTTGTGAGGATAGGGATTGGGAACAGCAGCAGTAAACCAGTTTATAGGGTAAGCTTGGCTTCCAGGTAGCATTTCTTGCACAGTGTTCATTAGTGGACAGCAATGTGCTCTTGTGTAACGGCGATGGTGATCTGGGACTCTGGGAAAAAAAACGATTTAGTTAAATAAAGACAGGTTTGTGAAGTTTGGTTTAATTTTAGCCTGCCTTTGTTGTTGAAAGGTTGCTGAAATTGTGGATGTGGTAGAGACGGCGAAGGTTTACCAACTGGGATCAACGCGAACAAACAAGGGATTACAGTTAAGGTAAGGTCACAGTTACAGATGCTTTATGCATAATGAATCAAGATGCAGAGTTCATCCTCAGGCATTGATTAAACCCATAAATCTCATCTGTGCTGACCAATATTACATATTTAGAAGTTTTTCCATGAAAAACTCCCTTTGTACCTTACCTCGGCTTAGATGCACGGACCTAAGCAGCCCCCGCCGCTGTCTCCACCCACCCCTCCACCTCTCGCCTGCAGCTTTGACTCTGCTTGCCAACACACAAACCTCATCAGCAGCTTAGCTGTCTGTCAAACTGTTCTGAGTAATGTTTGCTGTAACTTTCTTCTTCAACACCCCTGAGCCATATAGACTGTCCTGTCAGCATTTGACATGAGTCATCATGTGACTCGGCAGGTTAACATCGGCTAACATTATCTAGCACGCTGACGATTTTTTCAGACACAGTCAAGGGATAAAAAGCAAGAAAAAATAAACTTACAGCCATGTTAGCTCATACTCGCTGTGTCTCCAGGATGAATGGATGGAGCAGCGTCGAACTTCAGTATAAGTTTAATGTCAAAACAGCGCTCTGCTTATTTCACCCATGATGTGTCCGGTAGCACGTAACAAACACCATGTGGACATGTTGAGGTTAAAGGCTTGATTTTCATTGGAAGGTGATTGTGTGTCTTCCTCAGGCACGGTGGTGACACGCGGGTGTTCAGGCTGGAGTTCGTATCAAATCAGGAGTTTACAGAAAGCGAGTTCATGAAGTGGAAAGAGGCGGTAAGTGAGTTTTGATGCAGCAAACGCGTGTCATCTGTAATGTCACAGATGGTACAAATTCAAGTTTTTTTTTTCCTTCCAGATGATTGTTGCTGGAATGCAAGTACCGACTCTTGATGAAATCACCCGAAAGGAGCAGTCCATCAAAGAAGCTCTGAACTACAAGTTCAACGACAAAGACATAGAGGATGTGAGTCTGTTTCTCTGGCTGTGGGTTGATTTCTCTAGCGTCATGCATTATGCAGTGTAACAAATCCTTTTTTTTAATCTTTTGTCAGATTGTTAAAGAGAAGGACCGATTCCGAAAAGCGCCTCCAAATTACGCCATGAAGAAAACGCAGTTACTGAAAGATAAGGTGAAGGAAAAATGTTACATAGCAGATGTAGTTTGTTCATGATGATCTTTTATATGTTAATCCACATAATGAGCAGCTGTCCCAGCCAACCAAAGCTGAACAAACACACCGACACCAGCTGCACTGCTCACAAATCCATTGTCTCTTTGTGGCTGTCCGACTGCTGTTCATTACTCATTTTTATTCATTTCGATTGAAGGCCATGGCAGAAGAGAGTGGAGACGGCGAAAAAGTGAAAGTGATCCAGGATGAGCTGAATGAGCTGGAGGAAAGGGCAGAAGCACTTGACAGACAGAGGACCAAGAACATCTCTGCAATCAGGTACACAAACTACGTCTGTGAATAGCTACTCTTTCCAATACTGGACAACGCAATGCAAAGACCATGGGACAGAAATATACCTGAGGATCGGAGGATCTTTGATTTGGAGCTGACTGTGTCTTGAGACAGAATTGCTGTTGACTCTTTAATTCTGTTTTGTTTTTTTATCATCCAGCTACATCAATCAGAGGAACAGGAGCTGGAACATCGTTGAATCTGAGAAGGCTCTTGTGGTAAGTGTCCGCATTCACGCTTGTTTGACTGTATTGATTTTTAATGTTGAGGCTGTGGTTCACTGAAGGGCACTCACAGCAGTGTGTGTGTGTGTGCGTGTGTGCGTGTGCGTGTGCGTGGACCAGAGTTCTGCGTGTCTTACTGTAACATGAGCACCTGGATGTTCCCATATTATTGTTAGCTTAGCACATCGCTAAGCTGTGTGGTTTCAAACCCCCTCACCTGTTGGCGTGTGTATGAAAACAATTCTTGAACCTACTGACCTATTGATTTTACTGTAGTTTTGATCATTATGAATTCTTTAGCATCTTTTAAAATAACTTGTTTTCTTGTTTATCTTCTCAGGCTGAAGGACAGAATTCCAAAAACCAACAAATGGACCCTTTCACACGGAGACAGTGCAAACCCACGATGGTGTCTAATGTAAGATTATTTCTCAGAACATGTTCTGTATGAACAGTGTCGTGAACGCTGCTGAGTCTGACTTTGTCACCGTGTTGATTTTGGTTCTTCAGGCCAGAGACCCGTCAGTCCACGCAGCTATTCTTGCTCACCTGAATCAGAAGTACGGCTCGGGGTCAGCGGCAGACCCTTCCAGCGCAGAGAAGAACAAACTGGTAAGCAGAGCAGCTACAGAGGCCTCGTTCAGACTGACTGATTGTATCCGCACTGATTTTAGAAAGTCCGGACGACTACAAACCACATGAAATATGATTTTTGCTATTTGGATCCATTTGGAGGTGGTTTCAAATGTGATTCCACATGTCTTTTGCGTCCCTCGCAAGGCGACACACACCAACAACGTCAAATTCAGCAGTTGCATCAGAGCGGCTGCTACTAAAGGACTGACACAGAGAACAACAGTCTTCTGCAGATGTGAGATGTTGGATCTCTTTCGGTTCCATGTTGGACAGCCCAGTCGACCCATGCAGATGCATTGGTGACGCTGGACGCACAAATCCGATCTGATCATCTGCAGAAAACAGTGCAGACAATCTGTCCTCAAGATGGGATTTGAGAAACAAAGCTGGTTTGCGTGCAGTCTGAACAGAGTCTAAGAGACACTCCCAGGGCTTTCATATAAAATGTTTGGGGAGTGAACGCTGCAGTGTTTACCTCTTTCACTTGTTTGTCAATGCCAAACCCCGGTTGTTACCTTTTTCCAAGCGTTATGTTATGCAAACAGGAAACTGCGTGCCTGTTGCACCAGCTGTCAGAACTAAATGCAGTCCTTTTTAGACTGTATTGGCCTGGTGGACAACAAGATATTTGAAGGCCTCAGCAGACTTCAGTATCATTGAGTGAATAAATACATTTTAACAGCAGTAAAGTATTTAGCATTCTGATATTTAAAGCATCTAAACTTGTGATGTGTGCTCTGTTTGTAGGGTCAAGCAAACACGAAAGACAAAGATGTCCCCAAGCCAACCACTGACCTCTCAGAGGACTTGTTTAAAGTCCACGATTTTGACGTTAAGATTGACCTACAGGTTCCCAATGCAGGTGAGACGATCTCTCCAGTGCAGCATTTCACTCGCCCAGCCTGGATGTGCGCTTTCCTAGGCTGTAACCTGGAGGCTGTTGTTCACGTTAACCACTTTAGAGACAAGGCGTGTTGATATTGTTCTCGTTCTGCAGAAGCAAAGTCACTGTCTGTGAGCTCCAACGCGCTGCCGGTGAAGGACGGCGCCCCCCGGAGGTCCCTCAACCTGGAAGACTACAAGAAGAGGAGGGGGCTGATCTGATGCGGCCTGTCCACCATCCAGAATCCACATTGCATGTGTAGTTGGCTGTGCAAGAGTGAGTGTGTGAGCGTTTGAGAGTGTGTATGAGAGTGTGTGAGTGAGTGAGAGTGACTGATTCCCAGAGGGTGTGTGTTTGAATGTTGATACAACAGACTGTTTATCCAAACACAGAGGAAATACTGATTGAGCAAAGACAACATTTTTCTCAAAGGATCTCTCTTGGAAAAAAAACTTGTCCAGATATTTGTTGTTTTGTTATTTTTGCATAATCACACACATACTCGTATACTGAGTTGTGTTTTTTTTTAATGTATTTAACTTCTTTCGCCCCTCTTCTGGATCCTCTGGAGCCCACTCCTTTTTTTTTTTTTTCTGAAAGGACACAGAGATTGTTACTTTGGAGAAGGACACTATCTCAAGAGTCTTAGACTTTTGAGGCATCTTGATATGACTGGACTGGATACCTGATGGAGCTGACCAGCCTGGCCTCACAATAAAGATTACTGGTGTAAATCCATCCTTATTTTTAACAGCTTCGTGAGTGTAGATGACCACCATGTCTGACTTGACAGCGACGCCGGCCCTCTGTGACAGATGTGATGAGTTCGGTACATGTCAACTGGACATTTTCCACTTTTTAAGTCTTTGAAACAACCCAATTTAAGAGGAACCATTTTCTATGGCTGGCCTGGTGATAAAAGTGTTGCTTCATTTCTGTTATCTCTTGGTTGGTTGTTCACGGAATTACTTCCCTGCCCTTAACTCCCAGAGCAGATTCTATGTGTTATCGATTGTGTCCATAGTCAGTTCCTGTATTGATGTGGCATGCCATGTAAATATGCATTTTGGAGTGAGTGCGGAAAAAATAAAGAGGCACTGTTTCATAACACCTGTGTCAGTCTGTCTCTTTTCTGATCTGGAGGTGAGACTGCGTTAACACAAGCCGCCTGCCGAGGTTGTTATTTTGTCTTTATAGTAAGCTGAAAACATGGAATTTGCCTAACAAGACACAAATGACCTCATTTCTTTTGACGCATGCTAATGTAATTAACTACCTTTTGTGTATGTTTTTGTTTAAATAATAGGATTTTTTTTAAACTCTTCTTTTTTTCCTATTCAATTTAACGTGTTTTTACTTCTGAAATAGAGGTATGTAAACGTTAATAATGCACAAAGTGTAGTGTTCAGTCTGCTGCTATTTCTATTTATAACTAGATTTTCAAGTATTTGCTTGGTAAGTGATAAAAATGCACTAAAAACTAAACCGGCTCATGTTGGTTGCCGCGCAGCGGAAACCTCATTGGTCCGTTTTTGATCAGGCGTTTCTGAGGTCGCTCTGTTGTGGGGTCCTTTCTTGCAGCGCTTCCGGGTCCACGTATTGAGAAGATCACCCATATCCTCTTTGACATATAATGACATTTGGCCGTGTTAATCCAAACAATATTTGTCTTTCATGTTCACCAGTTAGACCCCGGCGGTAGCCTGGTGACCTGAGACATTTTGACATTTGGACGTCGTTTCAAACGGTACGTTAGAGGCTTTCTTTGAGGAGTCAGCTAGCCTTTTAGCTTTAGCTTTAGATTGACTTTAATGCTGTGTTGTTTACACTCGTTTTATGATAACGCAAGCCCAGCAGCTAATGGCTCTTGTAAGAGCTTTCATGTCCACGTATCTTTACCACGAACAATGCGGTGTCGTAACAATAACCAGCTGTTAGATTAGTTTTAACTGTTGAGTTTTTGAGCTACCATGCTAGCTTTGCAGAAATTGTGTGTTCACTGGGGAATTTCGGTCCTGAGTGGAGTCTCTCAGGCTGCTCATAAAGACTGCAGGAGTGTCAACTTCAGCTGTGGCCCAAACGTTATCTTGACTTCAAACATCTGTCACTTGCTGTTCCCATCCTGTTTGTTTTAAAGGGTTACACTCCCAATGGTGGATAATATTTAGCTCTTGCATGGTGAGAATGCAATTTCTGGGGAACATTTAAGACAAAATCAACTGTTAAATGAATGTAATGTAAATTAGATGCATAAAAAACTGACGTAAAGGGGGACGATTCACGATGCAGAGACCCCAGACACAGCCAGTAAATACAGAATCTAAGTATTTACAATACAAATTTCACATCCTCACGTTATCCAATGTCGCCTATATTTGTGCATGTTTGCATATTATTTTTTATCAGACTGTACTGTAAATTTACCCAGAAGTCAGTGTTGTTACTTTGCAGTAAACACGTCTCACTGAATCATATCGGCAAACCTTTAATAGGAGTGTGGAAGTTGTGTACAGCATGTTTTGTAGATATTGATTATAACCTTTATTTATGGGTTGAGGACCTTGTTCAAAGGCACCTCAGTGGTGGTAATGTGCTGTTACGTTTCTGCCATTAGGATACAAAATGTCTTGGTTTGCTGACTTGGCCGGGAAAGCTGAAGACTTCCTGAATAAAGTGGACCAGGGAGCTGCCACTGCCCTGACCAAAAGCCAGACAAGAACATCCTCCTTTTCGTCATCCTATGGAGGAGAGTCAACTGTCAAAGATGAATACAATACTGCAGGGTACAAGACCAATGCAGCTGTTACACATCACACCTATGCATCCTCTGATGATGCACCAAGCTTCATCTCTACAGCAGCTGGCAACATCAAGAGATCCAATGCAGCCCTGCTGGCTGGTACTGCCAGCATAGCCAGTAGCCCCTCTGGTTCTAGCAGCAGTGCTGCTAACTCTGCCAAGACCTCATCGGGCTTTGTGAGGCCCAAAAAGAGCGAGGAGCATGTGGACGATGACATGCTGTTTGACTTTTTGAACAGCTCGGACCCTCCAGTCAGCAACAGGAGGGATTCGAGGAGAGAACCTGTGAAAGTGGCAGTTCCGGTTACAGAGGTCCAAAACCCAACACCTCCTCTTTCCACCACTCCCCATACCATCCCCTCAGCCCCATCGACGCCCCCCTCAACCAGGGGTGTATCCAGGGCATCAAGCATGAGCTCACTGTCTGCTCACAGCATCAAAACATCAGAGGAGAGCTCTGCGAAAGAACAAAGCCAAGGTATGATTAATGAGACCGCACAGATTACAGTTGATATGTTTTCTGTTCCTGTTTCTGTTCTATGTTCCTTTTCAGGCATTTATATCTGAATTATATTTTTGTGTGTTCTTGGCTACCACAGACACACCTGAGAGTTCAGACTCAGGCTTGGCTGCCCCTCAGGAGTCCAGCAGCCAGGAGCCTCCCCCTCCTCCTCCTCCTCCTCCTCCCACAGAGGAGCCACAGAGCCAGATCATGTCCAGTCTACGTCTGGAGAACCAGCTGCTGCACAGTGAGGTGGCCTCCCTCAACCGGGAGATGGCTTCAGTCATCCAGAGAGCAAAAGACTTGCAAGATGGTAAGAGATGAGACAGGATGGGAACAATGATGGCCTACATTTGTGTACCTCTCCCTCTGTATTGATGAAGTGGTTTTCTTCTCATGTAGAATTGAACCAGACGCGTCTCCGTGCTGACAAATGGAACTCAGAGCAGTCTCAGACTGACCGGATGTTACGGGAACTTCGGTCACATGTTGATGACCTGACAGAAGCCCTCTCCGCCAAAGACGGTCAACTCGCAGTCCTGAAAATCAGACTCGATGAAGCCGATCAGCTACTGAAGTCCCGCAGCGCTGCGTTAGATGAGGCCCAGAAGGAAAAGTCAAGGTACACTCCTGTGAACACCTTTTGAAGTAGAGATCAGATCCAGCTTTTCACGAGTTGGTTTAGATATTATTTTCCTTGTTGGGTTTTTAGAATTATGCAAGACCTCACAGAAGGGAGCAGCATGCAGTCCCAAGCTCTTGAAACGATACAGGCGAGGCTGCGAGAGGCTGAAACAGCTCTCAGGAGGGAACAGGACAGCTACAGGCAGATGCAGGTGCACATGATGCCATTCACCTTTCTGTGTATACGATGGTTAGGTCTTGGCTACACACATAGAAATTTTTGGACTCCTCTTCTAAATTCTTCTGCTCTTGTGCAGAGTGAGTATTCTGCCCGCCTGTCCAAAGTGGAGGCCGAGAGGCAGACCCTCGCAGAGGTGGTGGCCGCAGCAGAGCGGCGAGGTGGTGAGGAGAAGCTCAGGGTCGATGACCTCCAACAGCAGATGAAAAGTGCCAAAGCTGCAGCTGAGACGGCCAAACAGGAGTTACAGGACTACAAGCACAAAGCTTCACGCATCCTTCAAGTAAGACTTTTTTCACACGAAGCTTCAACATTTATTAAACTTTTACCATCGTTTCTTGTGTTTTCCTGTTTTTTTCTGTCGTTTTGGGTTAGGGTTACTCTACCTTTCATTTTTTTAGTAGGCCTCTTCCGATACGCTTAAGCTGTATTTGATCATGTTTTAAATGGTCCTGTAGTCCAAAGAGAAGTTGATCAGCAGTCTGAAGGAGGGATCTGGTCTGGACACTCTGGACGGCAGTGGGGCCATGGCTCTGGAGCTGGAGGATCTGCGTCACGAGAAGGAACTGCAGAGGGAGGAGATCCAGAAACTACAGGGACAAGTGCACTCGCTTCGGACAGAAATACAGGTGAGATGCTGTGAATGGCAGAAAGGATGAGCAGAGGAGGTGGAAATCCAAAGTAATCTGATACTGTATTGATCCCTGTGTGAAAAATCCTGGTTGATGGCTCCACTGGGAGGTTTGTAAAAGTGCCTGTCTGCGTGATGTGAGATGCTGTGTACATCATTTATGTAGACTGTGTTAGTAGCTTATTTTTTTGTATACAGCTGCAGCATGTGCAGCTGGGGTGTTATTGATTGAGCTGGACAAGGTGAAAAATGTTTTTCTCTCCCAGGATTTGGAGAATCAGGTCCTGACCGAGGCAGAGACATGGCGGGAGCAGCAGGTGCAGTTTGAGGAGCAACTGGCCTTACAGAACAGAGCCAAGCAGGAGGTGGAGGCTGAGGTGGAGCGCTACAAGCAGGTGAGAAGAGAGTGAGGATTTCTTGAAATGGTAGCTGTAGAAAAATACAAACTGTCACTGACTTGTTTTTCCTGAACTACGTTAATGATTTATCATAGGAGCTGCAGTACTTAGAGGAAGAGCAACATCGAGCCAAAGCTACTCTGCAGAGCAGAATCAAGGACCGAGAAGATGAAATTCAAAAACTCAGGAATCAGGTCAGTCACTTTCTAATTATTCAGAGCTGGCTTTGGGACAGAAAGACGCACGGCACATGAGAAACGCTTCTAAATTTACCCGTTTGACAAACAGCCTTGACGATGTGCTCTTGCAGCTGACCAACAAGACAATTAGCAACAGCCAAACAGAGCTGGAGAATCGTCTCCACCAGCTGACGGAGACCCTGATCCAGAAGCAGACGATGCTGGAGGCTCTGGGCACAGAAAAAAGCTCCCTGGTCTTCCAGCTGGAGCGTCTGGAGCAGCAGCTGAAGAACGCTCAGGGAGGAGAGAGTGGAGGTCCGGCCATCAACATGAGCGGTCTGGAGGGACCAGGTGGGAGACGTGTGGATGAGGCTGAAAGGGTTTTGCATTTAAAACACAGATGATTCTACATTTTCTATATATACATTTTTAGAAATGTCAAAAAAATCTACTATATGAACACACACACGTTTATAAATGGGCATGCTTTCGTTTTGTCTTTCTGTGTTTTATTCTTAGCTTAATAGTTCTCACGGCTCGTTTTGTGCGTGTTGTGTTTTCAGTTGCACGACAAAGAAACACACCAATCCTTTTCAGTGATCACGACAGTCCGGGGGTGTACGGCAAAGTGCGCAAGGCAGCCAGCACCATCGACCGTTTCAGGTAAGGTTTCGCTGGAGTGTTCCTCCTTCTGCCTCCTCGTCATGACTGTAATTCCACCGTTTTCCTGTGTGAGACGTGATCCTCAAGTGTTGTCTTTTCAGCATCAGATTGGGCATCTTCTTAAGGCGCTACCCTATGGCCAGAGTTTTCGTTATCCTGTACATGGTGAGTATTTGGAAAATGTTATTTTTCCATGTTTAAACTCTGTTTAATCAAAGAAATTCACGTCAACTTCTGTTTACAGGCGGTACTGCACTTATGGGTCATGATTGTTCTCCTGACGTACACACCAGAAATGCACCACGGTCATCCCGATGGACGATAGGACGCTTGGATTTTGCAGTTGGGTGTTAAAAGATGTTTGTTTTACGGCCTTCAATGTAAGGATGACAACACAAGCTGCTAGAATATGGGCTCCTGGTCCTTACTCTCTCCATTTTGCACAGAAATGCGACAAATTCAAGACATTTCCTCTGACTTTTTCTTTACTGTTTCCACCTGAAGATTGGTAGCAGACAGCTGCATTGAGTTTTAAAATAATTACAAAGGGAGAGGTTTATCGTACTGGTGGACTGCTGAAAGGACATGAAATCAAACATGATCTTACATCTGTTTTTTCACATAATTTGCTTTCAAACCTCTGTTCTCTTAAGAGATTGTATTTAACACTATGTAAAAAAGAATCTTTTAATAAAGGAGTTAGAAGAAACAACACAGCTTGACCCTTTTCTGTTAGATTATCTGAGCCACAAAACAATGTAAAGGGGAACTTCACCAGCTTTTCACATAGAAGTCAGTTTATGATTATTATTTTTATTGTTGTGTTTGAGATTTGCATCTGGACAGTCAGAATTCATAACTAACACAACTTCAGACACTCCAGCTGCCATAGCAGACATTTCTGACCTGTGCTGCCATGTAGTAAATATGTTAAAACAGTTTACTTCTTAAGACCTTTGTGTAGAAACAAATGAAAGAAATGTACTAATTTGAGTAAAGATTCATGCATATAAGAAGAAATATAGTCACTCCATGCCCAGTATTGGATATTTTTGCCAAATCTGTAATCACAAAAATGTCCCAGTGATTAGAAAACACACAAACATTTAAGTTAATTTTGGTTTACTTGTAAACAGTCTTTTTTCCCCAAAAGTATTCAAGTTTAATTTGCATGTATACTGCATTTGTCATCATACTAACCTTGCAAGATTAAAAAGAAATGTGTATCATATGTATAAACAAACTATGTTAACATGAGGAAAAATTAAATACAATGTAAATAAATATACATGCAATAAAATAAGACTTAATACATGTCAGATAATGATAAAGAACAAATATATCTATCTAAATATACCTTTTTTTTAAGTTAAACTCATTTCTCCAGGTCTTCTTTTGTGCTCCTCTGACACACATTATGTTCTTCAGTGCAGAATGAATCAGGTATAATTTACTGAGTTGTCATATTATAGTTTATTTAGTACATAAACATTGCTAAGTGTTTATTTCAGTGACATCCTGCTAATACCAGAGAAACCGAATTGTTCCTCAGAACAAAATTAATTTTAAGTACAGTGTATTAGAACAATGTTTCTCATTGGTGACAATGTGTCCTGCTTTTATAACCTCATCTAAATACAAACATGCCTGTATGAGTCAAAATTAACACGATTTACATCAGTCTCTACCGGCGACGGACTAGGACAAAAAATTGGCTCAGGCATTTTGGACCATACCAGCCCAACACATTCGATAACGCACACCTTTACTGTCTTTTTGGTCTCTTGAATGTGTATACCAACTGTGCAACTCTTTAAAACCACATACCTTAAGCCATGCAATGAGTTAACAGGAATCAGTGAGAGTGGACACATTAAATACTTTCAAAAAATTTATTAACACTACAAAAAAAGTACACTCCACCACTCCATCACAGTGATGGACCTTTAAGCAGAATTCATCCTACTGGGTGTACCTATGTGTTTCAAGGAGGAAGAAAAGAGAAAGAGAAGAATAGAGATGAGAAATGATGGATCAGATGCTAACTCTTCCAATAAATTGTGAACTAACCCAGTCCAAAAGGATGAATATAGCTGAAGTCCTGAATGAACTTTGAACTGTAGAAACTGTGTAAAAACTGAAAACTAAAGAGGGATGGTGACACTTGAATGAGGGTGAGAGAAAGAGAAATAATAGACATGGTTGATTGATCTGATTATCACTGTTTCCCAGACAAAGCAGTGCTGAATAAAGAAGGCCTGTGAACTTGGGCAAATCCTTAAGAAAGAAGACATCATCCTGTATGTGTGTGACAGATAGAAAGAGAATGAGAGCAAGTGTGTGTGTGTGTGTGTGTGTGTGTGTGTGTGTGAGAGAGAGAGAGAGAGAGAGAGAAACTAGTCAGTGTTGGAATCCTGTCAGAAAGGAGGAAAGCAGTCCAGCGTACCGCAGGTTTTACTGCACGTCCCTGTTCAATGTCGCCACCACCACTGTCATCAGCCACGGGAGCTGATGAAGGTCCTGACGTGGCAAACATATCAGAAATTTTGCGCATTTGGCAGCGTTGGCTTGAAGAGCCAGCTTCTTCTTGTCTCGCAGTTTCTCTGCACCTCTTTTTCGTTTTCTCTCCATTTTCGAAGATCCTAACAGATTACGTTACCGACGTAAAGGAGGGGAAGTGTTTCACGATATGATTGGGCGAGATGAGCCCCGTCAAGTGTCAGTGAAAGTATCCTACCAGCGTGTGTCGAGGGCCGGTCGGTGGTTATGAACAAACTCTTGCTGACTTTTTTTGCTTTTTTTTCTGCCTAATGCATTATACCGGCTAGACCAAAGCCAAAGGGGTTGGTGTTTAACGATGTGATTGGGCCAGCCCAATGTCAATCGGGCGCTGATCGACTGTCTGGTATTATGGGCTGCTTGAATTAAAGGCATGAATCAGTTTTTCAGCATCCGACCCGGGATCCGACCCGGTACTTACCTGGGTCCGACCCGGAACTTTCCCGGATCGGTCCGGAAATTATCCGGTTCGGTCCCGGCAATGTCCCGGGAATTTTCCGGGTCGGTCCCGGATAAGTTAACAATAATAATATAACAATAATAAAAACAACCAGGACCGGGATCTGACCCGGGACACACACACACACACACACACACACACACACACACACACACACACACACACACCCCAATAATATTAATGATAATAAGGCAAAAGGTAAAGGCAAAGGCAAATTTATTTGTANTTTTCAACCATGATTTAAATGAGCTGACAGTTGGTGCAGACCTCAGGTGTGCAGGGAGAATGTTCCACAGGTGAGGAGCATAATAACTGAAAGCTGCTTCACTTTGTTTGGTTCTGATTCTGGGCACACACAATAGACCTGTCCCTGATGACCTGAGAGGTCTGGATACTTCATATGGAGTTAATAAATCTAGAATATATTTTGGCCTTAGACAATTTGATGCTTTGTAGACCGTAAGATTTTACAGTCTAGTCTTTTGAATAATAATAACAACCTGGGAAGGGATCCGACCCGGGACACACACACATTAATAATATTAATGATAATAACAACAACCCAGGAAGGGATCCGACCCGGGACACACACACACACACACACACACACACACACACACACACACACACACACACACAGACACTAATAATATTATTATTAGCAATAATAATAATAGTAACAACAACAGCAACAACAACATCAAACTGGGGGACATAAAAGACTATGTTGCAGCTTGTATATCGCTATTTCATGTAAGTTAAGAGCGCCCAGAGAGCGCTCGTTTTAGTTACACACGCTTGTTATGTAACCGACACTTTGAACACCGACACACGCCCTTTCACTCTCCCACCCTCAGTCACTCATTCACACACGTACATTCTGTTCTTGACTTGGTTTAAACATCTTATTAATTTACTCAACCGCCCACTCAAATACACAACCGGCCGCTTCATGCACAGTACATATTTGATAGTGATAAAAATAGCATTCATTCACAAACGTTATCAGAGGACACAAAACGTTCAGACACACTGCCTTTCTCATTAACATATCTTACTATGACAGTGAGTTGGCACTTGTTGGAAATGTCTGATGTATCATCCACTTGTACAGAATGAAAGGGCATTTGTTTATTTCTTTATCAGTCTCATCCAGGATGATGTGAGCTATGCTTTCAATGATATCATTCTGGATGGTGTTTGACAGTGCTCTGCAAGTGTGCTGCAACTCCGCAAATGCATGTACCGGCTCCACAAAATTGCCCGTTTGAGCTGCCAGAGGCCTCATCGTGTCCCCTGAATGCCTGCTCTTGGCGTGCAAGGTACAAGGCTGCAACAATAAGTCTCATGAGAATATCCCGGTTCCTCTTCACCTGCTCATTGTGCGCCCAAAAAGCTTCAATTTCACAGCACAGTCAATGTGACTTTTTGATTTGCCGTGCCTCTCAATTGACCGGGACAGGTTGGCAAGGTCGGTGAATCCTGCAGTGACCCAAGGATTGTTCAGGGAGCAGGAATCCTTATCAAAAAGAAGGCAGGGCCGGCAAAATAACCGCTGAAGCGCTACCAGCTAGCCACTCAGTGCGGACATAATTCTCCTCACTGAAAATCCAAAAACCTTTCTTCCTCTCCGCACGCAGCTCTAATTTAGGCATTGGCCTGCCGTCAGATTTTATTTTTAGCTGTTGCTGTAGAGGTAGTTTAGTAAAATTGTTTCTTACTAAATACTCTGAATCTCCACCCTCCATCACTGCACTTGCTAATTTCGCTAATAAAATGTCAACACAAACTTGCTAACCTCCCTGATTTCATTCAGTAGCTTGATGATGACGATACTGTGATTTGATTGGTTTGAGGCCAAAGACTGGGTGGCTTCCCTTGACACAGTTCTGGCTAATCACAGGTGAGCAGTGTCATGACGGCAGCCTCACCTGATTGGTTAATCACTCTTATTTTTTTTCACCAAGGGACGCCAACTCGGCTTGGCCTCCTTGCATACAATAGTGTGCAATATCGCATTTCACCACTCATTCGCCACGTAACATTTAGGAGGGCGCTGTTTTACACATAGTAAAATGCTCAATAAGTAGAGGAGAGAAATAAGGAAGAGATGACAGTGACGAAACACAGAAGAATTACCGAAACTGTTAAAAGGAGTATTTTCATTAAATCACAGCTACAGTCTGAAAAAAGAGGGGAGGCATTGCTTCCCTTGGCCTCCGGGAGAAAACGCCACTGTTCAGAAGAAGGTCCCCCTACAGATATCTGCACTTCACGCACTTCAGGGTGAGACACTCTGTTTAAGGACACCTTACATCAGACCTGGGCATTTTTTTCGGCCCGCGGGCCACATCCGGCCCTCAAGGCATCCTTGTCCGCCCCCCGTGGGTTCAATCGTAAATTAGAACATAAATGAAAAAATATTTAGGCTGTGCACGCAATACAACTGTGCTGCTTTTATTTTGAAAAGCGTGCCATTCATTCATCATTTATTTATTTATGACGTAAGGAGGCACATGCCTGTGTGAACAGCTACAAGTGATGCTGGCCAGCTAGACCTAAAATGTCAGCGCACGCCAAAAAAAGAAACTGCTAAAAAATATGTGCAGAAGTCAAAGGTAAAGCCGTGAGCTTAGTTTGTGAGCTTAGTTTGTGGTCCACAGGTCGCTGTGTTCAAAGATTACAGTTTGAATCGCCACTACGTGACCAAACATAAGGAGAAATACAAGAAGTTGTCTGACCCAGAGAGCGCGAGGGAGTCGGTGCTTTGCTCTGTAAGCTGCAAAATCAACTAAGCTTTGCACATCCAGAGGTGCAGTTGTCAAGACAAGTTATGTCATATCCCACAAAATGGCCAGAAAAAGTGAACCGTTTTTTTTTGAAGAGACTGCAGACATTCTCAGACATTCAGCCAGATTTCAGTGCACTTGTTCAAGCCCAAGACAGACTGGATTTTTCCACTGAACAAGTAAAATGAAGTGAAAAACATTAAAAGCACATTTTGCTCTTTTTTTTTTATAAAGTTGACCAACTGCTGATCTTTAATATTCTGCAAAACACCTTTTCAGTATTTGTGAAGATGTTAAAAATAGAATGAAACACTGAAGTAATGATTGTTTTTGTTTTTACTGTTCATTACTTCTATAGGAGTATTTTCCTATTTGACCTACACCACAATTTCATATGTTTATACAAATATTTACAAAATATCATTTTTCTTCTGATTACCAGTAGCAGCTAATCGAAATTTACTGCTTTTTACAATGGGAGAAAATTAAAATTGAGCAGAATTAAGTTCAAGTTATTGTTGGTTCGGCCCTCCAACACAGCTCAGGTTTCTCAAAGTTTTCCCTTGTAAAATTATTTGCCACACCCCTGGTTTATATCAATACATTATACCCGTATCTTCATCATCACCCCTGACAAATGTTTTTAAAACTAGAATTATTGAAATTCTACACAGAACATACTGTACAGCACTGGTACCGGTCCGTGGGCCATTTGGTACCGGGCCGCACAGAGAGACACACACTAATAATAATAATAATAATGATAATAACCCGGGCCGGGGTCTGAACCGGGATCTGACCCGGGACACACACACCAATAATAATATCAACAACCCGGGCTGGATCCGACCCGGGACACACACTGATGATAATAATAATGATGATAACAGCTGGATCTAGTCAGCTTGAATTAAAGGCAATAATATTAATAATATTAATGATAATTAAAGGCATGATCTGGGTTCGGGATCTGACCCGACACACACACACACACACACACACACACACACACACACACACACACACACACTATGTGTGTGTTATAATAATAATAATAATAATATCAAGAACCCGGGCTGGATCCGACCCGGGACACACACTGATGATAATAATAATGAATTAATGACTTGAATAAAGGCATGAATCAGTTTTTCAGCATCCGACCCGGTCTCCGACTCGGTACCTACCCGGGTCCGACCCGGAAATTTCCCGGATCGGTCCGGAAATGTCGGAAATGATAGGTCCCAGCAATGTCCCGGGAAATTTCCGGGTCGGTCCCGGGTGACTTCCGGGTCGGTCCCGGGAAATTTCCCGGATCCGACCCAGACACGCACACACTAATAGTAATAATAACAACAATCCGGCCGGGATCCGACCCGGAACACACACACACACACACACACACACACACACACACACNCGGTCCCGGGTGACTTCCGGGTCGGTCCCGGGAAATTTCCCGGATCCGACCCAGACACGCACACACTAATAGTTATAATAACAACAATCCGGCCGGGATCCGACCCGGAACACACACACACACACACACACACACACACACACACACACACACACACACACACACCAATAATATTATTATTAGAAAATAATAATAATAACAACAACAACAACAACCTGAGAATGGTTGTTGTGTATTTTGCATTACATCAACTGTGAACTTACCAAGGAAAAGGGATGCAAGTGAAGTCATCCCCTAAAGGACTCCTCCTATAACAAACAAGTGAAGGCATCCTGTGTGTGCGTGTGTGTGTGTGTGTGTGTGTGTGCGTGTGTGTGTGTGCGAGAGAGAGAGAGAGAGAGAGAGAGAGAGAGAGAGAGAGAGAGAGACTAGTCAGAATCCTGTCAGAAAGGAGGAAAGCAGTCTAGCGTACTGCAGGTTTTACTGCATGTCCCTGTTCAATGTCACCACCACCACTGTCATCAGCCACGGGAGCTGATGAAGGTCCTGACGTGGCAAACATATCAGAAATTTTGCGCATTTGGCAGCTTTGGCTTGAAGAGCCAGCTTTTTCTGGTCTCGCAGAATCTGCACCTCCTTTTCGTTTTCTCTCCGTTTTCGGCGATCCTAACAGATTACGTTACCGACGTACAAGAGGGGAAGTGTTTCACGATATGATTGGGCGAGATGAGCCCCCCGTCAAGTGTCAGTGAAAGTAACCTGTGTGCCGCAGACCAGCGTTTGTCGAGGACCGGTCGGTGGTAATGATTTTTTTTTTTTTTTGCCGAATGCATTATGCCGGCTAGACCAAAGCGAAAGGGGTTTGTGTTTAACGATGTGATTGGGCCAGCCCAATGTCAATCGGGCCGCTGATCGACTGTCTCGTATTATGGGCTGGTCAGAGACCAGTATTTAAAATAAAAAAAGTGGCCGACTATCGGCCCAAATAGCATGTCGGCCCACCGGGAAAATGCCCGCTATGCCAGATGGTCAGTCCGCCCCTGGTCTCTACAATTACTCCCATTGAGCACTGCTGAGTAATTTAATGCTTAACTAGATTGATATTTTTTGCCCTGAGGTTTAACCTGTCAGGCAGCCCTTACCCAGGATCCCCAGCAAGCTCAACAGATCACCTTGCGATAGTCCCATGTAAATTGTATCGTGTAATGTTTGGAATTGAGAACTGGAAATTAGCGAAAGAGGTCCTAATATTAGAGGAAGATGTTCCTGACAAGCGAAACTCAGGGCAAAGGGATTTCCCGCAATAACTTTCCAGGTTACATGCCAAGATGAACACAGAAAAACCTGATACCCTCCAGATCCCGCCCATCCGCCCCTGCTACGAAATTCCTCTTTCTTATTGGCTGTGAGAATTCGCCCCCTACTCGCTATTGGCTCAAATCTCTCTCTTTCATTTCCGGTCGCTGTCTGCAGAGAACACGCAGGGCAATGATGGCGGCGCTCAGTGTGGCCCGAAGCAGCTGCGGGTTGTTAAACGGGTTGAGGGCATCTTTCAGGAGTTTAGCGCCTGTGAAAAATGGCGCAGTCGCCGCTGCAGTGCCGCAGCCGAACCTTGCACGGGACTGTCGCTGGTACTGTGTCAGCCACCTGTCCGTCAAGGAGAGGATTGACAAGAAACGGAAGGCGGCGCTCGTCGGGGGAGGTCAGAAGAGAATAGATGCTCAACACAAAAGGGTAAAGTTAGCTAACTTTGACTTTCTGTGTTTTTATGCTAACTTGCTTTTACGCTAGCAGGTGTCCGTAACGTGAAGCTTTAAATACACAGAATGCTTACTCCAGCAGTTGTGTAAAATGTCTGGCTCGAGGGCTCTAAATCAATGCTTGCTGCCGGAGTGTTAATTTTTCTCCTCACACACTTTTAAGTGACCTTTAAATCCAACTTTCTGGCCCGGCGAGGGTTAGCTGTTACTCGGTAACCAATCTTGCTGAGCTCCAGTGCCCTTGAGAAAGATGCAAATCCTGCCCACTTCAGGAAGAAGGTTTTGTTGGCAGGCTTAATGTTGATAATCCAAAAAATATTCCCACAGGCACACATTTCCACCGTCCGGCGTGTCTGACGTTAACGCGCTCCATACTGTGACATATTACAGTGTGATCGTGATGTTTATGGGCTCTGATTTTCTGGCTTAAGTTAATTGAACAGCTGATGTTTCTCTGTTTTGCTCAGTGAAATCCACGAATATAGTCAGTGCACTATAGAAGTAGGTGATAAAACTGTGTAGACATACGTTATTTGGTATTATGTTATTAAAATATATATGGTGATGTCATCAGATTTGCAGGGAAATGGTGGAGAAATCATTTCAGGTCAAAAAAAAACAAAAAACAGAATACAGTACGGTTTTTGGCTAATCCAGCAAATTAAATACCTGTAAAAACTCATAAAAAAAGTGATAATGGTGCACAACGTTGGTCACAGTGACCAAATGCAACCAGAGATATTAAAAGGTCAGCATCCACACGGTTGATAAATTTGTGCTGCGTCATGGTTTGTATCTGCATAACACACACAGTATTCTTCCATGTGTTTCTCTCTTGAACGTGTGGTATCTTGCCGGTATGTGTTGCAGGGTAAGCTGACAGCAAGGGAGCGAGTGGAGCTCCTGCTGGACCCCGACTCCTTTGTGGAGACGGACATGTTCGTGGAGCATCGCTGCTCCGACTTTGGCATGGAGCAGGATAGTAACAAGGTAGGAGGTCGCTCAACTCAGCCACATCGTGCTTCACAAAGCGCTCTCTCGTCTGGGGTTTTAAATCTTTATAATCATATCTTTGTCTCCGGTTGTCGTAGTTCCCGGGTGACAGCGTCGTGACAGGCCGAGGCAGGATCAGTGGCCGGCTGGTGTATGTTTTCAGTCAGGTACGATGTGTGATTATGCTGTAAGAATCCTTCATAGTGTCATTACGCGGCAGCTTGAGTCATATTCTGTGTGTTTCTCTCAGGACTTCACAGTGTTTGGTGGCAGTCTGTCTGGAGCTCACGCACAGAAGATCTGCAAGGTAAACAAATCTGAGATACTGACACTGACTCTGTGACCGTGTTTGTCACCGATGAGAGTATTACTTCTTCCTGTGTGATCTCAGACTTTCCACACGCTCATTTAAACGTTCTGTGCTCAGATTATGGACCAGGCCATGACGGTCGGAGCTCCCGTCATCGGGCTGAACGACTCTGGAGGAGCTCGGATCCAGGAAGGAGTGGAGTCTCTGGCTGGATATGCAGATATATTCCTGGTTTGTACAGAGCCTCTGCACATCACCACTGGAATCATAATATCAAAATCTTGGAGCTGTGAGTGGGTGGCTCGCACTGAAGGCACCTCACAATGATTGTGTTTAATGTTGGCAGGAAGGGTGTAAGGACACCATAGATTAAAAAGTAAAAACAAAACTTCCTCCTTTTCCAGAGGAATGTGTTGGCTTCAGGAGTCATCCCTCAGATCTCCCTCATCATGGGTCCCTGTGCAGGAGGAGCTGTGTACTCCCCCGCCCTGACAGACTTCACCTTCATGGTGAAGGTAAGGAGCTGCACAGATACAGCACTTGATTTCATTTGTGCCACAGAGAAATCAAACGTTTCAGTGTTTTTAACGTGTTAGCATTCAGCTAATTTAGTTAACTGTAGACACGAGCATGCCTTTAAAACTGTATTCTCACACACCTTAGCCTGACATCTGTGTGTGTGCATGTGTGTGTTTAGGACACGTCATACCTGTTCATCACAGGACCTGATGTCGTGAAGTCCGTCACCAACGAAGACGTGACTCAAGAGGAGCTCGGTGGAGCCAAAACTCACACCACCGTGTCTGGTGAGTTCGTTTGAGCTTTTCATGCCTTCGCTTCTAAACTCAGTCTCAGGCTGCTGGAAACGTTCAGCGGTAGCAGCCAGTCGCATCCCAGTGGCCACATTTCTCAAACTGTGAGCGTGTGAGAGGTGATCCAGGATTACTGGTCACATCAACATCAACACTGTGCAACAACTCACAGAGACTCACGCTGAAAGATTGTCTTCGTGGTCTAAAAAGCGTCTCCTGTCCTGCTCTCAGGAGTGGCTCATCACGCGTTTGAGAATGACGTCGAAGCCTTGCTCAAAATGCGAGAGTTCTTCAACTTCCTGCCGCTGAGCAATCAGGATCCCGCCCCCATCAGGGAGTGCCACGACCCCAGGTGACCAATCACCTTTACCTCCACTTTACAGGACAGCCAATCACCTCTTCATTCACCTCAATCATCTGTTTTTACTCCAACTCATGGCTGATATCATGTTCTCTTTTCAGCGATCGTCTGGTGCCGTCATTGGACACCATCGTCCCGTTTGAGTCCACCAAAGCCTACGACATGCTGGACATCATTCACGCAGTACGTGCACACACACACACACTAATATGAGCAACATCATCATTTAATTTCTGCAAGTAGTAAAGCTTTTCTTTCATCGTGTCTTCAGATAGCGGATGAGAGGGACTTCTTTGAGATCATGCCCAACTACGCCAAAAACATTGTGGTGGGGTTTGCCCGCATGAACGGGCGCACTGTAGGCATTGTGGGTAACCAGCCGAAAGTGGCCTCTGGTAAGCAAGAAGAGATAAAATATCAGAACCACTTGTGGATTACTAATTTCCTCTGGTGTGTTTTCAGTCTCCTTCATTTCTGTCTCATTCATCAGGTTGTCTGGACATCAACTCCTCAGTGAAGGGAGCCCGCTTTGTACGCTTCTGTGATGCTTTCAATATTCCCATCATCACCTTTGTGGATGTGCCGGGCTTCCTGCCAGGTATTCTTTGAAAGTCTCCCTGTGCACACACACTCGTAATTTATATTTTAGTCAGGTTTGGATGTTGACCTTCAATTCTCCAGTGAATCTACCTGCTGCCATGAATAATACAGGGAGCAGAATGTTTTTGTCTTCCTATTAAAGTTTGTGTACAGATGGAACAATCCATCTGCACAAAGAGCTGGAAATATTTGGCTGCCAGGTCAGGGAATGTAAATAAGAAGCTCACAGTTACAGTAAATACATATTACAGTCACATGTTTTCAGTCTGGACACATGGCTAATCTGGCCACATTATTATCTATACACACACGAGGCAAAAACTGGATTAATTTACATGTAAGCCGAAGTTTTCCTTGCATTAAAATGTCACGTCTGTCACTTCACATCACACCCATTATTCATAAGTGCTGTGATGGTCGTCAACAGGTACCGCTCAGGAGTACGGAGGCATCATCAGACACGGAGCCAAACTGCTGTACGCGTTCGCAGAGGCCACCGTCCCGAAAATCACCATCATCACCAGAAAGGTGTGTGTGAACAGAAAGATGAGGCTGATCTGGGACCAGTTTAAACGGTTTTGCGGTACCAGTCAGGTGCTGCTTACCTTGACTGTGTCGGAGCTTTGAGAAGCACCTGCAGCTCTTCCTTAAATAAAGCCGATCCACTGATCAGCGTCACAAAATTGTTCCTATGCAGATTTAGACCAACTTCCTGATGTCAGAATAAACCGAGCTCAGTGAACTCAACACTTCCTGCAGCTGCTTCACAGTAAAAGTCATGATACTGTAAATCTCTGCAGCTGCACTCGGTGCATGAAAAGAAGTATTACTTTGATCTACACTTGAAATTTTTCAGAAAAATGCTGCCTGCTCTTCAATGCAGGCTTATTTTTCATGTTAAATTTAAAAAAAAAAAAAAAATGTGGGCGTCCTTCAGGTGTGCAGGGTTAGAGAAGTCATGTTTTAGTGTAAGTATAAAAACGAATGGGTAAGAAGTCAGAATAAATGTTGTACACTGTGCACATAGATACGAGACGTGACACACTCGTGTGTTCGTACATGCGTGCGCTCGTGTATTACTCATGTTGTGGGGACATAAATGTGTGTACACAGTCACATTGTGGGGACAAAATGCAGATCCCCACAACGTAAATCCTTAAATTTTAGCGTGAAGACTGGTGTTAAGGTTAAGGTAAGGCAAGTAGTGATTAGGTTATGGTAAGTCTCCAGGAAATGAATAAGTCTATGTAATGTCCCCACAAGTGATGAAAGCCTAAGGTGTGTATGTGTGTGTGTTCCAGGCTTATGGAGGAGCCTACGACGTGATGAGCTCCAAACACCTGAGAGGAGATGTGAACTACGCCTGGCCCACAGCTGAGGTCGCCGTCATGGGTGCTAAGGTACAGACGCACCATTTATTTTTCAGTTTGTCTCTCTCTGTCCGTCCTTTTTGATTTGACGGTGTGTTGATCTGTTTGTCTTCCTGCTGTCTCAGGGTGCTGTGCAGATCATCTTCAGAGGAAAGGAGAACCAGGCGGAGGCAGAGGCCGAATACGTGGAGAAGTTCGCCAATCCTTTCCCAGCTGCTGTCAGAGGTGAACTCTCTCGCTTCTCGCTCTCATCCACACACGAGCTTAAACAAATTCAAACAGTATCGACGCATTAGACGCCGTCTCACCGGCCAAATGCTTATTTTCAGGCTTTGTGGACGACATCATCGAGCCGTCGGTCACTCGCAAGAAGATCTGCAGCGATCTGGAGGTGCTGGCCAGCAAGAAGCAGGTCAACCCCTGGAAGAAACACGCCAACATTCCTCTGTGAAACGCACCCGAGCCGTTTCCACATCGGCGCCATCTGAAGGCACTCGCTGCGGGATTCTCCTGACACCGACGTCACGCTCGGATGGACTGCGGTGGTACGCCGTGACGGCAGCGCGTGCGTCTTTACATCCTCACCACTGATATGCAACATGTGAACAGGAGAATCCCACACACATTTTACCTGAACAGTGCACTACAGCTGTCACACACACACACACACACACATTTAATGTCATCGTCACATCAGCGGCGGCCATATTGGTCGCTGTTGGTACGATTTAACATTTTGAGAACAAGACTGCGTCTGAAAGGGCAGATTACGCATCAGCGCTGAAAAAACAGGCGACTGTCGACATGATGGTTTTAGTGGAAAGTGCGAACATACTGTAGTCTGTTGTCACGTGAGCTTCCAAAGTTGTTCTGTATGTAGTTCTGAAGGGTTCTGGTTTGTGTAGTAATTTGCTCTTTCAGACACACTCCCTGTGCTTGACGAAAAAAAAAAAAAAAAAAAAAATCACCCTGACATCCTGGAGCTGTGCCTTTCTGCCCGGCAGGCTCTGCTCTGCCGTTTGTAAAATAAATCATGGACTCAAAACATGCCTTTTGTTTACTTTTAGCAATGCAGTCGTTTCTATTTGTAGACAATTTAATGTTTTTCAAAAGATATGACAAATATATATATGGATGTAATCCCTGTAGTATTGGTTTTAAATTAATAAATTGACATGGATTGAAATAAGGGAGTGCTTTATCCACTGTGTGTGTGTGTGTGAGAGAGAGAATTCAAGGTGCAACCCCGATTCCAAAAAAGCTGGCATCCTAAACAATGTGATCATCAATCTTTTTTTTTTTTTTTTTTTGTTACACATTTGTTTTTACCTCATCAACATCACTGATTTTTGTAAATATCTGAGAGATTGATTTGAACACGTTTCAAACATGTTGGGACAGGAGCAACTAAAAAGACGGGGAAAGATGTGGAACGCTCCAGAAACACCTGTTTGGATCATTCCACAGGTGAACAGGTTGATCGGTAACAGATCACAGTGTCATGATTGGATAAAGGGTGTTAGTACATGGGCTCAGGAACACTTCAGAAAACTGTCGTTGGTAAACAGTTTGTTTGCAAATGATCAGTGTCCAACTTTTTTGAAATCGTGGTTGTATAACTCAAACTGAATTTAGACATTCACAAAGTATTAAGAACATTTCCTTGTTTTGTTTCAGTCCAGCTGTAAAGTTCTTGATCTTACAGGAAAATAAAAGTTTGACATCAGGTGCTACTGAGATAAGCGAAGGATACTCGTGTAATTTGCTTCATTTCCTCCATCTGAACTCAGATGAATCTACAGGCTAATCTATGCTATAATACTGACTTTACTACATTTGATAAAACATTACTCACACAACTCAGTGTTCACTGACCTGCTTGTTCTGGAGCTTTCGACCTCATCACATGGTCCTCATCGGCCAGGCTGCTGTCGACCGTTTTAACAGTCAACGCTTTGAAGTCAACGCGGACGAGAAGAATTACAGGAGCTGAAAGTCCTGCAAAGTTTGAACATCTGCCGTCTCATCACTGCTGACGAAGATGACGTGAAACCACAGAAACTGAACCTCGAGCCGAGAAATCTGCTGTCAAGCTCAACAAAGTTACATTCTGCGGCGAAAATGCAGCTGTTATAACGTGACACAAAGGCGCACACGCAAACGCTGCTCCATAAATCGATTACAGATTTTATTTTATTAAAAAGAATTTAGGTTCACAGAAAAAAAAAACAAAAAACAAAACAGGCTTTTTAGAGCATTTTAAGGGCGACTGATGTCAACTGCACTGCAGAAAAGATCCAATTGTCTCTGATATTTACAGGACTGCAAGCCAGCCGAGGGAAAACGATTGATCAACAGACGAAGGTGGGTGAACGACGATATGGCCGGAAACATTCGAAACACATTCAGACAAACCTGTCAGACAGAGAACCATCACTGCACTGGATATGATAACAACAAATCTTGAACCAACACTCGAGGCATGTGTCCAAAACTCAACGTGACCTGACCTGTAAAATGAACAAACCTAACAGATAATCTGCTGTAATACTGAACTGTGGAACGATTACAATCAGACCGTACGGCGCTTAAAAAGCTGCGATCCCACAGCGACGATCCGAGCCGACCGTTAGATATGAGTCACAGGTGTCGGGGGAGGGGCCGGAGTATACCGCAAGGATGTAGGCCACAATTTGGCAACAAACAAGATACATATTCAAGAAAAACCTGTACAAACATCAGACAAAAACAAAAACACACTTGATTTAAAACTTTAGTACTAAAGCTACAGAGTTCAAAATATGTTTACTGTCTTTTTTTTTTAAAACTTTTAACTTCAAAAAGCCGTTATTCGAGGGCGGGTGTGTGCAGAACATGTCCGAGATCTGAGAGGGTGGGGGCTTCTGTCCAAAGGGGGAGGGGGGGTGTGGCTTCCCCGTCAAACAACAACACTCGCTTTGCTTTGACGTCACACACAGACAGTTACATCACTTCCTCCAGGTCGGTCTGCTGCTGCCGACCTCGGCGGCGTGCGTGTACTCCACCGTCATCATCACCACCAACACTTTACACACACATCACACACCAGCACCACCGCACACAAGGACTCGGATGGGGGGGGGAGGGGGTCGGTGGGTGGTAACAAGAGCAAAGATATAGAACATTTAGTATTGAGATCCTCTCTATGTTGGATTTAACCAGACGGACTGAAGTGCGACACCAAAAGAAGGGGGTGGGGTGGGGTGGGGGGGCTGTACAGAGTGTCACGCTGCTCTGTGCTGCCGATCGGGAGCAAACGACTGTACATCCGTGTACCAGGGGGACCGTAAAAACTGGGAGTACTCATCGGCCGGCAGTCGGAGCGCCATCAGAGCTAACAAGCTAAACCAACAGGCTGGAGATGAGGAAGAGGAGGAGGAAGATCAGGAGCGTGACGGAGCTCTTGGATAATCCGAACAAGACTCTGGAGAATATTCTGGATCGTCGGCTTCACGCTTCCATGTGAGATCCAGCCGAGGCGGGATCCATCAGCAGCTCTGCTTGACAAACATCCCTCCATCACGTCTTACAGAAAGAGAAAAGTACTTCAACAATGTTTTTTTCTTCTTCTTGAGAGTCTGATTGGCAGGTTATGAGGGTGTGACATCCCACCCCCCCCATGTGTGTTTACTCCTGATAAGGATCCTGAGCTCAGGATCTTCGCCTTTTCCTGGATCAGAACATGGGCATGCTGAAACCCTGGAACAACGGAGAGGAGAGCGACTGTTTAGGCAAGAAAACGTCCGGCTGCAACCCTGCAGGACGCAGCACGCGTCGTTATCCGCCACAGTGTCTTTTCTGGTGACCACAAGGGGGCGCCAGAGCCGAAAGGTTCAAATCTACACAGGCTGGGGCTTTAAAATCTTACATGAACAAGTCTAGTTGTAGTCTGAGATTACTGATTTAAACAAAGGGCAGCAACTAGCTAACGATGATGGTTACATTGTACATTAACCTTCAGATCATTTTCTCAGTTAATCGTTTGGTCAGAAAATAATGAAACTAACTCGCCAGAGCCTGATGTTACATCTGACAAGTATTTGTGTTGTTTAAAGATTGAGCGCATTTTAAAGAAACACATTTCAGAAGCTGGAAGCTGAGGATTTTTACTTTTTTGCTTAAAAAAATGCAAAACAGCTGCAGATTAATTGACTAATCAATTAACTGACTAATCGGTTCAGTTCTGTTTTTACATACCGACTCGTCCTCAATCATCGCTGCGGAGTCAAAGAAGTCCGGTCTTAATTCCGCTCTTTCACGTCTGTTCCTCGATGGCGGCTGCGAAGGACAAATGGCAAAATTCAGACATTTAATTACTGAATTCAGACAATGAATCCTGACGTATCCTCACGTCTTTCTGTGGAACTTCACAAAGCAAACGACTTCGCTCACCAGGTCGATCACCATAGTGTCTTCAAACTCCTCGTTCATGTCCTCCAGCTGGCCCCGCGATGACATCATCACATCCTCGAAGATGGGCTCCGCGTCATCCTCCATCAACCCACGCCTAACGGGGAAGAGAGAGACAAAACAACACCATCAGAAAAGCAGCAGTGTGTCCGTCTGTGTGTCCTCTTCCTTCTTATTTGCTCTTCCTTTCTCTCCAACCCGCTTACACAGTCTGCCGGACGCCCTGATTGCTGCGTGACTTGATGTAGTTCATGCCCGTCCGGTCCTTTCTGTTCACCTCCTCCATCTTCTGCTGGCCGAGCCACGACATCTGCATCTGAGGACTGAGGACAGACAGACGGAGTTCAGTTCAACATGTGTTCATAAGCCAATAGAAGACGGTGACTGAGACTAATCTTGTCTGTCTTTAACCAATGGTGGAAAGTAACTGAGTACCATTTACTCAAGTACAGTACTAGAAAACAATTTTGCACTTTTTACTCCATTTCATTAATTGAATACCTTTAGTAACTTTGCAGACTCAGATTAATACACAAAATATTATCAAAAAAAATATATGATGTATTATTATCAGTTAAGACTTATTGATCATCAGGGGAAATTCACCAGTTAGCCAAACTACTTCAACGTAGCTCCACCTTCCAGCTTCAATACTACAGTGATGTTCACATTAATGCATCACTAATTAAAATCCAGTAATATAATGCATGTCTGCATAATGAGTACTTTTACTTTGGGTACTTGTAAGTATATTTTGATGGTAGTACTTTGATGCTAGCGAGTAAAAACTTGAACGCAGGACTTTACAGAAAGAGCATTTTTACTCTGAAGTAAAAAGATCGGAGCTCTCCTTCCACCACTGTCGCTCTTTGACGGATGAAAATCAGCTTTCCTGATGTGGATACACTCACTTGTGTACGTAGTCGTTCTCTGATCCGGGTTCTGAGTCCGGGTCTGGCATGTGTTCTGCTGGTCTGTTCTCTCTGAGGACTGTGGAGGTGAGCTGAGGAGTCTGCAGCGGCCCCGGTGTCTGAAGAGTGTCATTACGCATCATCCACGAGCCCTCGACGCTACTCTCCTCTGAAAACGAACACACGGAAAGTTCAGTTCAGTCCCAAATAACCCGAGCCTCGCTCATCTTTGCGTCGTCTCCTCACCCTCGATGCGTTTCTTGTGTAGCGGCGGTCGCCCCTTCTTGCTGCGGACCGAGCCGGTCTTGCTGCTGGAGCCCGACGTGACGGACATGTGGTCCTCGTCTCCTCCCGTCAGCAGGCTGTTCCTGTAGGAGATGAGCGGCAGCCACACGTCCTCCCGACGCTCCGACATCGACTCTGACATGAACTTCTCCAGGTACGAGTGGCTGAGGGGACATATGGCATTTTGGCATAAATTCATCAATTCTGAAATGACATTATGAAAGTTTTAGGTGACAGACTGCGATGGAAAAAAGCTGGAATGGAGTACTTACACTGTCTTTTTGTCTTGGCGGATTAGCTTGGAGGAAAATTCGCTCAGAACCTCCAGGAAGGCCAGGTTGATTGGAGGAAACTCTGGTCCTCGAGGATTCTGGTACTTAAACGCAAACTCTATTCCATCCCTGATAGGAAACGAGACAGAGGGAGAAACAGAGAAGTGAGGAAAGACGATTAAATAAAGACATAAATGAAAAAAACTATGAACTTCTTGGACTTTGATAGAAGAAAATATCTGACTGCTTACTTAAAATCTAAAAATGTCCACTTTCATCTCCAGACTCCCGTGTCCAGACTCAAATCAGCATCATTCAGACGGATGCACAGTCATCTGCAGACTCTCTAAACCCTCACGGTCTTTAAACTCGCTTTAACCTCAGCTAAAGCTTCCTTAACTCACAGCTCTGAGTCCAGTCTAGCGCCCCCCTTAGAGAACACTCATAGTCTTACTTGTGCAGCGTGGCAACAGCCTCTCTGGTCTTGATCTGATCCAGGCCAAAGGTGAGGGCGAAGCGGCGGGCCAGCTCCTTGATGCCGCTGACGTGAGACGACGTTCGGTCCAGGTTGGGCCCCTGGTCCTGCAGCAGCTCGTTGAACAGCTGCAACACACGCAAGGAAAAGTGTTTGTGAGGAAAGCGCTCTCTCTTTCTATTTCTGACATGCAGTACCCAAGAAAACACGAGTCGGTGGCTCACCTGCTGCAGACTGAGGATGAGGGTCTTTGCACAGAGAATCTTGTCCGTCTGTCTGGTTTTACTGAGGGTCTCCTTGATGATGTCGCCATAATCATTGTAGTACTGCGGCAGAGAAACAAAACAATTAAAAACAAGCAAGACGCAGTTTAGTACAATATGTGTTCATAAAATCTGACATCACAGCAACTTAAGCTACTTTTTTGTTTGTTTAAAAGGGGAAAAAACATCTAAATCTTCCAAAGCTCCTTGTTTTTCCAATCTTTTCCCCCATTAAGCAGTTATTTCCTTCTCTATTTCATCATCATTGTACTTATCCACTTATTATTGTGCCTCATCTTACTGATGATTACCAAGATGAATGTGCTACACCCTGATGAAGTCTCATTTTCTCATGTATCAAGCACAAACTTTAGGAAATCAAAGCTACTGTGATGAGAAATTGCTGCAGAATTTGTTCCACAATCTAGACTCAGGAATAAAGAGAACTGCATTTCTTCCATCAGGCCCAGGTTAATCAACCCACTAAATTCACTATTTTAAATCATGTCACTGTGTCAGGTGCAGAAGCGCAGCCACCTTCATGTAGTGTTTGAAGATATCGGCGGCAGCGGGCATGTCTACGATGTCGTAGATGATGAGCTTGCAGAAAGCCGCGAGCAGATTCCTCCTCTTGTGGAGAGCCTCGATCTTGTTGGCTTCGTCCTCCTCGTCTCCCTCTGCAGGCAGACGGAGAGGCATGAAGGGGAGGCGTTTTGTTGATATGTCAAACTAACTTCAAGCTTATCTCATCCTTGTGTTATTCCTAAAAACAACAAGCGTGGACCCCACACAGGGCGCCCTCTCACCCATGCTCTGACTCTCGTCGTCCTGGTCAATGAAGACGTGGTCCAGGACGAAGTTGAGCAGCTCGTTCTGCAGAGTGCTGTCCGGGTTAAAGACCAGCGGCTGCAGGCCCTCCCTGCCGCCGGAGATCAGCTGGTGACTGAAGATCATCAGCAGGTCGCAGAGAAGCATGAACGCCTGAGCGAGAGGCACAAAGGAAGAGCTAAGATTTACATTTTTCTATAATCTCCAGGATGAAATGGAATCCCTGGAAACTGTTTCATCACACGCTGAGGCGCGTGTCAGGTGTGTGTTCTTACCTGTTCTTTGACTGGCGTGTTGACGTTGGACAGGCACTGCTGGCACACAGCCAGGAAAGACTTCACGACTCTCCTGAGAGCCACCAGGTCATCCTGCGCACACACACACGCACACACACACAGACACACCATTAGCAACACTTTAACAGAAATCGATATTAAACAGCAGCATCAATCAGGCTAAACGTCTCGACCCTGCTAACTGCTCCAATGAAGTAATCGAACTTTAATGATTTCAATAAATCATCGGCTCGCTCCGCTGAGGCAGAGGAGTCGATACGCTCTGTGTTGCCGTGGTGGAGTCTGTCAGAGGCTCACAGAGCACAGCGAGACGCGGCAGACCAATCAGCTAATGAAGATCAAGTTTTCTTTCTTTCTTTTTTTTTTTTTTTTTTTATATTCATGACACTCCGGGTCACTAATGCACTTATAATGCAGCAAACAGTATGTGTTGTAACTACAGGTGTCAGCTGCATTTTATAGTTATATTGGCTTCTTGTTTCAAAACTGGACTCACTCACTCTGTAGGATCATAAATTCAAGTTTTAATCATTTTAATGAGTTTAAACCTAATCAGCAATAAATTTGACAACCCATTGATCATTTAAGTCCTTTTCTTTTAGCAAAAATCACCGGCCAGTTCCAGCTTGTCATTATGAATATTTGTTAATTCTTTAAGGCTTAAACTTTAAAATTACTGACCAAATCTTCAGCTGCAGCTGCAGCTAATAGTGAAGAATTAATGACATATAATGGGAGCACATGGGAAATCATTATCCTGCATTAGCTGCTGTTGGTCAGAGTGCACAACTATTGAACTTGAGCTAAAAAGACCGTCCTTCAGCTGTGCTGTAGGCTATTTCCCAGCAACAGAATAGAGGTGAAACTCTCTTGGAGGTTCGGGCTTCAGTCCACCACATAATAACAGCCTTAGGATCTGATGCCTCTGTGCTGTGTTTAAGTGTTAAAATGAGATAGACTGGGGGTAAAGGTCCTGGATCAGGGGTGCAGAAATACAGATAAGCTCCTGTCCCCCTGCAGTCTTATCTGTGAGCCCCTGATTGAGGATAAACCTGGGATCTGTGAGCGTGTGGTGTTAAAGCTCTGTAAATGAGGTGAGTCCAGCACCTTGCTGGGAGCTCCCTCTGTGATCTTGACCAGCTGCCACAGGATGGAGTAGTGGGAGCACTGCAGGGCCTGGACGGCTATCTGCTCCGGCATGGAGCCCTGCTCAATGCCCGCCTTCAGCAGCCGGTAGCAGTTCCCAAATAAATCCCACCGCGTCAAGTCGTGGGCACTGAGGAGGAAAACAGTGGAGTGTAAGTCAGAGAGAAAAAGCTATTTTATATTGGGCTTTAGGAAAATACTAATTATTAAATTAATGGAAAGTAAGAAGTGAAGAGAGTCTTACTTGTGGAAGGCTGTGAGTCTCTTCAGAGTAGATAAAACATTGTAGATATCGTCGTCATCGGCCTCCTCAGCCTGCAGAACAACAAACACCTGTTAGCGCACAAAGACTCTCTGCTACTCACCTAAACACACAGAATAAATAAGAGAAAACACTGACATGGAGCCCGTGCAAGAGAGATTTTTCCTGTCCTTTTCCCTCATACCTCCTGCAGCAGCTCCTCCACAGAGTGCGCGAAGCGGTCCGTCATCTCGTCGATGAGCTGTGAGCGGGCGATGTCCACGCGGTTCATGATGGTGTACTCCTCAGAGCAGAGGATGCTGTAGGTCTTGCTGCAGGCCTCCAGCACGTCTGTCTCGATGTGCTTCTCCACCACCAGCCGGATCTGCTTCAGCAGGGCATCCAGGTGCTTCTCCATGCGCCCGGCGCTGTACACGTCCAGGTCAAAGTACTGAGGGATCTGCAGCAGGTTGGCTACTTTCTCCGAGTCTGCCTGGTACTGTGGAGGAAGGAGATGATCAGGGGGAACATGATGAATAAATGAAGTGACAAGCAGACATACAGAGGCAGAAAAGAGACAGAGAGAGCCATTCAATGAACACCTGATACTGAGCAGTTTGATACTAGAAGGCTGTTTTCACGTTCATCTGCTGAAAGCGGAAAGTTTCTCTCACTGAACATCCAGTTGTAAAGGGGCGGGCATACTGGCATGAAGCCAATGGTGCAATTTTAAGAATTTTGACTAGATTATAGTCCTTTTTTCTGGAAAAAACACAAGTGCAGTGTTTTATATTGTCTTAAAACATGTCTGGAGGGGGTCTTTAAATATTTAGCCAGCACATTTGTCCAGAGTGGCGTACATTTAATAACACTTCCCATGACTACATAAGCGATCAATAACTTCGACAAACAGATCAGTCACCCGGCCCAGTCATTAATGAGTGTCACCAGCCTGTCTGTCGTTGGCCCTGTGCAGCCTGGCTTTCAGGACGGTCTTACCTTGGACAGGAGCATGGGCAGAGCCATGATGAAGTGCTCTGTCAGTTTGTTCTTATCGTCTATCTGGGTCTTCCTCTCCTTCGCTGTCAACACCTGGACGTGCAGACACAAAACTTCAGGTCAAATGAAGCTGCGGGTGTAAAAAAACAGGCAGGGTGGAGTATTCTGCCCTCTGAATGTGACCAACAAGGTATCTTCACCTGCTCTCTCTCATCTCATCAGTCTCACCTTGAACCCATCTCACGTACAATTCAAGGTGAATGCTGAAAGAGCGGCGCCGGTGTCCAGTGTGTATACTTGACCTACCCGTTTGCCGGTGCCTCTGCCGACAGGTGGGTGTGCCTCTGCTGCCTGTCGGATGGTGCACACCATCAGCTCTATCAGAGCACTCTCCTGTCTGTCTGACAACACTGCAGAGACAGACAGACGGATTCAGAGACAGAGAAAGAAGCACAATGGGGAGACGAAAGAGAGAGTCAGGTCGTCGGAGAAGGTCAGAAACACAAAAAGTTTCAAGGAAAAAGGTTTCATTGCATCATCTCTTCTGGCTGGTTTTTGGCTGAGATGACGAGAGGTAGCCTCACACCGTATCATAGGCTTAAAGAGTAAGAGAATAAGAACAACGTGTGTGTGTGTGAAACATACCCTCCTCTCCCTGCACAGGCTCCTCCAGCAGAAGCTCAGTCATACACTCCCAGTCTTTCAGCAGCTCCTGAGAGCTTTCCCACAATGAGTCCACCAGGTAGGCTGCATGCTCATGGAGCTAAACACACAGAAAGAACCTTAGCTTAGCTTAGCTTCGCAGGCATGGTGTAAAAATTTGACATGTCATTCACTTAATTGTGCCAATAAAGCTTATTCATATTTATTTTATCTGTCAACCAGGAAGGGATATTGAAGATCATCTTTTTCTCCTTTTATTCTCTTAGCAATGAAATGCACCAGTGTGAGCGTTACCTCGCTCTCCAGAAAGAAGAGCACCAGCATGCGGATGAGATTCCCGTTGGGGCTGCTCCTGCCTCTGCGCTTAGCCAGCGCTTCTTCTGCCTGCGGGTCATGACGACTGAACAACCTGAGAGAGAGAGAGAGAGAGAGAGAGAGAGAGAGAGAGAGAGAGAGAGAGAGTGATTTACTTCACAGTGCATCAGGTACCTGTACCAGGATTTGTGCAACCACTGCTATCCTACAAGTCAAATACAAACATCAAATTATACGACCCAACAAAATGTGTTTATTTAGAACTAATTTGCTTGCAATTACATTAATTTCTGCATGTGTTATGTTCAGTGCCAATACAGTACAGTGTTCAATGTCCAATCCAAGAAGTGTGACATCCTTATAATTGTAATTAGGGGTGGGTGGTATACCAGCTTCGGCACCATCGCCAGTGTCACGTTCTGCCACAACTTGAATTTTGCAATACCATCCTTACTGTGACAAATGTTTTAGCATACAAAAAATAACATGCTTTACTTTGGCTGCAATAACATGCAGGTAGAGGGCCACATATGTACTCACAGAACTGNGAGAGAGAGAGAGAGGGAGAGAAGGACAGGAGGAATGGACAGAAGTAGAAAGTGGAAAAAGAGGAAAGATGGTGAGAGAAGATAAATACAGAAACATTAGAAAGTCAGCATTGAATGACAAAGATCCAACTATAAGTACAATTTGACATTACTTGAAGTCTCAAAGTCTTTACAGTTTCAGATAAATTGGGAGAAACCTCAGGATGAACTCACTTCCTGTGTAGAAACTCTCCAGCAGCGACGGCCACGGGTCGGTGGGCGGAGTAAACCAGGTGGTAGACGTTCTCGCAGTCCTCATTGGACAAGGCGTCTTCACTGCCCCTGTGGCGGATCATCAAAAGGAGTCACACTCGACACACAGACTTAAAAATCAATCTCAGTGTCTCCTCACAGTACGAGAATAAAAAATAATAATGAGAGTTACATGAAACTGAAAGTATTAAACACATAAAGAGATAAAGTGAAAAGCATGAATGTTGCTCACTGCAGGATGAGTGTGACCAGTCTGATGGCCTCCACAGCCACATCGTACTCCTTATCCAGTGTCATTGATACTATACGGTCCTGTCAAGACAGAGATCATTAACAGGGAAGGAGCTGGGATAACTAAGCAGAGCACAAACCAGAAAGCATGAAATCTCAGTCCTGCTGTTGAGTGCCTTAAATGTTCTTGTTTTCAGCTGTTACCTTGAAGCGGTTGGTGAAAAGCTCCAACTTGGGGAACAGCTCTCTGTTTGTGTACAGGTTCTGCAGAGCTTTCAGGCACTTCAGACGCACCTCTCCTTGCTGAAAAAGACGGAGAGAGAGAGAGACAGTTCAAAACCTCTCAAAGAAAAGTAGATCCTGGCGGGCTCCATCATCGGACCCACTGAATCAGCTCAGCAGTTCTGCATCAAAGCATCAAGAAAGCATCAACCAAGTCTTGAAGGAACGTGAGAAAAACAGGTGCGATGGAGCTCTTACTCTGTCGTGTAGTGTCCACCCGACATATTTCAGGTAACTGTCGTTGAGAAAAGCATCGCTGTACATCTTCATCCACACCCCGATCTCCTCGATACAGATGGCTCGGATTTCAGCAATCGCATCCCTGGAAAATAAAGAATACAATCATTAACATCATCATCGTCATTATCATTGATATTCAGACCACTGAGGCTCTGAACTGCTACCACAGAACACACATCATGAATGTTTGTGGTCATCATTATCATTCGGGCTGCTGTTCAGCCTCACGACAACCGTACCTGTAGCGATGCACAAAGATTCCCTTGAAGATGGAGTTCATCATATTCTCTATTTCATCTTGGTTTTCCTGAAGCTGTAAAGAGAAAAAAAAAAACCACAAAGTTACAGACACGAGAGCCTGCGGACATTTTGATCTGCGCAGCCAAAGTTTCCGTTCTGGCTATGCATGAAAATCTGCGTATACAGCTCTGGACTCAGCACTACACTTAGAGATCTGCCTTTAGGTATCAAATCTGACCGACCTCCTTCCTCTTCTGTAGCAGCAGTTCCAGCTTCTCGTTGGCCCGTTTGCCGGCTATCTTGTTCCTCTCGGCCTCGTACTGTCTCTGGGTGTTGTCCTGGTGAATGCTCAGGTTCAGCGCCACGTTCACCAGCGCTGTCATCAGCTTCATCGCTACGCAGAGACACCAACGCACACAACAAGACTGAGTGATGAATACACACTCAAATGCTTCAGGCATTTCCTCGTGGGAAATTTTCTATCAATCTTACTTATTTTTAATGTCTTTATTATCTCTAAAGACAACTTTTTTTTAACAGGAGTGAACACATTTATATTCACTGTCATTACCTGTAAGATGCAGCACTACCAAAACTACATCATTCACTGCCAGCCAATTAGGAGGTGTGAGCATCTCATTTAATCACTGTTCAGCAACGTGTATACAAAATAATGTCGTCTCGTTACTGTAATGATGAGAAGTGTTGGTCATGAAGCCGGTGTCATTACCTGCTAGCGTGGACGTGTGTCTGAAGGCTCGCACTTGAGAGTCGGACAGCCCGGTGAGGAGGGAGATCACCGTGTCCATCATGTACTCGTCGTAGATGATGCTGTACTGACACTGGCGGATCAAAACGCTGATGAACTCGCAGAAGTTGTAGCGGAACTTCTTCCACATGGGCCCTGGCATGGTGAGAGGATAATCCCCGCTGTCCTGTTGACACAAACATAGAGAGGCTTCGTTATCGGTCATCAGAGTCGTCTGGTTCAAGCCTCTGTGCTCTGAAGGGGTTTTGAGCAAGACGAACAATTTTCCTGTGTAAGAGCTAAAGAAATATCAGCCCTCTTCTGCTCGGACAGCGGACAAACTCAGAATTATTCCTTGCCCTGCTAATAAATACAACACCACATTCTTGCAACTAATTACACGACAAGTATGTCATTAATGTCATACTATGCACCATCTTCCTTCATAACAATGTCTAGACTCATACAAATCATCACTTATGACCTACTAGGAGTGTGTGGCGGTGCATTTATCTGCAGTGACCCTGCCCTTTGCCTGTATAAACAGTTAAACAGTTAATCCACCAACCTCACAACCCCAATACTTTACTTTTTTATCTGCACTATTGCAATATTGCACAACATTTATTTATATTTACAGTATATTTTACATTTAGTTTTATCTTGTATTCACTGCTGCCTTTTCTGTATATATTTTTTGTCACTTTTTATTAACTTTTTTAAATTCTCGTATATATTCTATTGTTGTCTGTATGTTTTTGTTCATTGCTACTGCAACAAAACAATTTCCCAGATTGGGATCAATAAAGAAGCAGTCTAAAGTCTAAAGTATTTCCTTATTTTCTTTTTGTTTTTGGGATGTTGCCGAGCTGCAACCTTTGGGTAATGGGTGTGTAACTCCAGCCAATAACAGCAAGCAGGTGAGATCAGGACTTTATAAAGAGGTAGCGACCAGGTGCTAGGGTGAAACGCCAAGCGGGCAAAGCTAGTTCCAAAATGAGAGTGGATCTGGGGTTGGCTTTCCTCTGCTGGCAAGGATGAGGATGAAGAGCCATGCAGAGCTGGCCTGTTTTCTGCTGAGTGGGTAGGTGCCAGCAGTTAGCCTACTTAGCCTGCTAAAGTATTGACTTTTTCCATTACAACAAATGTAATGTTCCTATAATAGTAGCTTGCAGTGTAGGTACAGGCAGCAGGGACACGTTTGGTATACCTTTAACACTGAGCATTAACATCTCTGACTGAAGCAGGCACTTACCTCATCAAACTCTTCAGTCATCTTGCGGATGATCTCTGCATTCTGCATGTTCCTGAACATCTCAATCCTCACGGTGCCTGGTTACGGAACAATAACAGGCTTTAATCCAGTTGTTTGACACACTGATTTCATTAAGATGCGGTGGCTTCGCTAGTCCTACCTTTGCATCCTGAGCACTGGATGAAAAAATTGATGAGGTCCAGCAACGCCAAGTCTCTGTCCTGTTTGTATGACTCGATCCACTCGTCCACCACGGACTGTACACACACACAGATACACAACAGTGAGATTTTCCACATAAACAGCTTGTGAGATATAAGCAACAATAATTTACCTGCATTTTCAGTCTGGACACATCTTTCCACTCACCTGCATGGCACTCTTTCCCAATTTGACCACTTCAAACAGGGTGACCGGGTCTCCGCCGTCTCCATTATGCTGAGCCACACCATTGGCTTTCCCCCGCCCTCTTGTTACGCCCACGGTTTTGTCCGTCGGTGACTTCCGAGGCTTCTTATTGGATGTCTGTGGGCACGGAGGTGTCATGAGACAGGAAGGAAACAAAGCACCCAAACACTCATTCACACAAAAAACAGACATAGGTACACACACAGTATTCCAGTGACACAGACTCATACCGGGGCTTGTTTTCCAGGCCTCCCTCTCTTCTTCTTGCCTTTCAGCTCTGGATCTTCCATCTCACTCATGCTCATGCTTAAGCCCACTGCGTCTGTTGCCCCAGACTCATTGGATGAGTCCCTAAGAGAGCAAAACTCATACATGACTCACGTGAACTCAAAAGCTTTTATTCATCCACAGAGAAGAGGGAATGTTCACTTCCAAAATGACAGACAATGCGAAGATCAGACCAAACTGCTTGTTTTAGTGAAGTATAAATACTGAAACAGTCAATTGTGTAAAGGCCATGTGTTTATGCAGCAGCAAATGTGAGTCAGTCACAAGTTTAAAACAAAGGTTTAAGTGTCAAGAGCACCATTTTTTTTTGCAAATGGGGATTCAAAGTTGTTTTTTTCTACTGTGCTGTAAACGCATGCAATTTTCTCTTTCTGCAAACTGTGTGTTTGACTCACTGGAGGACGGGAAGCTCTGAGGTGATCATGCTGGTAAAGTGGGGGTGGAGGTGAGGTGTGTAACTCTTATGTGTGTCCTCAGGACTGAGTGTGTTTCAGGTCCAAAGATGGAGGCGCAAGAAAGCAGCTCGGATGGGGGAAAGTTCAGGAAAGGGTAGGGAGGAGAGGCTCCAGGACGGGCTGCACTCAACTTGTTGGCACTTAGCTCTCTTCAGCTCCTGGAAAGAAAAAACAGAGAGAGAGAGAGAAAATGGTTATTTAAATGTTCATTTTAAAACAAATGCAACCAGTAATAACCATAAATGGCGCTCTGTTGCAGATATTCTTGCACAAGGAGGCAATGAAGTGACTGCCTCAAATCACTGATGATTTCTAAAATAAAACTGTGACAAATAGCTGCTTCGAGTTGTTTTTAACATTAGGTAACACCTGACAGATTATGTGATGTGTGAAGGCTGAACGTCAAGTGTCAAAACTGTAAAATGTCACTGAAAGCAGAGACAGTTCAATCTTTCAGTCTGGTCGATGAGGCTGGGGAGGTGGAAATGGGGAGAGGAGGACACCAACTGGCCGCTTTGAGAACTACAACTGCAAAATATTGGTGGATATAGTGAGGAATTGTACACAGGAGTGTTGTTGTTCAACAATCTCAGACATACGCCTGAAAAATGTTAGAATTTTACCAAAATGCATAAACTAAGTAAGTTTTCTTTATCATATTGAGAGTAAGATGAGCTTAAAGTGTGACATTACACCGTTTTAAACTCTGTGAAGGTACAATCAAATCCTTGTCATTTATAAAAATAAAAATAATAATAAAATAAAAGTCTTTGTTAGACAAAGGTTGGAGATAAATATAATTTCCAGGAGTCCTTTTCTGAGTTATGAATATTTGTGAAAGGTGCCACAAACAATGTAAACTCAATGAAACTACCCCAAAATGTCTTGCAGCCACAGCTAATAGTGAGGGTATATTCCCATCCAGAACACTGGCAGCGAAGTCAATTATAATATTAGTTATTGACCTGTTCATATGCTAATGAGAGCAAAGAGCAAAGGAGGAGTAATGCCGCTCTTCACCACAAGAGGCAGTATGATCCACAAAGTCCTCTGCCCAAAGTCTATCTCCAAACTGCTTAATTGAGTTTTAACTGGGAGAAGTGGGCTTCGAAAAATCATTTAACACTCATTTAACTCACAGCTCAGTTCTAGTCCAGTTCTGGTCATCCGTAAAGTGTTTTAAGGGTATTATTTTCCCCAGAGTGTGTGTGAGTGTATACATGTGTGTTTGAAAGTAGGTCTGGGCAACAGTAGGGGGCAGGCTAAGAGAGTGTGTATTTAAATACAGTCTTCCACACAGTGTTTGTACTGAGGAATAGCATTGGCAGGAGAGCCCTCTGTTTCACCACACTGAACTGCACACACTCACACACGCACACACGCGCACACACACACACACACACACACACACAGTCATCTGTCTGGCTCACTGCTCTCACACAGTCAGGCTGTCATCTGATAGGCAACGCAGTGAGAGTCACAGTGAAGGTGAAGACAGGATTTTAATCATTACAACCACAGAATCTGTTTGTTAAGTCACTACTCCAGTGTGGTGTTTAGTCAATGTTTAATAAAATCAAAAATGGCCTTTTTCAGACTTCAATAGGCCGGGCCCACAGGCTGGGGTTTGACCTGCTTGCATGCACATAAGCCTCCGATCGATTTTGGTGTTTAATATTCCTGCTGCACTGATATTAAACCTACAAAAGGATAAAGGGGCCCCCAATCTGCTGACGCGGCTGCACATATAAATGTTGAGGGAAATAATCCCGGCCGTCTGAAGCACAGCATGAAAAAACTTGGATGGACGAGTCAATTTGCATAAAATGCCATGACAGAGATGACAAATCCACCTGCTTTCTAAAATCAGTGTGTGTTACCCGAGCGTGTTTCTCCCTCTGCCCACATCAGCTCTGTGTCAGCATTATAAGGATACATAATGATATGTTAGGGAGCATGAAATATGCAAAGGCTGACATCTGGGAAAACAAACTGAGTAAAGTGAAAACTCGGAGGCGATCCTGCGAGTCAGCTGAGTTTTCAATAAAAGTCTTTGGTGCAAAATTTAATTTAGATGCTGACGTGATCAGAGAAAAAGGGGGCAGAGAAACAGACACAGAATACTGGAATAAACAGAATAAAAGTACAAGTTTCATCAGCATATAAACAGGTGAATAAAGAGAGAAAAAGCTTCAGCGCTGTGTTCATCTTGCACCTCCGACCTTGAAGTACATGCAGCATGCAAGGCTTTTTTCTCTCCTTTTTATATTCAAATAGATTTAAAACTTTCAAATACTTGTTTAAATGACCCTTAGAAAGAATAACAAGCCCCTAATTGACTATAAAACATTTTAAAAGAAAGTAAAACAACCATTAACCTTTAATAAAACACTGTATACAATATATGCTTTCATTCTCATCAAACACTACAATATATTCAACACTAAATTTAAGAATTAAAATGCGCTAATTGACATCAAGACCCCTAATTTAGATGACAGATATTCCACCTGCACACATGAGAAAACAATAATCACATGGCTGCTAAAAACCACATGTCAACTGTAACCAGTGGAGGTAAACAAAGTGGAGAAAGCGACACATAGGAAACACCTGAGGGTCTAGACTATCCGTGTCTGTCTGCAGTTGACAGGGCAATGACCAAACATGCCGCCGTTAATGAATTATCACCTCATTTAATCTTGTCTAATCACCTTGAGTGATTTTGATTTGCGAGTGAATCCCACTAAAACACTTCACACATCCTTTAGAGAGCCAGCTGTAGCTGGAAGTAATCAAGATGTAGATACAAGACAGCATGCGCACAGTGAAATGACATTTCTCCTCCAATCACAGACACTTGAGACTGGTTAGGACTAATTAATAATGACGCATAACTGGTTTAAAGCCGCAGACGTGCAGCTTCAGAGCACGAAACAGCAAAGGCAGGCCTGCTCTTATTATGTAATTTCACCACTGTCCCATCTGCTAACTCTTCCCTCCACTGCTGGAGACGCCACCCCCACCTCCACCCTCATCCCTCTCTACTTCAGACTGTTGTATCTCAGCTGCTTGCTCTTATTTTTTACCCCGACGTTCCTCGGAGTCCCTTTCATCATCAGATTATCGTTCTCCAAAGGGACAGAAGCACACTTCATTTGAGTCAGTCCTTGTCTCACATTATTTTCTCTGCCCTGAAATACACAGAATTAGAGGAACTGGGAAAGGGTGTGTGTGTGTGTGTGTGTGTGTGTGTGTGTGTGTGTGTGCGTGCGTGCGTGCGTGCGTGCGTGCGTGCGTGCGTGTGTGTGTGAGAGAGAGAGAGAGCCTGCCTGACCCATTATCGACCAACAACTAAATAATCCTCGATGCACATTGGCTTTCCTCATTTTCTCACCACACTGTTACTTTCTCTGGCTTGCTCACACCCGCACAAACACACACAAACACACACAGAGACTGTAGCAGCCTTCAACAGGAGGCTATGAATAATTTGCAGTGAGTCTCCTGAACCGTTCCTCAATTTCAGAGGACAGGATGGAAGCCGTAAATTGCACTCACTTTGCACCTCTCGCCCTTTTTATCCGTTCAATATCATTGACTCTAATGGCATGGATGCAAACAAACTCTCCCAATAAATAAACCCTAATTTTAAAATAATGGTTACGACCAGAGGAGAAGAATGAATAATACATGTAAAGTCACTTTCCCGCTCACTCTGTTCAGTGCATTTTGGCGGCGCTGTGACAGTCCCGGCCCTGAGCTGAGCTTTGTTTGTTTCCGTTAACTGATCGATGTGGTCACGCAAGCTTAGAGAGGAAATCCTAGTTCAGATGTCTTGTTTTGTCTGACTTGCTGCCCAATACCCACAAGGCATAATTTATTATCATAGAATAATAAGGCCAGAGATATGCTTCCTTTTTAACCACATAGACATGTAGCCTGTGCCGTGACCGTTCACATACTTGCCTATGTAGTACAAGTGTTACTGGAGGACACCACTAGAGGGCGAAGCAGAGAACTCAGATTCACTCACACTTCCATATCTGCATGATGTAAACAATAAACATGGCAAACCCCAAGGAGGTTACTCTTTTGGGAGCTCATGGCAGAAAAACGGACAGGTATCAAGCACATCGTGACAAAGATCAGGATGTTTGTCTCGTTCTGCCGATGCGAAAAAGTGATGATGAGAAACACCGCCAGTATTTCCGAATGGACACACAACACACACAGTGAACCGGCCAGTTCAGCAGGGCGGCTCACCATTATCATCCGCTTTAACGGGCATCTGCTTCCATCCCCAAACTGCCCCCATCATTCATGTGCAAACTGTATCTTCCGTAAATGTAGCCTTGATTTCTGAGGATGTGCACATCCTGTCATATTAAAAACCACTCGTAGTGCTCGTAGATAGCCTTTACATGCAGCATTAAGGAATGAAGAAAAGTAAGAAAATTTAACAATTTATATCAAATAGTGCAAGAAAGGCACACACAGTGACTTAAAACCCTGCCAGTAGAGGATTTTAGGTCTGGCCACAGGAATGCAGACAGACGTACGGCTGGTCGCTGGCTGGTCAAAACATTTGCCCTGACGTACCAGGTGGTGTGACAGACTGTGTTTGTGTCTACACATTTCTTCTTAAGGAGTGTCAAAGAGGATCAGGGGAGCTTGAAAACTCCCCAGTAACCTCACCTGGACTAAAGCTACTACAAACCCCAAAATAAATCACAGCCCGGTAAGAATAATAAAACTTCATGTAGCCACTTCAATCACAAAGACCAGGTCAGCAGGTACAGTTTACGGGGAACATTAGGAGCTAATAGCCTTATAAAATGTAATATGGACTTTGGAGCGAGTCATGAAGTGTGCTTTGACGCTGACGTGTGAGTGAGTCCAAAAACTGAACAAATTGCCTTCACAGGCTTTAGGTTGACACAGACGCTGAAGCAGTTTAAGTATTTTGCTGAGACGTTCAAGAACAGTGCAAACTTTTAAACTGTGTGCAACAAATGCTGTACGACTGACACCTGCACACATGTCAAGCAAGTTTTAGTCCAGTTTTACACGCTAAACTTTTATAGCACTGTATCTATTTCATGGTAAGAAATTAGTTTAGTGTTGAGATATTCAGCACTAAGCTGGAGCCACTCATGCTTAAAGAGAAACACTGGGGGTTAGGCGGTGCAGTTATAAGTGCTGCTTCAGAGGCACTAAAACAAACCCTCATGTTAACTCTCTGTGGTCTGCAGTCACTACATAATCTGTGTGTGTGTGTGTGTGTGTGTGTGTGTGTGTGTGTGTGTGTGTGTGCGTGTGCGTTTAAGAGAGAAGAGAGTGTAAGACAGAGAGACAACGAGCGAGCATCTGAACCACTTAACATGCGTGACATGTTCTCTAGGAGGCAGGCCGGCGTTGCTATAGCAACTGGTGTGGGTCATAAGCCCGGCGGTGACGGCATATTTGATTGGCTGAGTGGAGACAGGAGGGACCATACGGGGGGGGGGCAGAACGGGACCAGTTACAGATCCAATCAGCGCTCCATGAAATCTGACTTACAGACTCTTACAGGACTCCTCCAGTGCCGGAGAAAGTTATTTCAGATGAGTTTCTCTCTCCCTGAAACAAATCTGAAGATGTTCACACACAGCTGTCACATAGCTAACTTGAGTTAGCCTGCTGTTCACTTCTTTACTGACACCTTTCATGACACTATTAAAACTTTGCAAGAAATCTTTGCCTCAAAACAGCATAGTCACACAATCCATGGAGGAGATTTATTGGTAAAATGAAAACAGGCGTGTCAGAAACAGGGCAAAAAAACCCAAAACAACATACCCAATGACAAACTTTTGCCTCAGTGCAACGTGGCCAATGTCACTGAAGTGCACATTTCTGGTAGATTACTTTGCAACGTAAGCTGTGTATACTCAAAACCACTGTGACCACCGTCAAACTCAATCATCTATTACTCAAACTCGTCTTCGTCATCGTCTCAGTGGTACGACCCTGATTCCAGAACAGCTGGGACGTTGTGTAAAACATAACAGAATGTGATCATTCGCTAACAAGGTGGCACGGTGGCACGGTGGTAACACTGTTGCCTCACAGCTAGAATGTCCCGGTTCGAAACCTGCTGTGAGTGCTGGTGGCGTGTCCTCCACCATGCCTACAGTGCCTGCTGCTCGAGGAAAAAAGGGCCTTTCTGTGTGGAGTTTGCACGTTCTCCCCGCGCTCACCTGGGGGATCCTCCATCAAAAAAAAATACCCCCACTAAAAACATGCAAGAAGATCACCACCTGACAAAAGAGATTGGGTCCCCGGGCGCCGGTCGGATGGCAGCCCACCACTCCTGGTCTGCCGCGGAGGAAGGCGACCACTAATTAATTTTGTAAATATCTGCTTATTCTGAATTTGATGCAGCAACATGTTTCAAACAAGTTGAACAGAAGCATCTAAAGACTGGGAAAGTGCTCCAAAAACACCTGTTTGGAACATTCCACAGGTAAACAGGTTCACTGGTAACAGGTGATAGCATCGTGATTGGGTATGAGAGGAGCATCCTGCAAAGGCTCAGTCGCTCACAAGCGAGGATGGAGCGAGGTTCACCACTTTGTGAACCCATGATTGTATAAAGGAGATTAATACATGAGCTCTGGAACACTTTGTAAAACTGTGTCAGTAAACACAGTTTCATTGCAAATAACCACACAGCTCCCTCATTAATTTCAATGAGGCCTCAACGCAGAGAGTTCATAGAGGGTGCAAGAGAATAAAGTAATAGAGCCTTGGTTTTGGCATGTGATAAGCCTTCCAACAAATAGATCTACTACTCACACCCGCCTTCCTCGAGTGTATATCATCCTGTCGCCAGTACCTGAAACAACAGCCCCCCAATCAATGCAGCCCTTTGTATTTCTTCAATGCAGGACTATTTTCTGAACAACTTCTGCATCAGGGTGTTTCAATGGCCGTGTGAATAAGCTCGATAGCTCCGCTCAGGTACGAGCAGAAGGAGAAAAAGTTATTGATGGTGCACACGACAAGGAGCAAGTTGAAAATAGGCTCAGTGACGCTGCACATATTAGTATTATGTGATCCTGCAAAGCCATTTACAGTGCAGAGTTTTTCATCAGGTGTACTGGCATTAAGTAACGAAGTAAGAAACAGGATTACTTTGGCTATAGAGTGACTGCATGGCAACAGGATCCTTTTCTAACAGCCAGCCAAACTTACAGTTTGTGTTGAAGTAGGTAAAATAATTTCCCCAGGCAAACCTCTGCCCTCAGGCTTCACCGCTAAGCTAATGATAGAGCGTAACCAGAAATATGCTACGGGTATAATAAATGCATGACACAACCTGATTATGTATGACGCATCCAGTGAGCAATGCGGTGGTGCAGTGACAGTAAACGGGTGAAATCCTATTCAGAGTAATATATCAATTCCAGTGCCAGAGGCTTGTATGGTGACGCAGCCAAAAGACCTTGACGGAAAGTCATAAATCTGGTTTTACAAAGTGCTTCTCACCACAGCTAATGTCTTTCATTGTCACATCCCTCAACTGAGGAAGAGATTTTCTTTTTTCTTGGACTGGAAATAGTATTGATAGTATTGGCTTTATTATTTCTTACCTTTAAAATACCACTCGTGTTTCAAGGCAAATATAAAAACAGCATAAAGGGAATATAGCAATTAGCAAAATGGCACTTTCACAGCACATCGTAACAGCTCTGTGCTGAAAGAACAGCTACGCCATTATGGCAGCAGGGAAGAAAACAGTGTACAGCTTATCATTTTGTGTTATTTCACTGATCCCCAAAGGAAACTTATCTCCCTCCTTCTGCAGGCAGATCACAGAGTGCAGGGTCAATTGCACTACAGCGCTACAGCAGCTTTTAACAACACAGCATCACTTGTAAAGGTGACACTTAAGCAAGGTGGATGCCAGTAGCCGTGGGGGCTCAACATTTTCATTACAGGTAGATACGCAGCCCGACATACAATACTGGAAGCACTGAGCTGCACTTGATACTAATCGTTCCCTTTAACTATTTAAATGTCTTAAAGCGCCACAAATGAGGCTTAACAGATGATAACAATAAGGTGGTGATTGTAGAAATAGCTGATCTTGCAAATATCTCTCTGAAATCTCAGTTAACACACACACACACACACACGAACACACACCTCCTTGCTGTCATGGTCCCTGCTGGCCGATTCTTCTGACAGCTATAACCTGCACTGCATCTGCTATAATTGGCCGTTATCTCTAGAGACTGAGCCCCTGTTTCCAGCACTGTGGGCTACAATTGTACTGCGTTTGAGAAAGAAAAACCCAAGACTGGATTCACCACTAATAAAAAAAGCACTCTGTACATGTTGTCCTGTATGTGTTGCTACCAATAAAGCCAATTGATGCGATATTAGTTGAGAAGTTCACTAAAACCAATTCACTGGGTTTTAAATGAGATAACTTAGTGTCTTGGCTTGACCAGATTGACTGTCTCCAAGACGGGAGAGGACATCGCTATTTCAGGGAAATGTTCTGTATATGCCCTCTGTTCTGACTGGTGGCCACTGGTTCTGTCACGCCTGGAGTGCTGCATCGAACACAAACTTCACATTTTACGGCGCAGAGCTGCCAGATTAGCTTTACATTGTTCTTTACGTGCTAATGTGTGTGAGAGGCTCAAACAAGTATCATTAAAATTGTCTTTTTGTCTTAATGATACTGTGATTATAAATCAGATTTTTTATTGTTGTTTTTGTGAGACTGTGATCCTGCATTGGTGAGTAAAGCTCAGCAATAACACTTCCCAGTGGGGCCACCTATGAGGGGAATATGTGCAATTATTAAACGCGATTAGAGCAGAACAACAGACAAAATAAAACCAACAAATAATGGGAGAGACAAGCTGAACAAATTATTTTGGAGAATAAGCCAGAACAAATGTAATCTTTGTGTAATATGTTGGTCATTTATATGGAAATGACTTGCAAAACGACTCAAAACAGCCTGACAGAGATAAATGCATCCTAATGCTGTGAAATCCACAAAGAAATATTCATCTCATTCACTGTGCTGGCATGTAAAGGCCAAACAGAAAAGCTTGCTTGTTGTGTTTTGTCACACCGTTACCAGCTGTTTCCAAGTCAGTGCATTTATTGTCATGGTAATTAAGCTACAATACATAATTTGCCTGCTTTTTCCAGAGTTTGTGTGGCCTTAGGTAGGTAGCCGGCACAAAGCAAAACATTAAAGTGTGCCACCACTGAAAGCACAAAGAGATTCAAGCTCAACAGGACTCCCGACGAGTTCATTACAAATGCAGGAGGCGCACATAACTAACATACAGAGACATACAGACATTTCTGCAGAAACAAATGCTGCAGAGGAACTTGAAACTGAAGAAGAGCAGCAACATTTGTAAATCAGGATTAGGAAGGAAGTCATAATCATTTTCACATGTCATTCTGTTCCTGTCCAGCTCATGTCATGACTCAGACTGGTGAAAAATTGGTTTTCCTTGATTAAAAAAAAAAAAAGATTCCCCAAAAACCCAATGACAACCAGCTGCAGAGTAGCAGGGCAGGACAGGAGTGCTCTCAAAGTCAGGGTTTGTCCAGGAATGGACCTGATCACTTCAAGCAACTTGGCTAATAATTCGATGAAAATGATCATCTGTGATGCATCCACATGAGATCAGATAGTCCAAAACCAGGTACAATCTTGACTGGTTTCCACATGACATGACATTATTGTCTGTTTTAGTAAACCTTCACAGAGGCACACTGTTTTTACTCAATCGGTGTCCCATACTCAAACTTAAACCCCACACGTATTCCTTTAAGGATTTCTCAGATACTTGTGTAACAGATGAAAAAAAAACAAAAAAAAACTAAACATTTCCGTACAGCTAAGAAGCAATTCCCCTTCTACCACAATCCATGCATCATTGCTTCCACTGCTCAACATATCTGCAAAATAATTCTACTCCTACGGGCCTCTTAAAGTAAAGAGCACAGTCACACACAGATAGCAGCACAACCGAATGCCACAGGGAAGTGTGTTTCCTCAAAACCTCCACGGCTCCTCACACAGACAGGCAAAAGGGTAAAGTTAATGTGCCATAAAGAAGATATTTAGGGAGATTATAAAGCATGACTCAAGAAAAATATTCAGTATTAGAGTCATATCAGTGTCCTTTAAGGAAGCAGAAGTCTGGCAAGAGTAAAGGCCACTTAAGAGGAAAGTACCCACTTCATTACTTAATGAACTGCTGGTGGGTCAGACTGAAGACAATTCAAGTTGAAGAAACTGAGACTGTCTTCATATCACAGCCATAGGCTCAGCAGATGAGCTCAAACGGACAAAAGCTGCTTAACTTTGTCTCTCCATACAGCTGCTGCTCACTTGCTGAGCTGATGTTACACCCAGCTGACGAGGATTAACTTTTACGCCTCTTTCTCTCGCTCGACATTCAAACGTCGTCTGTGCAGCAATTTGGCCCGCTCATTTGTTTTAAAAAAAAAAAGAAGATTGAATGGATGTTGGATGTTAACCCCTTGCAAAGCACTCATCTTTACAAGGTTGGTTTCCGTAGCAACATACTCAGAACAGACCTCAAGTCAGTTTCTGCTCGATGGCCGTTTACCACGTGCATTATTTTCTCAAAAATCGGTCTGTCCTGACACCTTTCGCTTGCCGAGAATTTCACCTAAATCAGCCTCGGCTGTTACCTGTAACTGTAAACCGCACTGCGTTATCACCTCATGCTGTGGTCTCCTCCATGTACTTTCACCACCAACACCGAGTCAGGTGCCTCTACTCGTGTGATTTATCCCTGACGAGAAGTGCAGCAGTGTCAGGGGTGAACGCTGGGCGCTCGAGGCCAGTGGACTAGTTTAACCCGGATGGATTTGAACGGATTCAACTTACTTGAATCTTGGCTGACCTGCTTGCCTGAGGGATCATCCCATTACTGGAAAATGAGAGGGTCAATCCACCAGACAGCAGGTCAAAGTGACACAGCGCCCTGAAAGCACCAAGAACTCCGCAAAGCCTCATACTGTGCTTTGACCCTCTGACTGTATGCATGGTATATGTTTGTGTAAGTGTTCTTGAGTTTCAAGGATAATCAGCCTGCATGAAACGATGGAAGGTGATGGAAAAAAGGAGGAAATGATAAAGGAGGAAATCATCAATCTATTTAAGTGAATGAAATCCTGTCTGCCAGAGCTGAATGAGTTGTTTCCTACAAATGCCAGAGGAGCCACCTGGTTAGATGTCACACAGCCCTCCACACGTCTTCAGCATGTGTTGTAAAATACATCACAGCAGCTGAAAGTAAGACAAATAGCCTGCAATCACATCCGACAGCTGCATGTGTAATTCTGAGCTGCAGAACAGGAACAGACAATTTCCTCACTGTACCACTGCCTGATAATAAAACACTGAGCCATCTCACATCTTTCCATGCAACGGCAAAAAGGGCGATTGTTCTTAGAGTGAAACATCTGCCATCAAACTTCACACTACTTAGGACATTGTTATTCTGATCTATCTATCTCTCCAATGAATTTTAATCTTTGTTTTAATGTTGTATTCAATACGCATTTCAGCTTCCAGTTGTTGGGGTCATGCAATGTTTCCAGCAGATGCATGTGTATGTACTTGTACATGTGCTCACCATATTCAACAAAGGACTGATAATAAATACCCAACTCTAGTCAAAGGCCATTGAGTGATTGCATTGGCTGATCATTAATTACATCAAGCAGCCTATGTAATCAAAGATTGAGTCTGTGCCAATGACAGAACTTAAATTAATTGGTTTCATGGGCGTACAAAAGCTGGTACATCGCTGCCAAAAAATTCCAAAATCACATCAAAAACTAATTTTTCTGCCTGCTTGCAACAGCTACAGTAGACTCATGTCATACTGTATATTATGGCTTTCATGAGATAAACAGGCCAAGGTCGTATGCATCATGCCTGTAAGACTCAGTGAGAAGCTTTGAGGTGCTACATAAATTAAAGCAGAAGCGCTCACAGGTGACCAGGCGCCCAGTGGCTGTAACTGCCATATGATGTACTTCTGTAATTAAATATCATAGTATAGTGCCTGTCATCGCAAACCGCCAGGGGAAAACTGGTAAATCTGAGGACTTTTCTGTGCTACAGAAACTCTGGCGAGACGCCAACATCCAGTCAGCAGTTCGACTCTGAATAAGCTGCTGCTCAGTTTTAACATTCTGGGGCTGCAGGGCCGACGAGGTCCATGAAGCGGTGTGATTAGTAAAACATGCCACCTTTAAATATTTCAGTCATCCCAACTCCGTTCTGCTTGTCATACTGAGCACCGGCTATGGTTTTTCACTGAAAATGCTTCAGCCAGGAGTCCTGCTGCATCAGATAGGGTAGTGCTCATTCTACATGTTGGTATCTGATTGCAACAGAGCGCCGGTTCCACAGTTCAGATCTGCAAAATACATCAAAGGGGAAAAAAAGATCATGCAGGGCCCTATGAGTCCACAAAGGCAGAAAACACGGACAAAATCGCAGGACTCAAGTGTAAAATGCAGAAAATTCTCCAAAATGTGCATGAAATTTAGAAGCATCAGGGTTTCCCAACCTTTAAAAGCATTTTTTTCCACAGCACAAAAATTAAAAGACACTTCATGGAGCTCTAACAGTGGGACAAATACTGATAGAGGAGCGTGAGCCTCTTTTAAATGTGCAGAAAGAGACTGTAATACTCTCAGAGGGAGAAAATTAGCGAGATAAAGACATTTTCACTCACTGCTTTTTATTGTTTAATGTTCAGTGATAACTGAGCCAGCTGACACGCACCCGGACATAATGACTAACCACATACAGGTCATAGTGCGATTAAAGCCTTTATGGTTCACAGCACCGTGATTTCTCCAACTGCCTGACATTATATGGTTTGTTGGGGTTTTGCTTTTAAAAGATTCTTGGCATTTCTGCCGCATTTGCGATAGTGACAGCTGGAGAGAGACAGGAAAGGTAGGGGGAAAGAAAGAGGGGATGATATGCAGCAAAAGGCCAAAAGACTGAGCCTTGATCCATGGTACAGTTTGGGTTAAAGGTGTGTGGCAGTCTGCAAGAAAAGCCTCATTTCAACTACAAAGTAAGAGAAGGAAAGTGAAGGAGCAGAGTCTTTGTTCATGGTGATGAATATACACAGTGTTTAACACAAGTCCTATTAGGTGGAGTGGTGGGAGAAGGCTTATAACTGACCTTTCTGGAGCATGTGTGTGAATTCAAACCACAGCATGAAACTAGACAAAAAAACAACAACATCCTAAACGTGTTAATGGAGCGATGCTTTTTATAGCCAGAGTAGAGCCTTAATTTAATTATCACAGATTCAACAGTGGAAATGAAGCAAACTGACTATGGGCAGAAAGGACTGCTTTACGCCAGGTTTCACGTCTGAAAATGCGTTTGGTTTAGCCTCAAACGCCTCATTTTGTCCACAACCCAAAAACATTCCATTCACTGTCATAGAGGATTAAAGAAACCACAAAATATTCACATTTAAGAAGTTGGAGTTGTATTAAAAAAATACACAAACCATTCATTGATTTTCAATTCAATTTTAGCCGATTAATTTAGCAGCTGACATCTAATCGATTAACTGTTGCAGCTTTAATATATTTAATGTCTGACCTCATCAGCTTCACTGATTTTTGTAAATATCTGCTTATTCTGAATTTGATGCAGCAACACGTTTCAAACAGGTTCGGACAGGAGCAACAGAAGACTGGGAGAGATGCGTAATGTTGTGTAATATTTTCTTGACTAAATTAACTGCTTTCAAAATCCTACTTTGCGTCTGAGGGGAAGTGTGCAGAGAGAGAAAAGCAAGAACGCACATGATTTTACACATGCACGATCAGTCCAACTGCATCTTGTAATGTACAATACACTATGCTTTGAGCCCTTTTCAGACATGGAATGTGTTACATTGCTGGCTTCATCCACACACACACACACACACACACATCACTGTTCCCTCACAGGCCGCCTCACTGACTGTGAAAAAATTATTTTGCAGTTAAAGCTGCAACAAATTAGTGCAGCGCCCATTCAAAACGTGCTCATTCAGAACAGGTCAATTGTTTGGCCTCCGCTGTTGCAGCTTTCTTGAAAACCACTCAACTGACTGCGTAAGTTTATCAAAACTTTAACATTAAAAATCAAATCAGCTGATGCCTCATTTGATGGTATTTCACAGTGAATTCTGCCGCCTCTTTTAAATAGCCGACAGGACTCAGGCATCGAATGACAGGGCGTTAATTTGTTCCCATTTGCTGTACGTAAAGTGTGTTTGCCTGAATAAACCTGGAGATACACAGACAGACTGCTGGTCTGATTATTATTGTGAGAGGGTTTTTAACCTCTGCTACTCCAGTTACTCCACCATGAGCAGAAAACTGTAGATCGATAGGGAAGATCGATCTCCTCAACTCCTTAAAATTGGCCCTTTTGACTGTGTTTTCTGGTTTATTCCACTGCGTTTATAGGTAAGAGACAATTGAGATAACACCGTTATTACAGTCATTTTACAAAGCGGTACAAGACATGCATTTAATCTCTCTCTGCATGCTTTACCTTGTGCTGCTGCAGGGTTTACGTTCATCTAACTGCATTCAATTCAGACTTGTGCCATGTGGACAGCGTAGTAAGACTGCCATCGTGACTTTTACATGAATGTGACCAGGATGCTTTTTCAGACATGAGACAAACATGTTAAATTGGCATTAAAATAATGTCCAGGGGTGCATGTCTGAAACAAGCTTTGAGCTCATATCCCTTTGTGCTCACTAGCCGCTGTCAATGTGTGGACAACAACTGGAAAACTGCTTCAGATCAGTAAGCACAAAGCATTCCAGCCAGAGACAGAGAAGCAGCCAGGTAAGAAATATTGAGGCAGATGTGACACAAACAGGTATAGATACACTGAAAGATCAGACAACCTGTGAAAAAAAAGAGCAGAAACAGAAGATGACAACAGCAGGCAGTAACCTGCATGATCTGTATGCTGCACCAATAACCAACTACAAACAGGAAGTTCTCCTGTGCAATTCAGCAGACCAAAGGCATGTGTCACATACTGGAAATACCTTTAGTTCATACACACTTCTCAACCTAAACTGCGTGACGCCTTGCATACTTTCTCACCAAGGCTCTCTGAGGTTGCAGAAATTAAGTGCTGTCAACTGCAGACAGGCAGAGCTCCAGCTTGGTCTGGCGATGCATTCAATCTCGCACCTGCCAGCTCAAATTAAAATGGTAATAAAGCGATGTTAAAGCCTTCACAACCCAGAGCAAATAATTGAAATACGTGTCCTTCACTTCTGTTCAATTCAAAAACATGCAGTTACAGCTGGTACAAGGCAAACATAAGGTAATGGCTACTACTGTCATTCATCCATACTGCTTTTAAATTATATGGTATGCACTCAGTGTTTCTCATTAAAGGTGCCTCAGTAAATGCCACATTAAAGACAGTACTGAAATCTCCCTGCTGCCACAAATGCATTCTGCTCTCCCCTCATGCCTGGAAAATATGTAACACTCAATGTGTTTACAGCCGGACGTGTGAAGCTGGAAGTGGAGAGTGTGCCATTACTGATCTTCAGGCGTTTAAAGAGTGAAAAACAAGAATGTACATCACTTGCAAGCCCGAGAAACATGTGAAGAGACAAAGTCACAGCAGTTGAGCAGCAGCTGATATGGCTAACCTGCTAGCAAACTGTAGCTTTTTTACGAGCATATAGCAGAGCAACATTCGCATTTGTTTGGAGTTATGTTTTCTTGCCACCTAGCAAATGTTAAGTCCAATTTTAACTCTCATTTTAGCTGTTTTTGGTCTCCATAAACTCCTCAGGGAAATATCTGGCTACTTAGCTACTAAATGCTCCACTATGTTCAGCAGCCAGTTGCTGACTATGTCCTTCTGCCCTTTGGTGCTGAGCAAGTAGCGTATAGTGGGTTTTTTTTTTCCAATGAAAACAGCTGTCTGCTGCAGCCAAAAACACTGCTATGAGAATTAGATCGTGGTACTTAAAATATGTCCACTTGGACTCCTTGTCCAAACAATTATCAAGAAAGTAAGATTAAACGACAGATAAAATAATCGTTTGCAGCCCTGGTGAATATACCAAGTTAATTTCTTCTTGTGATGAACCGAAGCGTGAAACCACCTGGAATCTCAAGCAGAAGTCAAAACGAACCGCAGGACGGTCATAAAACCCTGAACTACTACAAAGAAAGAATAAAAACAATCAGCAAGCGGTCATGCTTCTGAAACCTCGCACAATGAAGGCCAACCAGAGCCTGACTTGAGAGCTTGAACCACGATCGGTCCCTCTGGGCCACTGCTACGAGCTGAACTACCAAGACAATAATTGCACTTTATCATGCTGCCAGTCTTCATACATAGGGAGACCAAAGAGCCTTGGCCTTATAATGTAGAACAGCCTTGAGGCCAACTGTGGCCGTCTGGTTTAACCAGATTATGATTATGTCACACGGGAGATTACCCATCCGACACAGAGAGTCACGGACTCAGACACATCGTCATGTTCCTGCACACACACGCATGCACGCACGCACACACACACACACACACACACACACACAAGCAATGCACAGCCATCTGTTATTGCCACAAACTACTGTATGCTCATTCTCTGCAGCACACAAAGCCTGATCTTAGCAAAGAGGAGGGGAGGGGAAGGATGCTCTGTGAACTGCACAAACTGATAAGATCTAGATTTTTTTTCCCTCCAATCTCCTGAGAACTACCTCTGTGAATAAAGGATAAATAGATCATAAGAGGGAAAAAAAAAAGTGCAAGGCTATGGAACGACATAAAAGAGACAGAAGAGGCAACGGATGTTTCCCCCCCTCTCTGTGCAATGGCTGCCTGCCTGGCTGCAGCTGACGCAAAATGGAGCCGCAAGAGCAAGGAGGGACTGGAGGTGGGGGGGGGTTGTGGAGAGAGAAGGGGCAAATGGGAGGAGGGGTAAGGTGGGGAAAGAGAGGGAGAAAGTGTGACAGCAGCACAGAGGGGAAGAGCAGCAGGAGAGAGTGTCGAGCAGAAAAAGAGAAACAGACTCATTTGTTCTTCTCTCACCTTGGCCCTGATTCTGAGTCTGCCTCGCATTCACTTCTAATGGGGGGGGGCTATGAACACACACTCATAAACACACACACACAGACTTACACACAGCCCTCGCGGAGGCCATTAGTCCTCACACCCATTATTACTTCCAAATGATCTAGCGGCACGTCGAAGATTTCACAGGAGCGGGAGAAGCCTGCTAATCTGAGCCGGCAGATGTCAAAGCAGAGAAAAATAAATGAAATGAAAATGCTGTTTTACAGCAATAATGCAGAGGCAGCAGAGACTGGCCAGATGAAGGCTGAGGGAATCAAAAGAAGAGGTTAGCGAGCTCTGAATGAAGCAGATGGCTGATTTAAAACAATGCTTCAAGGAGGTCGACTATGTAAATCCCCGACAGGTGTGTGACACAAAGAGCAGGAGAAGGAGCGAAGAAAGCAACGACATGTCGGATTCACAGTCGTAATGTCTTCAGATGAACTGAACGCTGAGGGACACGCAACAGTTTTGCCTGCTATCTGAGCGCTTCAGACACAACAAAGAGATAAAGAGAGACATGACATTAATTAATCATGGACAGTTTAACCTAGAGCTGAAGGATAAAGAAATTTAATTAGTCGATCAACGTGAAATCAGTAGGCACATATTCCGATCAATGATTAATCGTTTAAGTCATTTATAAATTGAATATCTTTGGGTTTGTTAGTTCAAAACTAGTCGTTTGAACATGTCACTTTGGGCTTTTTTTTTTTTTTTTTTTACAATTTTACAAACCTAGTGATTAATCAGTTCATTAATACTAACAATAAGCACATTAACAGTATGAAACAGTAATGAAATTATTGTTAGGTCCAGCCCTACAGCTTTCACCATTGAGCCCTTGCAGTTTTTTTGGGGGGTAGACAGGCCTGGCTGGGCTACGAGCACAGAGAGTCAAGCAGGAGAGACCAATCAGTCAATCCCAAGCGGTAAATTAGTATGTACTGCAGGTAAATCATGACTGCAGATGAGCGATGTGAATCACGATAAGACGCTATCGTAACACTGTGTCCATGATAAAGATGAAACACTTAGTTGAGGGACAGAAATCCCACAATGATCCTGGTCATCGATTAATTGTTAATCAAACAAGAACAGTCTTAAATGAAGATTTTCTGCATTTCAAGGTGTCACCGTGTCTCCTCAGAACTTGCAACGGGCATTTTCTGCTACTTATGTGACATTTCATAGGCTTCACGCATGATGATTTTTAGATGCAATCCTAGTCTACAATAACAGTGGTACCATGATGAACATGCACTCATCATCTATAAGAGAGGAAGGAAGGAACAAATCTGACAAAACTGCATAGATGACTAAATGTATCACATTAGTCAATTAGTAATTTATGTCTGGACACTGTTGAAGTCTGTCAGACACTGTGCACAAGGCCAGCATCTGCAACTGTCAACTGCTACTGGAAGCTGTTTGCAGCCGGTTTGTCTGATACTGTGTCAGACTGTTTGGTTTACACATGGACAATGCTGGCAGGATAATATGCAGTCAGTGAGTCAGCAGGGAATAAGGAAGGAGGTTTACGGGTAAATAATCTGTTGGAGTCAGCCAGTATGGGCAGGGAAACCCCTTAATCCTCTGTACACAGGCTGAAAGAGCAGATGGGGTCTGACTGATGCAAAGTAGTGATGTCTCAGGGCAGTGCTGTGAGGAAATCTAGCCACTTGCATGAGACCTCAAAGGGATTCATCTTAAATCCATGGAAATGTGTACACTAGAGAACACAGTTTCGATGGCACAGTCCCAAAATCAAACCAACTTTTGAGCCATGAGTCCCTTTCACTTCTCTAAATTACTTTCCCAGACCTCAGCTCTCATGCAGAGACTCATGTGACCAGGTTTCATGATGTCTGTCTCCAATACCAATAAATATGTGTATTTAACTGTAACATTACAGTTTCCAGACCTGTGAGAAAACCCTGCCTTGAAGCTCACTTTGCTGAAATTTCCATTCTTTTTGCAACCACTTCATTTCCACTCTGTGCAACCACAGAACTGGCTTGGCACAGGCCAGTGAATCAATATTAAATAAGAGTGTGTACAAATAACACTGACCGCTGAGACACACACTGCCACAGCTGATGCTGAGGAGGTGGTATTCGCCGGTGCTTGAAGCTGCTTGTTAACCTCGCCTGTATAAATGACACTTGGAGGATTTGTCGGTCTGGTCCGGTGCCAAATTTAGATCTGGCTGCTCTGACAAACGTATGTCTGAGTCAAGTCAAAGTCAAAACCCTCCAAAACTCAAGGAGAGAATTTGACTTAGCTCCTGAAGCATCACACCTCTATAAGCAACATGTCAAACTATCTTCGAACGTGGAGGCACTTGTCAATGACCCACAGAGATCAATAGTGTATCATAACCTCGCTTTTCCATTTATATATATATATATATCTATAGAAAAAAAAGGACTGTGCTCCCCGAGGATTACAAATACAACTCACATATCTCAATCAATGTTTATGCAAATCCAGGACTTTCTCTTCACGACCATGCTGTTGGCCAGAGCTCCAAAAGAAATTCTTTCCACCCAGGAATTAGGAAACTGACAAATGAACAGTATTTGGTGAGCTGGCGTTTGGTTTTCATGCTGGAACAGCCTGCCAGATGCTCTAAGAGCAGCTCTTTAACTTGTATTCATGTTTCGTATTCCCTCTTATCCGTCTTATTTGTTACTTTTACCTATTCTACTATTTCATTTTTATCACTTGTATTACTTGTTTGCATTAAACTCATATTATTTTGCAGTTTAGCGCTTGGAAAGACACTAACCTGTATTAAAGGTGCTATACAAATATAGCTTGACTGACTGAATGTGCTACTTGAGACGTCAATGATAACCAAAATGGATAACAACCCTCCCATTTGAGCATAGATAAGGATTATATTAACTTTTAATAATGCACTATAATCCAGCTCTATAGTATTTATCAGAAAACGTAGCTCCTATAAAGACTCTGCATCCTTGGATGATTGGAAAAATATGGCTGGGCTCATCGCTGATTGTTTTGTTTGGGCGACTTCTGTTGTTTTACTTTGCTAATTTGATCAACGCCTCCAAAGAATGAGTCTAATAACAAAAACGGGCACATGAATACTTCCTTATTGAGATTTTGCGAGTTTATTTCGTTTGAATATAGCAAACTCATCGCTCGCACACATCTCCAATTGAAGCTGAGGGGGTTGGGGGGTGTAAATAGATCGGTAATGTTCGAATATATCTGCAATATCTGGAACATTTTAACATATCCTCCAAACCCCAACTACAGCTGTGTTTTACCATATTGTCATTCATGATTCATTCATACACCAGCTCCACTTGTGGATGCCTCACAGGAGGAGTTAAAGCTGCCAAAAAAGACATTAACAAACATTTTCAACCACATTATAATGTCTTAGAAATGCTAAATATTGACATTTTTATGCACAATGTCATGTTGAAAGTACTACATTGAACATCATGTACACAGACTTGCATCTGCGTCTACACACAAAAGCTCCCTGTTCGCACCACCTTAAACTCTACCCAGCGTTCAGTGTGAGTGAAGCACTGGTGGCAGCCTTTTCTTTGAGCCATCTGTCTGAGGCTCAGTCTTTAATAAGGTGTTCCAGTCTACAAAGCTCCACTTTACAGCGCTGATGTAAAAATGAACTGCTGTCAGTCTCAACAGAGCAGGGAATCCAAACACAGGCGGGCGCAACACTTCCTCGCTGTCCTAGCAGCAGAAGGCAGATGAGACAAACCAAAACATCCATCTAAACATCCTGTTTCAAAGTGATGAACTAGATTTTTTTCCCCTATGAAAGCCAAAATACATCATTTTCAATCATTTCACCATCTAATGTGCCTTATTTTATTTTATCAAATATTAGCTGTTGAATATTTCTTTTAACTTCACATTTCTGACGCTCGTGAGCTAACAGTAGCTCTGATTTCACCCTTTCATATATGCTTAACTGTAATGGAAACAAACCACTGCTTTGGTATTTTAATTGGATGTTTTTCAAGTGATGGAAATGTTTCACAGATTATGCTGCCGATGAGAGGAAAGTTTGTGCTTGAACGAGATCAAAAGACACCAAATTAACACATTATCGCGTTCGCACCATTCAGAATTACAGCAGTTATAGTGTTTATTTTTGTGTTGTGTTACCATGGAGTTGGAGGCTGCTGTGAGGGCACAGACAACGGTGGAGAAAATACATGTACTTAAACACAAGTAGCAAAACTCTGCCGTAAAACTACTACTGCAATAACTGTAAAAGTCCAAAGTCTGTGTAAAAATACTCTGCTGTGAGTGGTAGCTTGTGGCTGATGTGGGTTTTCCACAAAAAGATGAATTATCTGGTTAAAAATTCTTAAATTACATTTAGTCTACTGTTTCTCTTTCACTGAAAACCCCAGAATCTATGAATATGCAAATACTTTTCACTTCAGAACTACCGCTGCAGTTTAACCTCCAACAATGCCTCGTTTATGAGCACAGGTTGCAGCTTTTGAATAATATCGGGAACCTAACCGGACGATCGTAACATTGCCACATTTGCTGCACTTACATGCTGTTGAACATCTTGCAGCTGAGCAGCTAATGAGCCATCTCGACTGCGAACTGACAGTGGTTAAGACTAATTAGTTAAGACTTTAGCAGGAGAGCTAATGTGGCTTGTTGTTCAGAGTCTGTGTAGCTGCTGTCTGGCTCAGTGTGACCGCCTAATCTGCCTATGATAGAACGCTGATGTTGTTGCTATCTGCAAGATTTCACTGGCTGTATTGAAATAAAAGGTCTCCATCTATGTAGACAGAGAGTTAAATTCATCCTGAATGGATGCAAACCTATGAGATCAGATATGTTTGCTGTCGCAGACAAAATAAAATGCAATTTAAGTTGGACTTCAAGTGTTACTTTACATCTTCACATCTATTCAGAGAGATCAGAGTGAAGCTGGCTAACGCACAGATTTTCAAGGTCAGGGGAGTTAGATCAGCCAAAGTAGGAAAAGAAAAAAACAACTTAAATCAGACTCAGTATTGAAGTTTGCAATATTATACACGAAAAGAAGCTGTACAGAAACCAAGAATCCACTTGTGAAGCTAACTGCAAGTATTTCAGTCAAAGGATGGGTTTTGAGTTTTTTTTTAATATGGACTTAAAAAGAAACAAGCTGACGTCGGAAAGCGAGGCCTTGGTATTGTTTTCCCATCTTTGACTCTTTATACATCTAGTAATAGCCCGTGCCAGCTGGTAGCTTGCTTGCATCAGCAAACACACTTGTGCTTTAGCTGCAGGTAAAAGCAGCTTGCTCAGCCTAGCAACCACTGAGCCATGGAGGAACACCAGGGAGACATCACACACCTCTGAAACACACACTAACACGCACACATATCCACACATGACATCACGCACCTCATCTCATTACTGCTCAACCTGACAGCTGAATGGGATTACCTTAACAAACACCCCCCTGACTACAGAGTCTACCTCTCTTATGACGCTGAAATAGAATCGGCTGTCATCTCGTTATCTGACCCGTCATTATGTCAACACTGCATTACCGCGCTGTCTTACAATACAACATTTTCCTTCCCGATCGGCCCAGCAAAGTTGACTTAGCGACGCTTTGCATTATTACACCACTGGTAGTGTGGTTAAAGATGAGCTGCGGCCATCTGCACAGCACAGCATTATCGCTTTGAATACAAGCCAGAAATCCATGTAATGCATTTTGATGTGTGCATAAACATCTACAGGGGAAACCTTCCCAGCCTGTGCACACGCTGTGGTCACCAGCTGCTTCTGTAACCTTGTTGTCCTTTTTGAGGGCTTGATGACTGCACTTGAACGCAGCTTTTTGTTTTATATATGCGTCCACCCTGTGCATGAGCGCTAACAGACTAATCGCGGTGATCACTACGACAGATAAGAACTTGTGTATGAACAATTAATGGCATATGCTGCCAAAGATCACACCCACAAATAGGCACTTAATGAAATGCATTTCTTGGCCGGCAGCTCTTTACACTTTGGCATCTCTTCATTGACGATGGCAATCTGCAGCGCATAACATTTCCAAACAATCAATATTTGACTTAATGGTGCCGGAGTTTTCTGTGTAATGGCTTTAAAAAGGTCAAAGCAAATAGGTGACATCGCCCTAATGTCTGTGTAATGAGGCTATGGATGTGAGGCCAATGAATCTACAAACTCTGCTGAAGCAGTAAGTGTGAAAACATACAGATAGTATTAAGTTAACTCACAGAAACCTGCTGCTATTAAAGATATTACTGCAATTAATGGCAGCAATTCAATTTGTCCAGCATCTGCATGTGCAAGTGAGGCTTGGTGTTCAAAAAGAAGTTGGCATTTTCATTCATTGTTTATATAATGCATCTAATAAGACTTTTCATTTTGCCTATGATGCTGCTTCTCTACGGGGATGGGGATGAATAAAAAAGGAGAAAATGCTCTGAACTCCTGCTGCCTGGACCTCACTTAAAGTTAAGTAAACAAATTCATCTTGGCTTTAAAGCTATCTTAGTGCTGACTTGACCTGAGCTGCTCTGCACACAAAAAAAAGAAAAAGTGAGAGACAACAGTAATGCAGCTAATTACATAACAGGAAACCACACAACAAGGAACGCCTCAAACCAGCCAGGGGTGACAAAACTATTCTAGAGAGCTTCACACAGGTGTGTTTTCACATTGATATGTGCAGCATCAGGGCTTATAACACTCACACTCCTATAGCACCATTACATCACTTGGAAAATAAGGTGTAACATGCATATGCTTGAGTCATTTTAGCATACAAAGCACTGAATTACAGAGAGATCTCTGGGCTTCCTGTTATGTTAAATGCTTCCATAACACTGAACCAATGCACCGAAGTATTGTATATATGCCTTTTTCTATTTTTTTTTCACACATAATTTTGAAGAAAACTGTATTATATTGAGCGCAACCATCTAAAATCATTGTGCTTCTTTTCAGTCACCAGTTAAAGATGTGTTGTACAATGGCAGCAATAACAGGTTTTTCTTTGACATTCCTCTGACTGTGCTAAAAACTGCCAAAGGCTGGACAATAGGAGCAGGAAGTACTGTTCTTTCTATAGTCAACATCTTGAATTGAGGTCACCGTGTAATAGGCTCTGACAAATGTCAAACCCGTTACACACACTACTCAGTTGTGTCATTATAAGCATATGGCTCGGACAAAAAGTGCACTGCAGCTGAGTGGTGGGAGCCTCTGGCTTAGTAACTATTATATGGTTCAACTCATTAGACGGGAGCCAGGCCTGCTCTATTCAATTTGATTCATTGTCTTTAACAATACTCGTTAATAATTGTTAAGAATTTTTCTACATTTGAGGCGTCTACTGAGGTTTTCAAATGAAGCTTTGTCATATTTTATGCCACCATGCAAATAAAAACAACACTAAATTTGAATAAAGTGATTTGTCAGATTAAATGAGATTCTTTTTTAATTAAATTAGCTTTGTTTAATGACTGTAACTTGTCAGTTTCGTCATCATAAACGCAAGAAACAGCAGGCTAATCCAATAAAAGCATAAAATAATGATGAAATAGTAAAGAAATGGCAATAATGCAGACACCTAATATCTTGTTTTGGTAACAACGGAAGTAATTTACTTCAATAGCGTTAGACCTGAAAGAGATTTTTCTTTCTGTGTAGATGTAATTATGCTGCCGTTAGATTGCCGCCGGACCGCCACATTAACACAGGCGCCTGCCTCCCTTTGTGTGTGGCAAGTGGGAGAGCAGGCACTTTTTTAACTGCAGTGAAAATGTTGTTTTTGAACAGCTAAATGCCAACAAGCGTGGATTCAAGCATTCAATTTCATGACTTAAAAACATGTTTTTAACTTTGGAAATGACTGTCTTTTAACAGATTTTGACTTTTGGCCTTTACAACGCTCTGGAGTTATTGGAAATTGGATCACACAAGTCAGCAACAATCCTACATCACCACCACTGGAATCTAATACTACAAACAGTGCAATATTAATATTAATGCAGCTTAATCTTTATCTGCAACTGTGCAGGAATACCGGCTTTAAACAGAGTGAATACATGCAAAATAATAATAATAATAAAAAAACCTGCAGCAGTGAAATGTTGATTTAAAATGTTAACTTTATGAACGAAGCTCCGGAGCTTCGAACTCTTTCGTCTGTATCTTGCATTCATTGGGAACCATTTATAAAATACATTTTCTTTGTGGCATATGTACATTGTACATGTACATTTGCTTTTCTTAACAGCAGCTGCCTGAACCGATTCTCTTCCAAACAAACACCCATTACATATTCCCTACAATCCACTATTACCATTTACATGACAACAACAAACTCCAGTATGTGTATATACAACTGATAACAACCATTATGGGGTTCTCAGTCTTTTATAGGCCAGGGCAAAGAGCCAAGCATTGCAAGGGAAAGAGGAAGGAGGAGGGATTAGTCACCATTTCTGTTAACCCTCAATGTTATCTAAAGGTTTATACAGTGACATGCTCTTCACATCAGCCGCTGAATGTCAGCTTCAAACACTTCCATCCCCGAATCAAAGGCGATGACAGGCAGGTGTTTGACTGAATATTTATCACTTTCTTCCACAATCTGAAATGAAAACTGTGTGGATGTTCAGAGGCGCTGTGGTTATAATCTTCAGGGATAAAGCTGTTTATGATTAGCTTGTTTTATCAAGCCAAAACACAGAGCACTCCTATTAATGTTGATACATCTAAACCAACAATTTAGGAGCCAAATGATGTGTGTATTCCTTAATGGTTGCTGTCTATAATACAACTGTAATCATGTGTTTTAGTGAGTCCAAGCACAACAGCAACAAACAACAGCCCATGGGTGTTCATTGCTGAAAAAGTAAAAAACCTCTGCGGTGTAATCTGACTGCTAGTTGCTCTAGAGATCAAAACATGAGGCCTGCTGCATGGAAGAGGGGCAAAGGTCACAGTGTGTGTTGTGTGTGGGAGGGGAGGACCTCAAAATTATACGTATCACACCGAAGGATCCTGATGATGCAATGAAAGAGCTCCCAGGATATTTTCAGCGAAACAGTGTCGACTGTAAAACTTCCACAGACTCACATTCATTTCCAGTTTCTAAATGGACCGGATCCACTTGTTAGCCTCAATCAGATTGTTCCCATTATGGTGTTTTTTTTTTGTGGAATTCAAATATAAAAACAGGCAGGTACTTCATGAAAACTCGAAAACTCAATAAATAATATTACGGGCTGGGAAATATGATTGTTTCAAATGAAAGACAATATAAACGTATCAGCCATCAAAAATTTTGCCATACCGTTTAGTCCACGGTAGCTATTTTCCCTTCAACAGCTACAACTATTTCATGCCATACAATCATAGAAAGACTACATTTCACATGCTCATTCAGAATGTGGTTATGGAGATGTTTGCTACCAATAATTGTACCTTGCAGACAACACTCATTCATATTATATTTTCATCTGCCTGCCATTCATTTAAAAAAATGTCAAAAACAGCATGAAAACTGTTTCCAGAGAGCAGCACTGTGTACAAGGGGCATCATTAATCTCATCAAAGCATGCAAATGCAGTATTACAATGTTTGACATGTACTGCTCAACTTGTTCTGCAGGATAAGTGAAATATGGCTTGTGCAGTAAGGGGTGGAAACACAGCCATAATGGAAGACAAGTTGGCAGGCAGGCCAGTCCCAGATAGCAATCCAAGACAGCTTGGATGAGAAAAAAATCACATGGCTGACTGTAAACAAAGCAGTTATGCAACAATCTGAGATTTATGCAGGCTGCCAGCAGGCACTCTGACCCACTGTGAACTATCCCTAGCTGCACTGCACAGGGTGAACCGCACACAGGTCAGCCTGGGAGGGGAGGGACGGCCAGTGGAGCCCATTCAGACCTGTAGGGACGGCTGGTGGAACCCATCCCCCCTAATGTGACTCATGTTTCCCCGCTCAGTGTTGCCTGCTTCCCGCACAGAAGGGGGCGGGAAGGGGAGAGAAGCGCCATAATAATGTTGTGAAACATGCGCGAGCCCAGCCTGCAAACACTACATTTAAGAGCAATCACGTGCTGTCATTCATTAAAAAAAGCAACATGTTTATCAGCCGCGTGGAAAGTCACCACTACTCTGAAAACTTGAAGGCTGGAAGGGAGCTGGGATGCTGAGGTTGACACAGAGGGGGGAAAAAAAGTACCAACAAGGAAAAAACGTTCATATCTCACATTGTTCACATCTGAGTATGCAAAAAGCAAAACTGCCAGAGGTCGGTGACAACTAAGTCACCGACAACGTGGCGTTGATGACAAACCAAAGCACCGCGCGGCAGGAGGGCAATACTGTAACGTACAATCATAATACGGCTGAGCAAATGAGGGAAGGTGATGCTCTGAATCCTGCCTGTAAAGAGCACGAAAGCACGTCACACCGCATGGCTCTTTATTTGTTGACAAGCCAAACTCCAGCGCCGGGTGGAAATTGGTGGCAAAACAGGCCGGCGCTGCGGCAACCACTTGCCCCTCTAGCAAGTTGTCTTGCCGAAATTTTGGGGGCTAGCTCGCAAGCTAACGGCTCTGCTAGGCTATAATGTAACTGAGGAAGAGAGAGAAAGCACATTCACCTCCGTTAGCCGCTAACGCCCATCCCCCAACCAACCAGTCTTCCCTGTCTGTGTCCACCATCTTTAATCTGTGCTCCGTCTCCCTTCCCACCGCACAAAACACGACAAAAACACAAGACACTCACCTTTAGCGACCATCCCCGAATCGATTACCGCCTTCCGAAATAATAAATCGATTTTCGTTTTAATATTGTGCGTATTTTAATATTGAAAATTGGCCGTGCGAGCGGAACCGCGCCTTGAGAGAAGAGCAGCAATCCTAAACCGCCATCTGGTGGTATTTTCCTCTCTGTGATGCAGCGGGAGCGGCGCAGCCTCAGACCGAGACACAGCTGCCCCCTGGCGGACACACCGGGCCGCGGCGGACACGCGCCTCCGGGAGGGCGAGCACGGGAAGGGAGGGACCGCAAGACCCCGCCAACACAACACTCACGGGGACGCGCACTGGAGCACAGAGACTCCCCTTTTTCTCTTAGTTCAATGATTAATTTGACAAAACTGTCTAATTAAATTACAGCATATAAAGCACTCTATAAAGGGCGGGAATCCCCCAAGACAACACACAGATATTACTGATTTGTTTGCACACATTATAGCAAGATATTAAAATTTACAACCACTGTGATTATAAAACATCACAGGATCATTGATGAATATCATAGGAGATATATTGATATAATATGGTGGAGCCCATGTGACTTAACTAATGATAATTGCCAATTTTCATCATTAACTGTATGAAACGCCAAAAAGTAGTGAAAAATGGCTGTCACGTTTCACCAGAGCCCAACATGCGGTCTTCAAATGTCTTGTTTTGTCTGTCCAACAATACAAAACCCTGAGAAATGTAATTTACCGTCATCTGTGACAAAGAAAAGCAGCAAGGCTTCACACAGGAGGAGCTGGAACCAGTAAACGTTTGGTATTTTTGCTTGAAAATGACTGAAACGATGTATTATTCATCAAAAGAGTTGCAGATTAATTTTTAATTTGCGATCGGCTAATACTTGCAGCTAAAAGCAAAGCACATGTGTGCATCGAGACATTAAGAGGGAACTGAGCAAAACAACACCAAAATCACCTTGACCAATGACCTTTGACCTGGGGTTTGTTTCATGCTTTCTCTACCTCATGTCTCTGTGTTTTTCCACCTCTGCCTCTCCACCTCAGCTGGAGAGAGAGAAAGGAGAGAGTGTGCCAACGGCTTAACTCCTATGCCATTTGTCTCCGCGAGGTCTTTTTGCTGGAATTGGATGAACGTAAACCCAATTACAAAGCCTGGATGCGTGCACATCACTCACTCCTGCTCGCTATGGCCTGATACTGCCACAAAGACAGAGATGGAGACAGAGGCTTCACTTAATTATATTAGTCCCATTTGAGAGTCATTAAGTGGATATCAAACACCTGCATTACGTATATATGTGGGAGTGTGCGTGTGTGTGTGTGTGTGTGCGCATGAAACAAAAAGAGAGGATGATAAATATTCTTTTTTTAAACCCTAGTAACACATAAGGCAGCGTCTCACACACACAAACACACAAATACACACTCAAATGCGGTGTTTCATTTGACGGACGCCCTGTTGTTTGCCATAGCAACAGCACGTCTTCCTCATAAAAGCTGCAGCCAGATCCACCCCTCAGGGTTATTTCACAAACACAAACACACACTCTCTCTCTCTCTCACGCGCACACACATATTCAGATATTATTATTGTCTCATGGTTGGTGTGGTGAGGCATTCCACAGGTGCCGAATGCATTGAACAGAGTCAAAAGCAATAATGAAGCCGCCCTTTTCGTAGTTCCTTTGAAATAATCCACTGTGAAACAATTTGTCACATTATGTGTGAGCTCTGAGAAAACAAATGGGAAAATGTAAAACCTTCATTGTTTATGTTTTTTCCAATAACCCTACACATGAATGAATTAACATTTAAAGACTGTCAGTGTGTGAACAATATATGAATATAATAATCATCATTTTTTTGTGTAGTTCCACACAAGCGTCTCGCTGAAGGCCACTTCAGGGAGCGCCTCATCTGCGTCTCCTCAGCTGTTCAGGAGATTCAAACCAGTGGAATGACTCACATGTGTGTTGATTCCCATAAAGAAAATCTTTTCTCATTCCCCGTTTTACTAAGAGGTCAGAGGTCAGCTGCAGAAAAGCAACAATGCAGGAATTCAGTGTGGATGATCTGCTTACCAGTAGCCTGCTTAAGTTTATTTATCAGGTCATACGATTCATTAAAGCTGGAAAGTATTCAAAATGATTCTTCTCTAATACTCAGATGCTCCTGTTGTCCTTGAGCACAGGTACAGTCCGTTCAGACATTACCAGCATTAGTCAAAGACGTAAGAAGTGGGTCAGAGCAGCAGGGGTTACCATGAAGTCTTTGTCCATAAAAAACACGAACATGAATGACATTAGTGCCATGTCAGAGCATCGCTGGAGGGACGGAAAAATATCTTTGTATCATCTGTGTTCTGCATCCTTTGCATGCAAATCTGCCAATATTTCAATTTCAGCAGGTGTAGAAATTGCTTCTTGACCTTGCATGTACCTCTATGGTAATATATCATATATATTTTGACCCCAGCAGTAACATTATTGTACCCTCTGGCTGCTGTAATTGTGTACACTGATTTAAAGATTTCCACATGTAAGCAGTTATATTTGCAATGGATTACACAGTCATGGCTCAGAACAGGCAATGAGCACAGAAACCCTACATACATCACTCGTCTGGCTGATTATCCTCTTGTCTTGTACATTTTTTTTTCAGTTCGTGCTCAGACAAAGTCAGGCAAGAGGATGCTGTCTGTGCAGGGTGTTGCAGTGCATTGCGCTGGTTTTCCTTCGGGCAAAATCCTCAACGTGAACAGTTAAACTTGTTCTGCAGACACTTTCCCAACCTAATCTGATTCAAGTCCTCCCAGTATTTTAGCCTTTGTAGGTGTTTCACTCAGACTACACCTTACTTTTTAAGCACTTCATGGTGCAGTGTTGAGTTACATAACCAGCAGACTTCCACGGCGCCTGCATCACGACGTCTGGAACCCTTTGCCCCAATTTTGAGTTTTCACGCAGATTTTTGAGAAACTGTGGCGAACACGGCCGTGTTTGGACTGCACACACGCAACGCGCTCAATGAGAGCATCCTCCACAGTCCAGAAACTTATCTCAGGGCTGTAACCATGGCAACAGAGGCTGTCTGGTGCGGCATCGGCGCAGCAAAGGCTTTCAGACCGCCAAGGTAATGGCAGGTTATCACTCCAGCAGCCGAGAGGACTGACATCTCCAAACATGTGACGTCTCATTTCAAACCTTCCCTCTTCGCTGATGCTGAAACACGCTCATTTGACGCATTGAGAGCTTTGTAATAAAGGCCCGTTTTATTCTCGGCTCTGTCTCATCTCTGCTGGGGCTGCTGACTAACACAGAAGATTTACGTGGCTGCTTTACGTCTGCGCGCCTGCTCTATTTTTAATTTCCTCTGACCTCGCTCGCAGCGTTTTCACTCCTGAGGCTTTTTTTTTTTGCCTGCAACCTCTCTGACACCCTGTTTCTGACTCTCTTCACATTTTGCCTCCCCTCTTCCTGCTCTTACCCTCCCTCCCCATCCCCTCTCTCTTCCCTTCACCGCTGTGGTAATGCAAAATGTATGAGAGGCAGAGTGCTATATTAGCTGGAAAAAACATTACAGTCTATCACAAACCTCACTCGAGAACCAGGCCATCACGTCCACCTCCCTCACTGGACACACGCTTATCATAGACAGAGTCGAGGGTTTGTTTGTCTTTGCTGCTTTGTGTGTGTTTGTGTCGTACAACACCAGCCCAGGCTCCTGATTTCCATAAATCCTCATTTTAATCCCCATCTTAATCTCATCAGGGGTGTTTTGTCCACTTTTCTTTCTTACTTCCGTCGTTCCTCACCTCCACCGTGGAGGCCCGGTGATGAATGTGTCCTGTCTGTGGTTGCGGTTCGCTTATTTCTGCTCTCATCAGGTCCTGCTATAATGAGAACAAGCGCTCAGACATCCAAGGACCCTGGCTTTGAATAATGACATCCTGTTTATTGTTCATCAACACCACACGCAGACCCACTTAATCCCCCTGAGACAGAGCGATGGGTAGTACTGTGAGGAATATTGACTGATGCTGATTTAAAATCTACACCAGTGATTGTTTATTTGTCAAAGAAAGCACCAGACTGTTAATTAAACTGTCAAAGAAAATAATAATTTTAATGTCCTTGAATGATCTGACTGACAGACTGAGAATCATGATGCGTCCAAAAAGTGTGAAGCTGGCAGAGAAACGTCCCAGCCTACGTGTGCTGAAGTGAGAAGCAGACATAGATGCTTGCTTGAGAGGAAGACTGAGGAGGAAAGATTCCCACATAGCTGAGGTTGCAGCAGAGACGCTAAATGAAAAACCCAAATTTAGCGCACTCAAAGTCTCTCTTCCAGCTGCCACTCTGTCCTCCATCATGCTCTATAATTCATTTCATCATGACCAGGCATGGAGCAAGAGAGGAGCTGCTGGATCCTGCCCCTCTGCATCCCTCCACCGCCTCCCTCTTCTCCCCACTACACTCCTCTCATCTCCCCTCCTCTCGCCTCCCTCCCTCCCTCTCCACTGCCTCCCTGCTGTCAGCTCATCTCAGCCTCACTTAGCATATTCTTATCACAGCAAGTCACCATCCCCTTCCCGAAGGCTGCACCTCCGAGTGCAGATATGATGAACCTATTCCCAAAAACCTGGCCGCGGAGCAGTCGATGGGATTTAAACAGTGCCCTAAATAGCTGGGTCCGAAGTGTCTCTTATTCACCGTAACCATGGAAACACTAGATATTCCTCCTCATCCTCAGAGAAATAGCTGAAAGCAAATCCATGGAGGAGAAAAAGAAACAAAGAAAGAAATGTCAGTTAAATTCTGGACCACTATGCATCTCTCTGAGGAGCCTTGTCACTACAAAAATAGCCCCAGGAACAGCACACAAGTAAATTAACTTTTTCTACCTGAGCTCCATTTGTCCATATTGAAGTCATTTCACCAGCTGAGATGGCATTTCAGGGCCAGTTATGTGAAAACATCATGCCAGCTGTGTTAGATAAATAAAAGAGTCCAAGTTTAGAGTCTGACATCCCTGATTTACATAATGCTGTTTGTGATGTTTAAGGAGAACAGGGCTCCTGAGAGTAAGCTCAAATTCTGTCTTCTGAATGAGATGAGGCAGGGTAGATTATGAGCACCCGTAATCCCTGTTTTATTCCAACAAGAGCACAGATTCTGAAAGCACTGCTGCAAGGTAAAACGCTGGTAATGGTCTTTAAATGGGAGGTGTCATCTAATTAAGAGGAGATCAGTGCAGTAAACCTTTGAGGAGAAAATCCAAGTTGCACTTCTGTTTTTAAATCAATAATGGCTCAAATGATTATGAGTAATGTGGGAGGGGTTGGTTGTAATTACAAACCCACAGAGAATGCACTTTCACATTTGCTCTATAAGGAGCATTTTAGCAACTTTAACATCAGCTGATTGTTTTGGTTTTATGGCCCGCTCAGGTACTGTTTCGGTCCTGTCTCACCACATTTGTCAACTTCATTTTTATCTACAACAGGCAGCTATGTTTAGGGTGAAAGTTATAAAGAAACCAAAAAAAAAAAAACACTGTGCACCAAAGGGCAAAATCCAGAGCTGAAAAATTATGACAACGCCAAAAAATGCAGTTCTTCGAATGACCACTTGAGAATGGCTCCAAAAGTGATTCAATTCCCATAGACCCCCATTTTAAAATGCTCAACTTTACAGCAGAATTAAACACCTTTACTGCTTGGTACATAAAAAACTGTTTTGGTCTCTACTTATGGGCTCCACCTCCTTTGCTCATTTTTGGATTAGCTGGGAGTTTGGCGACATCAGGGGGTGCCAGGATGGCGACGGCTGGAGCCACTGACACTGAGGTTCACAGTGGCTCTTCAGAAACCTATGGGGGACATCATAGACACTACGTCCATGTTTAATGCAGTCTTTGCTTTGCGCTACCTGCTCAGCAGATAGGCAAAGTTAGCTACTAGCTGGTGAACAATTAGATGTTAAAGAGCCTGAAAATTCCCTTAAGGAATTAGCAATGACCAAACCACAGCTTAGAGGGAATTTAACCCAAAAGAACCCACGGTGACACAGGTGTCACAAGTCCTTTAAATGTCCTGGAAAATTCCTCATACAGCTTTATCCTTGGCTTTAACTCATGAAGTCCCTAAGTGACACATACTGAACATCCTGATTGGTCATGTGACAGGTCATGTGATTTTGTGTTCCCATAGCAACATTTCCAAGATGTCTGTGTGCCAGGTTAACACACGTGACCGAACTAGCTAAATTTAAAAAGCTTGTTTTTTGTTGCTAAAGGTAAGATTCGAGCCGTTTAAGAATTCTAATGCTTACATAACATGTCCTTTATTACATTTAACCTGCTGTGAACACGTTTCTTGAACAAATTGCTATAAAACAAATCAGATAAATATCATTGTGACATATATATCACATCGGGCCTTTAACCTTAAAATTGTCACGGAAAACCTAATGTGACATATATGTAACATTACAAATCTTTGATACTGGGGGGGGCGCTGTTTTGACAAAAATGTCAGAAATGTGTTCTATGTGGTCTATTTAGTCTGTTTTATGTCTGCCATAATTTTCCTTGGAGGAGAGATGGGTCCGGATTCTTATGGGTTAATATTGGACTTACATGTGTTGGTTGGCCACGGACATGACTCTTGATGAATGCTGATATTGTTTTATGTCTACTTAATACTTTATTGTACTTAATTGCAGCAGTAGTCACTAGTTTGCAGTACAGATTATCCATTAATTGTTTTAAGTATCAAATGGCACTGTTGACAATGATATCTATGTTATATCCTCATCACAGATGAAAGAGCTAGCCAGTAATTGGTTGGCAAGGTAACCTGCCCACTGTCCACGGCACTCATTTGGACACTGCAGATACAGAAAAAGCAAAGCGTGTAGCACAGAGACAGGTTACCTTTGTTCCATCAATCGTTGCTGATATTTATTGGCTCTATTACTTCCACAATCCAAATATCTGGGGCAATTAGTGAAGATGGAGAGACATATTTTACCTCCCTGCTTGTGGGTGCGCACTGTATTTGATCTTGATACTGACCGCTGTGCATCTCCCACGGTCCCAGTGGAGAAGTCGGCCAGCGAAAAGAGTAGCAGCAGCTGGAGGCTTCTTACAGTATGAAGGTCCCACCTAAGAGTGAACACAGCTGCATTTGGCAAAGGTTAATACAGCTCGAAACGAAGCGGCGCACGCAGGTGTTGCGGCAGCAGAATGTCAAAGCAATTAGTCAGCTTGCAAATAGATGAAAGTGTGTGAGGTTCTGCAGTGTTTGTGGGTCAAGCGGAGGAAAGAGTGCACCGAGCTCCTTCAAAATCTGCCTCCTCTTTGTCTAATCTCTTCTCACCACTGCTACAGCATTACAGTCAAGTCAAATTTTATTTCTGTAGCCCAAAATCTACCAAGCCATGTGTCTGTATGTGAAGAACGTGGATCCAGAAGGATGACTGAGCAACTTGGAGACCTTGTAGGAGGAAGGAGGACACACAAACACAGAGGAGGCAGCACAGCTTTCACACTCAGAGGGAGAGAGAGAGACATGATAACATGCAAACTGCATGTTACATTAGATTCAGATTCAAACTACATTACACAGCTGATTGTGCGGACAGACACCTAAGCTTTACACCCACCTGTAAGTGTTGACATGTTATTCCAGTCTTATTTCTGTGAAGGTTTTCCACAAGATTTTGGAACATGGCTGCAGGGATTTGCTCCCTTTTAGCCACAAGAGCATGAGTGAGGTCGTCCAATGATGATAAAGCCGGGCTTGCAGTCATCATATCCCAAAGGTGCTGGATGGGGTTGAGGTCAGGGCTCTGTGCAGGCCAGTCAAGTTGTTCCACAGCAAATTGGTTTCCATATGGATCTGGATTTGTGTGCAAGGGCGTTATCACAGTGGAACAAGAAATAAGACGCATTCCTCTCTGAAGAAGATGGAGGCATATTTTATTAATCCCTCAAGGGGAAATTCAGTTTTATTTTTACACACACACAGGCCTGACAAACACACATACACTAACAGGATTTATGCACATGCATTAATGTGGAGAGATGTCAGATCGAGCAGTTAGGGGTTCAGCGGTTTGCACAAAAGCACCTCAGCGGTGCCCAGGAAGTGAACCCTAACCCACCCTACATTTCCCAAGTCCCAAAGCAAGTCCCAATTAACTGGACTTCACCAAAGCTGGAAGCACACTTGTCTAGAAATCTGCTTATTATATATCCATATGAGCACAGTGCAGTCTTAAATAATGAGTGTTTGGCCCCTCTGCAAATATGGGCCTGTGTGTAAAGGGTGTAAAGGCCCTGCTATTGTGATTTAATGGTGCATATTCCCAAACTAATTAGCAATTAATCAAATTGCCACAAACCATAGACATTAAAAAATTGGACTTTTGGGAGAGCTGATGTAAGAGTCCTGAGGCAGGATGCCAAAAAAAAAAAAAACAACCTCATTTGAATAAGAGGGTGATAAGAAAAAAACTATTTCTGTTCTTAAAACACACACACATGCACACAAGTTACAAAGTAGTGTCGAGTGGTTATGGTCTATGGGCCCCTCCAGCATCAACATAAGGGTCTCACTCTCTCTCTCTCTCTCTCTCTCTCTCTCTCTCTCTCACACACACACACACACACACACACACACACACACACACACACACACACACACACACTAACACACACATACACACAGAGTGGGATGATGACAGATAATACACAAAGATCAGGAAGATATAGTGCTGGTGTCACGCATGCTCAGACGTTATGATTAGCCCCCCCTTCTCTCTCTCTCTCTCTCTCTCTCCCTCTCTCTCTCTCTCGCTCTTTGACCAACCTGAGGAGGAGCATCTGTACCAGCGCTCAGAGGGATGGACGAGCGGCAGCAGGTCGCCACAAAACCCACATTTCCCCCCCGCAGAGTGAAGTGAAGGTGGCCGCAGGAGCCGCGGTCTGACCGGGCTGAGGAGCGTCGCGGTGCCCTTGAGGAGACTTGCCGCAGGACAGAGAGGAGGAGAGGGTGGTGGCAAGAGAAGAGGAAGAACAAATGGCCGAGGAGAGGTGATGGAGGTGGAGATGCTCGGTGAATGACTGAGGCTGACCGAGACTTAAGTTGAACCCGGCGGGATCCGCTGGTTTGCGGGAGAGCAGGTGAGTTTAGGCGGATGAGGCATTTTTTTTAAAACACTGCTGTAAATAACCCACCTGGTGGTTTATTGATCGGACCACGTTATGCAATAACACGAAATTGCAGCAGAACACTAATTGGGAAACAATCTGCGGACTCCGCCGGGGTTCATTGATTGACCGAGCTGCCGCGTGCCAATCTGCGGGCGCATGCAGAGCGTGAGCGAGCGCGCGCTTCTCGCCATTCAAGAATTCGTCACGGGTCACGGGTCGGGCTGTCATTGCCGGTCACAACATAATAGAGACATGCTGTTTGATGGATGCTGAAAAAAACCTTCATAGTGTGCCAGCGGCGGGGATCGAACCGTCGACTCCAGCAGAGATGTGATGTTTTGTCGATGTTAAACCGATGTTAAATTGACTCACAACACGTACAGCACAACGCTCCTGTTTCCCACCGTGTGTGCGCGCGTGCGTGCGTGTCTGTGTGTGTGTGTGTGTGTGTGTGTGTGTGTGTGTGTGTGTGTGTGTGTCAACCCTCTGGCGTCACAGGGGCGCATCACCGAGGAACCGAGATAACCTTGAGAATAACATCTCTCTTAGAGAGAGATGTTAACTATACACACCCACTCACTTAAACACACAGAGATGGATTTACACGATAAATATAATAGCTTTAAGGCACATACCCACATATATTATATATATATTTACATCAAGTGATCTGTTATGCAATATATTAGATTTCATCAGTCTTACTTTGAATGAATAAGCAATGACTGCATCATGCTTTCAGGCTGTTCAATTATTAGTAGTGTTGGAGTGCCATTCATAAAGTGATTGTCCTATTAATAGTCCACATCAAAGATGTTATTGCTTTTAAAAGCATGTAAGACTATAGAAGATGCACATAGACGCACCAGCGGGACGGTGAACAGTTTTTTTTCCCTGTCTGATTCAGCAATCAAAGCTTTACCTGCCGCTGGCCGCACTTTGTGCAGGTTTGGTGTCGGCTCGTAGCGGCTCAGTTTAGGGTTGTGTAAGGTGTGAAACAAGCTTTGGAGAGCAGCAGCAGTGGCGGCGGCAGCAGCACTGCAGAGGTAGGCTGCATCATCCAGAACAGTAAATATTACTGACTGAGAAGAGTCAGACAGGAACATCCTGATCTCTTCTGGCTCTCTGTGGTTTCACAGAGCAGCAGATCAGGTTTCCACCTTTCTATCTACCATTCAGTGAGAGTAAATGATGACATCTCCTCGAGTGTCATCAGTGAAAACTCATCCCTGTGGTTATTTTTTTACTTTATTCAGCGGGCTGTGGAGTTGTGAAACCAAGCCACAGTTTCAGTCAATCCAGACTGAAGTACCTTTATTTTAGTGCAGAGCAGATTTACAGGTTGAGTTGATTTGAGACAGAGTTAATTGAGGCTGAACAGTTGGAAGAATAATTCACTTTCAAGTCTGTAGTACCATTTCCTCAAAACTCATATTTTAGAGCGATTTTGCCATCAGCCAGAGGGAAGCACATAGCTGAAGCCAGCACTCACACCATGACCCTCCGAGCTGTTGTAATTTGTAACAGGGCAGTTCAGGCTGATTCGTGGGAAAGCTCAACATCTCCAGGGAGAGTAAAGGCCTTGCAGGCAGCCACAGATTCACTGGCTCCCCATGCTACTACCAAATCAAAAGGACTGCACCACCAAGGGTGTGAGCAACAGCAGCAAGCTGCCAGAACTGCTGGCTTTACTCTGCCTGCTGCAGCCAGATCATTCATCCTGACCTTTAAACTCAGGAAAATACAATGAAACTGAAATGCTGTTAAGAGCCTGATGCACAGTGCACAGTGTGGTAATTGTTAGGATTGGGTGATGTGAAGAGGGGCTGTACATTTTTCTGTCAGAGATTTGGTCACACAGACATGCATAAGGTCATTGTTGGCAATTAGTATGTAGGACTGCCTGTGGCAATGTTTATTTTATCTTTGTATTTATGATTTTTCAATTAATGTGATGACATAGCCTGGTTTGTCAGCTGTTTAATTTGCTACAATAGATTAGCCACAAACCTGTTGAGTTATTTTATCCATAAACTGTTTCCCGAAAATGTCTCTTTCATGATGAACATCAATATCATATGTAACATTTTTTACACTGATCAAGGATTTTATCCACAATGTTGCACATTGCCAGTATTCTCATATATTCTTTTGTGTGTTTGGCGCTGTCCTAATTTAGCATGCTAACACATTAAAGTAAGATAGTGAACATGGTAAACATTGTACCTGGTAAACATTAGCATTTAGCTCAAATCACCGCTGTGCCTAAGTGGAGCCGCACAGAGAGCATGGCTGCAGACGGTTAGCCTTGTTGCTAAATCACATGTTGTGACTGAATTGCCACTTAGATTGAGTGTGTGCATAGTGAAGGTGTGTTTCGCTTGCTGTGATAATGTGACGTTCAGTTCATTGCAAATAACAGCTCGCAAATTCTTCATTCATAAGAAATATTGCAAGAAAAACAGCAGCTTTTTTTTATTATTCTGCTTCATTCATCTGAATATTATGTATTTTTATTTTTAATAGCAGTTCTACAGAGTGCAAGAAGTACTAGCGGCGTACATGCTTGTATACTTGCACATGTATGAAATTCTATTGTATACAATGAAGACAAGAAGCCACATTACTGTTGAGTAGTACTTTGCAACTCCAGGAAAACTATGCTCTATGCTCCATATGCCTCTGCATGAATAAGTATTCCACGTTCCCAATGAAACCAGGGGGCTGCTGAGCGTTTTACACCCTGAAATGCAGCAGTGGGTATGTGCTGTATAGCACCTGCATGACTGTATTGTTCTGCTGCAGAGACATATTACTACATCAGTTATAGGTTAATCATCCGTGGAGCAGGACCTTGAAGGGAAAAGTTACAGAGACGGAGAAAAGAAAGGGGGGTGAGGCACGGGATGCGTGATTTGTATGCCTGTTATTTCTGTGAAATCTGACATATCTAATATTTTGACAGACAGAGAACTGATGCGAACAATACTTCTATATTTCCCCTGCATGAATGTGTAGAGTGAGGGAGGGGAAGGGAAAGAGAGAGACAGAAAAAGTAGAGAGAGAGATAAAAGACAAATGAGGCAGGAAGCACTTGCTTACGTAACTGTCATTGGCAACAATCTCTAACTACCCTTGAAGGTCATGTCGTCCAAGAAGACTAAAAGGAGCGATAACAGCTGTGCTAATCTGCCATTATGGTGCTGCACGATTCTGTTAATATGAACTTTATGTGAACTCTAATCACACAGGAAAAACAATTAAACTGGTGATTGCTCAGACGGGCAGAGCTTACGTACATTCGCTGCCAAACACAGGGGGCACATGGGAAGATGTGAGTCACTGCTATTGTTATCCGGGATATTAAAGATATATGAGATATCATGCAGTATCCCGGAGAGGGGCAGCATGAGGGAGGAAAAACGAGTGTGTGTGTGTAAATATATTTTATGTGGCTCTAAACGTGTCCTTTCTCTTCTCTTGTAGGTGTCTGTCTTCATTAAAGTTTTAAAATGGAGTCCACTCACCTCCTGGGCAGCTCTAAGAAGAGAGTAAAGATCCACCCTCACACTGTCACAGCCAAATATGCCACACACACCCCCTACTCCCCTCAACCTGGGGTACACACACACTTCCCCCAACCCGGGGATGAAGGCTACGATGACGCACCGTCTTTTGAGGACTTTGGCTCCTTCCTGGAAGAGACGTCCGACAGGAAGCAGCTGACGGAGGGCAAGAGGTGGCCTTTGACTCTGTTTGGCTCCAAAGACAGAGACGCCACTGCCAAACCTCAGGCTGCTGGGGGAGGAGATGGGAGTGAGGGGGGAGCCAGAGCAGCCAAGGGGTCAGGGAGAGGGGTAGGGGAACAGCTGGCCAGTTTTGGGGAGGCTTCTGTGTCCGCGTCTCGGCTCACCTGGGTGGGGCTGGTCGGTGCGGCGCTGGCTCATGGCTGTTTGATCGTTCTGACCCGCCTGGCCTCCGAACACTTCAGCCTGGGCCCCCTGTTTCTGCTCTTGGTTCGGTCCATCGTCCAGCTGCTCTCTGTGGCTGTACCACTGCACAGGGGGGAGAACCCATTCGGACCAGAGGGGTATCGTCTGCGTCTGCTCTGCTACGGCATCGCCTACTCTCTCTCTCTCTGCTGCGCCTACTCCTCCCTGACCTTCGTCTCTCCTGGAAACGGCATGACGACCTGGCGCCTGGCGACCACGGCGCTGTCGGCGACCCTGGCCTTCCTGCTCCTGGAGGAGAGGCTGGGACTGGCTGACGGGATCACCATAGCTGCAGGACTGTGTGGTTTGGGGCTTGTGTTGCTTCCCACAGAAGATGAGAGCAACTCAGATGCACCGACTGACCCGGTTGCGTTCTGGAGGGGTGCGTTCGGCTGGTCTCTGTCGGCCCTCGCGGGGCTGTGGATGGCTCTGGCGCTGGTTGGGTATCGTTCCCTGAAGGAGAGGGTGGGAGTGGGCACAGCTTTGTTCACCGTAAGCTGGACAGGCTGCCTGCTCGCCCCAGCCTCCTTGGTTCTGCTCCAGGAGGGTTGGTCCTGGCCTGTGAGCGCCCCAGCCTGGGGCGTGGTCCTGGGCCTGGTCGCCTGCTCGGTGGCAGCTTTTCTGGGAATGACGCACGCCCTCACCCGACTCCATCCGGCTCTGGTCTCCGCCTCTCAGAGCCTGGAGGTACCTGTTGCCATGCTGCTGCATCTGGCCGTGCTGCCATTGGCTCCCACTGCGCCAGAAGTCGTTGGGAACGTGATGGTCATACTGAGCGTAGGTTGGCTGGTGGCGATGAAGCTGCTACCCTCTCGCGGGGGAGGGCGCCGCCAAAGGGAGGAGTACGAGGAGATTCTGGACTCACCCATCAAATAGACAACTCTCCTCTGCACACCGTCTCTTCCCCTCACTCCGCCCTTCATGACATCAGTTCCAATGTACATAAGAGACTGTTAAATGTTTATTGGAGCTTTATCTATTTTGTATTGTCCTTTTTGCTTTTGGGAAAGTGCCAATATTGTGTTGTGTGTTATAGTGACTATGTGATGTGATATTAAAATCTCTCTGATGAACACAACCCATTCCTGACGCCCCTTGTAATCAGTATCTCGCCTCCTTAAGAGTGCTTGTGTGTGTGTGTTTGCGTATATTGGCTACATTTCACAAGACTGTAATGTCAGTCGCTTTTACCAGCCAGCTGAGGGTTAGCCAAGGACTGATGCCATCTATTTGGCTGCTGGCAAGAGAGAGAGAGAAAAGACAGGAAATGGGAGGAAAGAGAGAAGTGCGAGAAGATAAATGGGGGGTAGAGAGGGACAGGATGATGGGATTGGCATACAGATAAGAAGCAGGAGAGAAAAGAGAGTGATGGCAGATGAGGAAACGGAGATGAAAGAGAAGGAAGCCAGGGCAGAGAGCGAGGCCGATGGCGGCTGGGTATTGTGCTGTGTCTGGCCAGCTGGCTGATAAAAACATTGGTCTATGAGTGAGGAACAGTTGTTATGTCTAAGAACGACCTGTCAGACACTCACGCACCGTCACTCTGCTTTTCTTCCCTCATCATCAGCCACCTGCTTTCTTTTTTTCCCGCTCTGTGTCGCTTTTTCTCTGTTTTCCAAATGAATGAAGCAGCAAAATGAAATATGACAAATCTTCCATTCACTAAAATCCCCACACAAACCACACAGAAGGAGACTTTTAATGATAACAAGTGCCCCCGCACTGAACAGACCCGTGTGTGTGTGTTTGTGTGTGTGTGTGTGTGCATGCTGGATATGATGCTGAAACAGGTGTAGCAGGCAATCTGGACATGAGGTATAACTACTATCCTTGTTACTCCACCTCGACGCTCCTCTGATTTTTGCTAGTTGTGATGAAAGACTTAAGATCTTGCCTGGTATTCTCCACACAGCTGCAGATTTACAAGGAAAGGTGCGCGCACACACACATACGCAGGGGCACGGACACAAGTACGCATTCATGCCACGGTTGTGAGCGTTTCATTGTGAAAATACTCATGTGATGTCAGCCTGCTGGCCTAATTAAACGCACATACGGTTCAAATGTTCTTTGTTGCCCAGAGGTGGACTGTGACTACATACATTTAGTCACACGAGCATAAAGTACTTGTATCTAACGTGTGTACTTCCATTTTATACTACTGCTACTGCATACTGCTAGTATATTTTAGAGGAAAATAATGTAGTTTTTTACTCTGCAGGTTAAGATTTTACATTCAATCTATGACCTTTTTTGTAAAGTATGATGTTAAACTACCTAAATACAGACTGGATAAATTATTCCAAACCAGCTCCCACACTGAAATGCTGCTTACAGGTGAATATAGTAATTTTAACTATATGATATATAATAATCTATCACTGACTGGGGTCTTTCTGCTGCATAACACCTTTGGCAATTTTGCAGATAATACTTTTAGTGCAGTATTTTGACACTGTGGTACTTTTACTTAAAGGACCAGTATGTAGGATTTAGTAGCAGTGAAGTGGCAGATTGCAATAGAATTACCTGTCGCTTCACCCCTCCTGTTCCAAGCGTGTAGGAGAACCTGTGGTCGCCATGAAGCTTGTGGAAACATGAGGCCCTCTCAGGAGCCGGTGTTTGGTTTGTCCGTTCTGGGCTACTGTAGAAACATGGCGGACTCCATGGAAGAAGACGTGCTCCATCTGCAGAAATAAAGAGCTCATTCTGAGGTCACAAAAACAGATTTTCAGGTGATGGTACGGTCATGAAAACATACTTATACAATTGTTTTCTGCCAATAGCTTCTCCTAAATCCCACACACTGGAGCTTTAAGTTAAGGATCTGAATACTTCTTCCATCACTGAAGAAGTATTCACCCTTTTTCTCTGTCCATCTGGACTTTTCTCTCTTTCTGCTTCCTCGTTTGCTCAGTTTCCTCTCTAGCTCTAGTAAAAATCCACAAAACTAAAGCATGAATATTTTAAAAATGAATGACGAGGTGATCTGGGACTAAAGACCGAAACTATAAAATACATGGAAAGTACCTTCAGTCACCATCAGCCACTGCATGGTATAAAACAATGAACTTGTGTGTGTGTGTGTGTGTGTGTGTGGCTGCGGGAGGGATGGGCTGCAGTGTAACAGCTGTGGCAGGCTTTCATAAATCAAAAACACTCGGAGCATCATTAAGTCGCGGCCTCTTAGTATACAGACTCTTAAAGCAGCTAATGAGAGGGTGAGGTCTGCCCAGAATTAATCACGATCCAAAACCTTTCACACACTTTTTTGCGGTTGTAGGTATTTGCAGACATCGCCACAACTACACAAACAATGAGGTAGTGGTGCAAGCTCTGGCACGTGCCCGGATGGAGCGCATGCACTGACTCAGACAAATGAAAGTGTAGGCATGTGCATAAACACATGAAAATGAGTTGATTACTATGTGGGAGGAGGGAGGAAACCTTTCCATGAGGCTGATTAGGTTGTTTAATAAGTTTTTTTATTCATTATAGTCAACCCACAACATTTATGGTACATTTAAATTCATTGTCACCAGAAATAAACAAGCTTTATTGTAGAAAAGGCCCTTTAAGAGTGAATTAAAAAAACGAGTATGTGCAAAACCATCATCACTGGAGTGTCCCCGGTCAATCATGTATTATTTTCTCCCTCTGGACAATTCATGTGTCTCCTCTGTCTTTCCTCAAAGTTCCTTCCTGCTCTATCACTCTGTTCAGCTGCAGGTGAACCTTCTGAAGCTCTGCTACTAGGGCAACCAGGGCTCTTTCCATTGTGGCCATGTCCAGAGGTGGACTCACTTCCTGTTCCTTCGGCACAGATGGGAATGGCTTCATCCCCAAGCCAGATGCTGCTCCTAAACCTTCAAGTGTTGGTTGCTGTCCCATTCTGCTGTCTGCCGCTCCCGATGGTACCACTCTGTGGCCCCTACCTTCCTCCAGCCGCTTCAGACGGGCATTCCCCTCATGGCTGCTGTGCAGGAGGTGCTGCAAGGTAGCGTTTAACCTCCTCTCCCTCTCTGCTTCCTCCTCCCTAAGCTCCGCCAAGCCTTGTTGCAGCCTGACTCTCACCTGCTCTGCTTGGACCCTGCATGCTGACTCCAGGCTGGGTAGACACTGCTGCCCTGTCCCCTTGGCAAGCTTGTCCACCTGGGCCCTGAGAGAGACCATTCCTCTACAGCACTGTTCCAGAGACTCCAGCAGCATGCTCTGCCTCATGTGGGAGTCCTCCAGAGCGATGAAAAGCTTGTCCCAGCGAGAGAACTCCGCAGCCTGGCATGGTGTGGTTGGAGTTTCTCCTGTAGACAACAACCACAGGGATGCATCAACTATACAGTCCCACTGTCAGTTGATGAGTTATCAACATTAATGTAAACCAAACACATCCAAAATATCAACATTTATTTCTTTAATCTGGTTATACTTAATTATCCAGCGTACTACAAATCTTGGAATAGAGATGGACCTGTCAATCATTTGTAAAGACAGCTTACTTATAGTGGATTGAAAAGGTTAAATGCTTGCCCAGTCCAAAGACTTATGTTTTTTGGACTAACTACACGTAGGTGCCGCTCCTTATGAATTAAGTACATTAAACTCTGGTTTGCCCTTTGCTCATGGCAGCTATTAGTTGAGGTTTCCCTGACAGAAAATCTGGTGTCCACTTGATAAAAGCAGGCGATATAGCTGTTTAAAAGAAGAGTCCCGACCGACTTTTATGTATGCTCACAATATAGCTGCAAACAATAAAGAACACAAAATGCACTTTGTAATTTCACTCTTATAACACGCCCAGTTGATTTCTCCCACAGTGCCATCCTCAAAGTATCAGGGACCAGTTTTACTGTATTATTTGGCTATACTGTTAAGTGTTACTAATAAATATACAATTTACATACACACCACAGTGGTTCCACATTAAAGGAAACATTACATGTTGCATTCACTAGGTTTTAATATTAAATGCTGGCAGGATTTGAGGGATTTCAATTTCCAACATTAGTGTTTAGAACCAGATTTCTCTTGCTCTGTTTGCATACCCATGAAAGCTAAACTTAAAATCACCTGTGACCAACCTGACGTTACACTTCTTCTATGATGGCTAAAGATGGCATCATCTGTATAAAAATGCACATGATAATGTGGACTGGCAGGAATGTTCTTGTCTGTGCATGTAGTGAATAGAAGTGGACCCTTGCAGGACGTGTTTACTTAGCTAATCTAGACTAATAAATCAGAGTGTGTTGATGAATTTTTAATCAAAATGCCTCAGAATGATTTTATTGGCTTAATGAAATCAGGCACGGCAGCTGGAGACAAATTCTTCACAATGAGCCATCTGTCCAAACAGGAAAGTAACAAAAGGATAGATAAACAGAACTCACCCTCCTGCTGGGCCTGAGAGATCTCGTTGTCGTAGTTGTCGGCGTAGTTCCCTTCATACTCAGCCTCATTCACACACAAGGATGCACCCACGAAGCCAAGCACACACAGCACCCGCCAGGCCGTCGACACATGCATCATGCAGCTCTGAATGTGCTGCTTTTTGCAGAAATATCTGGTAAGATCAGGTGTTTGTCACCCAGTTTTCCAGCTGCTCTCTCTCCTCTTTTCTTCACCCCCTTTAAAGCTCCCCGCACTGAGCCAACTGCTGCGGGTGCTGAGTTTATAGCCAGGGAGGAAGGAGGGGAGTTAAGGAGGCTGGGACGGAGGTGGGGGTGCTGTGGAGGTTGGGTGAGTAATGCTTCAGTGGAGGTAATGTGTCAAAAGTCAAAATGAGTGGGAAATAGAGGCATTATGGGGAAAGAGAGGGGGAATTACAGGAGTGTGGGGAATGGTAAGCTGAAAAGAAAATGATGGAGGGAGGAGAGCAACAGAGGAGTGAAGCGGGGCGAAAGGAAGACCCACCAGGTAGAAGACAAACTGTTTAAACATGTATGTTTCAGACGCTTGAAAGAACTTTCTTTAAGACAAGACTATTTGACATTTTAGGAACATCCATCACCTGCTACTGCACAGCCTCGCGTAGAGGTCAGGTCTGGGTTTTAGCATTTAGCATTATCCTGCAATTTTCATTTTCAAGCTGTCTGTGTGAGGTCATAATCGTACTACATAAAATCTCTTTCAGACAAATTTAAGTGTCTTCACTCAAATGTCTCTATATTATTAAAGATTTGAGTCTTAAAATCAGCCGAGGTTCAGCTTCATTGTCATTCATTGAAATGTAGTTGTCACCTCCTTCATGCTTTAGAAATGGCATAAATAATTGGAAATAGAGAACATAGAAGGAAACACTTCAGCAGTGGTAATAATGAAAGAAAAATACTATATTTATATAGGAAACTTACATTTATGTATATACCTGCATAAAAACAGGCAATGTACAATACAGAACTGATCTCTTCTTTTGCAGTAGCCAAACTTAACCAAAATCTAATGATCCCTAAAAACAGATCATCCTTCATCAATAAAAGAAGGATACTATTATGATGGGCTTCATTCTTAAATCCTCTACAGCCATATCTACACTGTGTACACAGGACATTTCAATCCTCACTGTCTCTCTAAGGTCTGTCGGCCTCTTTCAGTCCTCGCTCTGTGCATTGACACCAAATCCCTTAACCAAAAAAAAAAAAAAAAAACCTGCAACATTACAGAATCTGTGCTATATTTTAAGCTTTCAACTAGCTTGTTTTTACCAGTTAAAATAAAACTTTGCTGCTCAGCAACACTGGCTGTGATTGCATTTTGTTGCCTGGCTACTTTGTCAATTAAACATTGCAGGAGGAAGAATTGGGAGTTATTGGACTCTTGGCATGGCCAGATGACCGCCCTCTTAAAGACAGAGGGCTCTGGTCAACAGGTGTTAAGAAGCAGAAGTAGGACATGTCAAGGTCAGAGGAAAAGCCTTGACCTCTCTTCTCTCTGCAGACCTCCAGACTGAGCTCCCCCCACAGATGTCAGCATGTCTGCCAGTGACTGTGTTTGATTTTCCCTGTCTGGTGGGCTCTAATTGTAGCAGAGGGACTAATTGGGGTGGGAGCAGGCAGGTTTATCTCAGGAAAAGAGAGAATGTGCAGAGGAAGAGGTGGACAGAAAATGAGAGGTGGACAGTTGGTGAGGAAAGGTACAGAAGGACACAGGAAATTTGTAAGATTTTTCCTTTCCTCATTGCAGCAAAAAATACCTCACTGTGAGCAAAGGTGTGCATTTCCCTGGCCCAGTTTCATAAAAATGAAAGTAATTAGGATCCCATCAGGAGAGCATTAAATTTATATGCTAGACCTCACAGATGTGATAGGAAACTCAGTGTGTACACATGTCTGAATCAGCTGCTGATGTCATCTTCTCCTTGTTGATGCCCACCTGAGGCATATGCCCTTTATTTCTCCCTATAGGTCATCTTTCTATTTAGGTCATCATGACTCCATAAAAGAGGAGCTACATTTATCAGCAGCCACCAGACGCTGCTTACCACCCCCACCTGCACACCACACCTACAGCTTAGCTGTCATACAAAACACTCCCAGCTGGCAGTGAGGGGGAGGAGTGATGAGAGATGAAGGATGAAGAAGATGGAAAGGGAAAATGACAGAGGGACGAAGTTGCATGTTGGATTTAAGGAGGAAGAGGAGTGAATCCCATCATCTGGGTTGTCCTGACTGAGGTGCAAAGGAAAATGGGACAATGGGTGGTGTCAGCAGAGCTCACATTAGCTAAAAACAGACGGTTTAAAACAGCAGCAGGACTTTAATGATGAACAAACCACGGACTAACAGCAAAGTCAGCCAACACAGGCCAGTTTTATGAGAACTGGGTGTATCCTGTTTTTATCCCCAATATGTAGGAAGGAGAGGAAACCATGGAGATATGACTGAAATACAGTATGCTGTAAAACAATAGAGCCATTGTATGAATATAGCCCACTTATAATAATGAGTAATGTTAAAAGGAGTGTATTAGTTGATGATTATGTTCTAGCTTAATGATTTCTAAAAACAGTGCAGTGACAGACACAGTTAGGACTCTAATACTAGATATCTGAGCTAAAACAAGACTTTAACACTGTGGAACATGGCCTGCTGAGGCTGAGGTTGTTTCAAACAGGGTTATATGATCACTCAGGCAGGACTCAATGTGTCAGAGTCAATGGACACAGTTCAAAGTGGCTTACTGTCTGAAGTGGAGTACCTCAAGACGTTGTGCTTAGCCCCTTTTAATTTCTCTTTCTATAAATAATTCAGGAGTTAATGCATATGGACATAATATTCATTATTATGCAGATGATACAGCTTTGTATATCTGTGGATCTTCTCACCCAGATACACTTTAGTGCGCCTTTAGTATTTTGCAGTCTCGGGTTACTAACCTCAGAGTTGTGCTGAATGCAGGTAAATCAAAGATGATGTTGTTTTCTAATGTTAGGGATGAAGCCTGTAGACACTATGGGGAAGACAAGGAAATTTACCTGTTGCAAATAATCAAGGAATTTAACTCTTTCTTTTTTGAAGCTGAGAAGAAGCAGATTACCACCATCCTTTTACTGGTTCTTAAATATAGTCGTTAGTTGTACGTGAATGTATCAGCACAGCATTTCTGCATGTTGGACTCAGGACATTACAGCACACTTGATTTGTCACCAAATCAAAACCACTCACACCAACCAAAGCCGTCCTGTGTTCTGCTCCAGCCATGTGGAATAGTCTGGAAAAAAAATTTAAATGGATTAATCTGGTATTTCTGACAAAAGTCAAAACCAGTGTGGTGAAATGGTACGTGACTCTACATACAAACATTGTCTCTATGTGCTCCTCAGGTAGAGGAAAGGACCAAGCCAAATATAATTAGAAACATCCCAATTTCCTTTATCTGATTTCATAACTCACTCATGTTAACCCGACCTGCAAAACAACATTTCAGCTTCCGCTTCCTTCCTGTATCACACGAGCAGAAAATCAGAGAGGTGCTGACAAACAAGGTTCACACCGGAAATTATAAAAACAAGTTGGAAATGTACCAGGAAATTGCTGTATCAGTGTGGCTGAAAAGCACTCCTCTGCTCTCCTTTTGCTGAGTCATGGGAAAGCTGCAGGAACAAAACACGATTGAATCTGTTTTTAAGCGCTGGCTGTGCCTCCTGTGAGGCCTCTCGGACATACAGAGCCGATATAGTGCTGTAATCTAAGTCTTTATGGTGTTATTGAACTGCAGGCCTTCTAACTGTACTCTGATCAATATCACATAACCTGAGCTTAATCGATCTTATCTGCCTCAGACTGGAAAGAGGTGAAGAAGAGGGAGCAAAATAGATGCACATACACATCGGATGTTTTTGGAGTGTGTGTGTGCATGTTAATATTTTGAATAATACTACAGTCAGTGAAGCAAGCAAAGCATTACTGCAAGCTTCACAGTGTGTAAACATGATTTTAAATATTACTAGACTTGCCCTGGGAAGCCTGATCAAGACCTCAACCTGGACATCGTTGTGTGTGTGCGAATCTAGGTCGGGAGGTTTGGCTGGTACACCAGAATACATGAGCGAGAGGCCAGCAGCAGATCTGAACGGGGATTTAACAACAGAAACACCTCGACAGGAGAACAAAGACAGGATACACACTCGATTTTGACTGACGTGACCTCAGAGTTTGCATATTTATTTCCACAGCTTCACATGGATCAAGAGAAAACTCCAGGCTCGCACTGACATCAGCTCGATGTACATGTGATTGAATTACGACTGTGTTTACACGCTTTAAAACTGGCAGCAGCTACAACTGAGAATACTGCAGCTATCCATACAAACACACACACATCTTTACGTACTGGGACAAAAGCGTAGAGCTTAGAGCTGGAGGGGGCGATTACATCAGTAGGACCAGAGCTACATTTGGTGTGTTTCCATCAAGGGTCCCCAGAGCAGACCCACACCACAGCAGAGAAAGCCTGCTCTCACAAAGAAAATGAACAACATCTGGACATGGAAAGTTCTACCCGTTTCACCTAGTGAGGGATTTAAGAGGGTAAAAGGGTAAAAGTGAATATGTGATTTGAGTGTGTGTGTGTGTTGGGGGAAAACACCCACACTATGTATAGGGAAAATATTTAATACTGCAGCATAAAGGTCCTGTTCAGCTTGGTGTTTTGTCACCTCTCTGGACTTCCCAACACACACACAAGTAACAAGGTTTGTATGGAAAATGACCTCACCTTGTACCAAAATGAGTCAGGAGGTGGCAGAGTCACGTACATATACACACACCTCTCTTTAAAGGTGTCACAGGTTTGGGGAAGACATAAACACGGGTCACTGGCGGACTTGGACACGGAGACACTCACATGTGAAGACGCACACATACACTTGGCACAAAGCGTCGTTAGTTCTCTCATTTTAGCTAAATGTAAAAAATAAGGATTTAGTTCCACAGACTGACGTTTTACAATCGCGCACGACAAATATAACAGTCAGGCCTCGTCTCCCGGCCAGAGGCGAGGAAGTATTACACATCCATTGAGAGACTGATGCTCGGCAGTCAACGTTTTCACACAACATGAATAATATATGAATATGGCTAAAGGCTACAATTATTGTGGCACTATATCACGTTTAGAAAAATAAGCACTTTTACAACCACTTCACATTATCTTGGCTATGGGATTAATTAAAGTTTGTTTTAACCGCACCACATGTTACAATGATTGTGTATCTGTTCTTTCTAATACAGTCCGTATTCTTGGATCTCCAATCCCATTTACTGCCGGACGAACTCAGCTGGAGCTCCGAACAAAGTCCATCCAAGCTCACATGTCTTTGGCCTGGCGCCAAATCCCCCGCCAGACATCAGTCTCTACTGAACCACAACCTGACTGTCTGATGATGACTCCAGGACATCTACACCATTAATGGCAGGCAGCTCTACTGTTTCATTGGTTGTTTGGGGCTCAGCTGCCATGCCATTGGTTGTCAGGGTCTCTACAACCACGTTGTCGGTTGTTAAGGTCTCACTAGCTACTGCGTTTGCAGCGTGAGACTCATCTGAGGTTGCGCTGAGTTCGGAAGGTGGGGCGGCTGCTGTCAGACTACCTGCACCATTGCTCACTGCAGCTGCTGCTCCGTCAGTCGATCTGCTGGGTGTCGAGATCTGGTCTGTTGGGTCACTGACTGAACGTTGGCCGGCTGCCTGGCCATCAGCGGAGAGAGCGTTGTTATTGTTGTTATTTGTCTGATGGGGTGGCTGCGAGGTCACAGAGGTTTCAGTTCCGGGCGGTGAGCTTAAGGTCCATGAGTCCTGGTCGAATTCTGGAAGTTGGTGGACGACTACGGGAACTGGAGTGACTTGATTTAACTCGACGGGCTCATTGGCTCCGTGGTTGCTTGCTGATGGCTGATTAACTGCATTACTGACTGCTGACTGCCAGTTATTGGAGCAGAGGACAGCTGGAATGCTGTAAAGAGAAGCAAAATCACAACCAACCAAAATGAATTTGCTTTAAAAATGATTCTCAATAGTCTTGTGTTCTTCGGAAGATTTGCCGGAGACCAGATGTCCTGGCTCCGGCAAATACATCTTTCTAGTGAAGTTGGGCATCTTCTTTGCCAACTGGGTTCTAGCTTTGAATATCAATAAAACAAAAAATGGATTGCACCCCATGTTGTGCTTTAGATGCACATTTTGCAGTGGTATTTGGCTTCTGAATTGACCGTTTCTGTTGAAAAGAGCTTTAAGTCCTTTTCCTTCTGTCCTGAGACTTGATGAATGCTAACTCAGGAGTGCAGTTTGTCAGTGTCCTATAAAAACCCCATATCTCAAAAATATTAACTTTTATGAGCTTCAGAAAAAAGCAGCGTTTTCAGTTTCTCAGACAATCCGACAGGTTTTTATTATTATTTTTTTTTTTTTATCAAGATTAAGAAATAAGATTTTTTCTCAACCCATTAAGGAATGCTTCATCAAAATCCTCATAATTGGAAGCACATGGTTTTCACTGGAGAGCTCGATTAGTGCTGTGTGAAAAACTTTACTCTAAACTTTAAACTCATGTTGGTGTTTCCAAAACAACGTTGGACTTGCTTTAGTTTCACCATATAAAGATTTAGTCCTCGGGTTGAAAACCAGCGTTACACACCTGGCCAGCTGTCTCTGAAGCTCCTGAGCGTGTTGGTTACACTGGTCGAAGTAACAGGCCTGAGCCTCCACAAAGTCCATGAGGCTCCGCATGTGATTGATCTGGAAAACAACAACACAAGACACATAAACAACAAGACAGATGATCGACATGAAGAGTTAAAACAATCTGTTAAAACCGACATTTTAACAGAGCAGACTCTCTCTATGTGAGGAGATATTGATTTGCACACTACGGTAAATTTCTATTTCCTAAAACAGAAAACAACATAGAGTTTTGCTGAGCATTGGTTATTTTGTCGAGTATGCACTGTACATGTATACAGCTCATGTTAGAATTCATATTATATACATTTATGTGCATACGTGAGTGTTGCTGATTCCTTCCACGACTCGTCTTGTCATTTCTGACTGCCGATCGAACAGACTCTGATAGATCCTCAGCTCCATCTCTGCCTACACACACACACACACACACACACACACACACACACACACACACACACACACACACACACACAAAATAACCGTTTTATGGTCTTTCTAATTATGCTGAGCTTTTTTTCTGAAGATTTCCCATTAGCAAAATCCAAATCCCTGAGAGGCTTAAGTCCAAATGAACTAAACAATGGAGAGAAAACTGCTATTGGAAAACACAACGTGCTACACGATTCTAGAACTGCTGGATCCTACATGCATGCAAAGATTAACATGAACTCACCTGAGAGATTTCCTGAGCCCATATCTGATTGGATGAGAGAGACAGAGGAGGACAAATGACTTACTCAAGGACCAAACCACAAGCTTGGCTGTGCCCGTCAATGTTCATGTCCCTTTAGCATCACTGACCTTTAGCCATTTAACACGCAGGAAGCTGAACATGTAGGAGACTTGAGACAAGTAGTCATCGTCCAGTGGGTTTGCATTCAGGTTCTGACGATGGATGTGAAAAAGCAGGAAAGTGGAATGAACAGATATTATATTAGATTTTTGGTGTGTTTTTGGATGGTACAGGTATGATAAACACACTGAAGATAACTGATACATATTTAAAGCCTGTGTTTCTAATCAAGTGAAGGTCGAGACACCATAACTCACTCTGGCCTCTCGGTCGGCCTCGTGGGCTTTCCTCAGTCTGGTCTGTGCTATGTCCAAGTCCAGACGCTTATTCACCAACATCCGGCTCTCATTCTATGAAAACACACACACGCTGATTTAAAAAACATGGATACAAACAATCTAAAACATAGATTCGAGAAAAAGTAACTGAGAGTGAGACATCTAAAATCTGCAATTAAGTGCTTCAATCACAGTGGTGTAGGGTGTGTGTACGTGTTTATGTGTGTGTTACCTGTATGGTTCTGTATTCCTCCTCAGTGAAACTCCTCAGAGGGGTGAGAAAGTGGATGTTAGTGCTTTGGACAAAGTTCTTCTCCGCCTCGCCAAGCCGCTTATGAGCCTCTCCACACCTGAGCAGAGCCATTCCTGAACACATTAATTGTGCATTATTGTTACCCAGCATCTCTGCAACGTACTCACTGATGTGATGTAAACCATATGATATCATGTACTCACCATAGGGTGTGTTGGACCCCATCTCCAGACCAGCCTGGGTCATTTGGTCACACAGCACCTCATGTGCACTAGGCCGTGGTGGGACGCTCCAGTCCAAATGCTCGTACAGCCGGTCCTCTAACCGTGCTCCTGTTCATCATGGATCAGAGAGCTCAATTAGGGTTCCAGGGTTTTGGGGCCCTGTTTACACCTGACATTAACCTGCATCTTGAGTGATCTGATCTCAAGTGGACAGCTTGAAGTACAGGTGTGAATGCAAATGCTATGTCTAAAGTGCATCTAACAGTCAAAGCGCCCCGTTACATATCACTAAAAAGGCTGCTTGATCAGTAGGTAGTTGCTTGCCATAAGCCCATGACGTAAACCTCAGGAAAACAGCAATTATCCTTCAGCGAGACTAAAAGCCCTCGGTCCATAAACATGACATGATCTGCAAATATATTCTTGACGAATGAACATATGAGGTTATTATTTCTGGCAGCTGAATGGCCCCTTTATTTGATAGGTTACAGACCACATCCACTGGTAATTCCATTATCCGAGGTAATTGGATTCAAACAGGCAAAAGAAAGACCATCCCGACTCATCTGAACAGGCCAATTACAGTCAAAGCAAACAGAAGAGTGCAGACTGTAGGAAGGCAAATGGAGCTGAAACACTGGGTCCCAGAGGTAAAGCCTCAGTCATCATCAGCGCTTTTAAGGAGACCATAATGGCTGGCCTGGAGCCCACTTGTTGCTGATGTCTGCAGCTGGTTGTGTTTTGATAGTGATGAACATAATGATGGTGGCTTTATCGGGACAAAATGTTTAAGTCAGTTTATCTGGATGTGCAGTACAACACACTGAATGTACAAGCAACACATGCAGGACGCTGACATGAATTCTCATTGAAACCATACCAACACATTCAATGACTACTTATACATAAATACAGGTAGATCATTTCTCTCCATGTACAAGAGAGGTATGTATAATGGACTTGTGTTTATCTGTGGTAGAACAGGGGTTTTATCAATGTACTGTGTATTAGTGACTTCATCAACTAATTCGGACAAAAACAGAACACAATTTCGTAGCAATGATTAAACTGAGATTTCATAAATGAGGTACTTGCGGACCACTTTAACAAATAAATACGAATAAATAAACCATTTTCTGTCTCTCACCGGGGTTGGGCTGCAGTAAAACCTCAGTCTGGGAGATTATCTTGTCCGTCCAGGTCTTGGTTGCGTCTGCCCGGGCCAGGAGCTCCTCTAGCCCGGGGTCTAACTCTGTCTTGTCCGCCTGGCCAAGACTCTCCCCCGTGTACTGTCGTGGAAGAATAACACCACAACTACTTAAAAACCCCGCTACGCTGACCACATGTATTTTTTTGACTAATTAACATGTCGCATGTGTTCTTCTGGTGGTCTTTTTACCTGAACAGCCCGGTTGATGAACTGACCGGCATCCACTGCCAACCGCGTCAAATCCATGGCAACGTCTCCAAGGTCGCGCGCTGTCCTCGCTGCTCCGACAGAACGTCACCAGTCCAAAGCTAACGTTAGCGTTAGCTAGAAAAAGAACAGTGACCAACAAAAGCCAGCTGACCTCGTCATGGCCTCAACTGTTTACCACCACTCTGTTAGCCAGATTACGGTCCGTTAACACCGACCGGCCGAGCACATGAAGACGACGGAAGCACCTGCGTGAGCTGCTGACAGTTTATCCTCCGGCCATGCTGAGCGCTCCCTCCGACAAGTACAACTGGTCTAACGTTACACCCTCAGTTTGACTGTAACGGCGGACATTCTGTAAATCAGTGTGTATTCATTTATGTGGTTATCTCCGTTTTCTTGTAGGGTTTTGAATTTGCTGCCTCAACCGCTAGCATCACTACACCGCGTAACGGAAACCTGAAAATACTAGTCCGATAGACAGCTAACTAACTGTGCGCACACTGGCTTTCGTAACGGTATTTAACCGGGTGAAAACACGGACAAGAACATAACTGAAGGTATCATAACGGTAGAAAAAGAAGAGCGTCCATACTTCCTGTAGCGACTTTCATAATAAAAGCATAATCTTAACACACTTACGTGATTCAATGACTAAACATACATAAAAAACAAGACATTAACAGCAAAATATAACTCAACATTTGGTACCTTTCTGTATTAACTATTGATAAAAAATGATTGCAGTTTATTTTGACATAAATGAGCACTGTGCAGTTCACTGATCATTGCACAGTCTGCTTGCTGTTTTCGCAAAGAGAAGCTCCAGCACAGCCCTGCAAAGATAATATTGCCATGCTGCATAATGTAAAAATACAAAAGTCACTCATAGACGTCCTCAAAAAATGCAGGTATCCAATGTTGATTTGAAAAGCTCTTATTGTCTTCAAAGAAATATTAAAGGCTTGAATCCAAAAAAAGCTGCAACAGCAGCCATGCATTGACAAAAATAAGAAAAGTAACGATGAAAAACACAGTAACCTTTTGAGTGTCTGAATGCATGACTGCACAACAAAACTCTTGCTCACTTACTTCACACTACTATCCTCACCCTGTCTTCTTCAGCCTCTTAAGGCTTTCATAAGCGCACACTTTGCTCCAATTGGTGCTCCTGTGAAAAAAGGTGAGCTGATTGGACCCGTGGGTGTGTGCAAGAGGAGAGAAACACACACAGAAGGGATTAAAACAATCTAAGGAGGGTTAAGAGATTAGAAGACACACTTCACACAGATACATTTACCTACAAAATCAAAACACTTCCTTTATTAGAAGAGAATGTGCAACAATGCAATAAATATCCTGTGTTCCCAGAAAACAGGAAACTAAACAATGATGGAAGTGCCAAAACAAAAAAAAATGGCATTATAAAGAGCTTTTCAACAAACAGCCACAGGTGTAAAAGAAGTTTTTGCATTATTACAGCTTCATGTGCAAATATTTCTTTGCACTTGCCATCCATGCTTGGAGCCACATCAAGGCACTGGAAGTTGTCCTGTTTAAGTATTCTGTCTCAGGAGACCCTGTAAAATTCTCCAGAGCTGACTGCCTTTCTTTTTTAAACCCAGGTGTGTGTTCTACAGGTAAGGCCCCCAGCCCAGATACATCTGACAGAGCAACTTGTCGTCTGTGGCTTCCTGTATGAGGTAGTGGACGTGTCCCTCTATGGACAGCGGTAAACCCAGCACTTTATTCCTGCTCTTTATTACTCCCAGCAGACGCTGCTCGATGTCGCACACATGGGTTTTAGCCTGGCAGAGGAGGAGGAGGGGGAAAGACAAGATGATGAAATGTGACATTTATAGCTTGTGTTAGACATGCATGCTGCTCTGAATGGACGTAAACATACTTCAAGAGGCAAAATCCAAGAGATGCACAAACCTTTTCATTAACTATCTCCCCTGTCTCGTTGGCCTGAGTTTTACAAAGTCCTTTGGCTTGTTTGCTCCACTCCACCAGCGGGTCATGAAGGAAAGTCTTAAGGACACTTAAGCACACAGAGAAAAACGCAATATGAATTTGCCTGTGAGCACAGTCACCAGATATATAATCATGACTCTATAAAGCATTTATGTGTGTACCTCGTGAGTGGTTCTCTCTGGTCTCTCATTAGTCTCAGGGTGACCTCACAGGCCTGTCTGAAGAGACCCTCAGTGCCCATGGGCCCCATGGCGTGGACCATATTCTGGGTCAGGCGGAAGGGAACCACCTCAGGCACATCAAACGTCTCCCCCTAGTGGAGAGGGAGAGAAGGAGCAAATGTGTGAGAAAAGGGGGACGAGAGAAAAAGTAGTACATGAAAACATAATACAGAACAATTTCCATGATTTCTATTGAAAGGTTTATCATGTAAATTACTTCTAATTCGATAATATTTTAAGACAAGTAACACAAACCTTGTTGAAGAGGCAGTTGAAGTCAACGTGAACACATTCGCCGGTTAAAGAGTCAAAGAGGATGTTTTCTCCGTGGCGGTCTCCCAGACCCAGGATGTAGCCCACCATGGACATCACGGCGGTGGAGCGGCAGTACGCAGAGCGGCTGCTGTACCTGTGAACACGCAATGAAAGTCTCATCTGTGAATATTACTTGACCATAAATGTAACTTTAAACCTCAACTTTAAATTTTTTTTAACCATCCAGAAGAGCTTTAAATCGAGATGAATCAAATTTTTGATACTGCATGTGAGACAGTGGCCTCATAAATGTAATTGTAGGAGAGCTGTAGGTAGGGTCGTACCATGATGTGGGGTCAGGGAAGGTCCGGAGGAACCACTCGTGGAACACAGGGGGGTGTCGAGCACACAGCACCTCCTTATGGATTCGCAGCTTCTCCTCAAAGGGAGCCGTCTTTGGCAGCATGAGCTTCCTGAGCTCTTTGCCCGACAGGTAGATACCTTGAACACACAAATATGACCAAATGAAATGACTTCACCACACTGACAAAGCCGTCAGCTTGTTTATCTCTTCCTCTGGATGATACCTCTCTCCTTATACAGCTTGGTGAGAATGTGCCGAAGCCCGGAGGTGTTGTTGACCCATTCGATGATGCCACACTCCTCGTTGAGGGGAATCACAGCGTAGGTACAGATATGTAGCTCCCTCCGCCTTGACTCAGCATCTTTACGCAGGCACTACACACACACACACACACACACACACACACACACACACACACACACACACACACACACAAAGAGAAAGCATGTACACATTTTTACTTATGTTTGTTAGGATGCTCAGTTACTGTTTACATCGTGTATGTTGATTCATCTTTATAATTTTTGAGGCTGCAATAGATAAAAAAAATAAGATCACACACGCAAACGTAATAAGCTGGAAAGTAAAAGGACGTATGCTAAATGTGTGTCCATATGTACTCATGTATACATTTTATAAACTTATAAATATTATATATATATATATAACACGTACCATAAAAAGGTCTTTTCCCTCCATTTCTGTTCAGACTTACATAATCATACAATCATACAAAGATACTTTAAATGTGTCTATTTGTTAATTATTGTTGAATTATTGTTTGTTGTTTACTGTTCAGCTTGAACTCATTACAATATACAAGCATTATATAGTAAATACGAGCCTACAATAATTAGTGGTGGTGTATAATACTGACATGGGTTACTAATATTAAATTAAATGTCTATTATATGCATGAAGGAACAGATTCCTCTCAATATACCAGTAGTGTAATCCAAAGAAAGACTGTACAAATACACCTTGTATTCCCATAAATCAGGCTCATCACACACCTTGTTGATGAGGCAGTTGAACTCCATGAGCCTGCAGTCCTTCCTCAGGTCATCTTTAGGTTTACACATCATGGTGTAACTCCGCCCATCTGAACCCTTCAGACTTATCTTCTTAGGCTTCTGTAAGGAGGCCAAGATCTCCACCTACACACACACACACACACACACACACATATATGCAGGTTAGGTTTACGAGGCTTGTACCACCTCAAGATGATTTTTGTGATCATGTAACCTGATTTATGTCGCTGTATGACAGTGAAAATGTCTTTGAAACCTCGGCTGGTGAGACAGAAGCATAAAGTATTCTCAGACCTTCCTGCTAAACAGATAGAAGCAACAATCATCCGCCTTCTTCTCTTTTCTCTTACGCTGTCTTCAAAGCCGTCCAGGTATGCCCAGTGTCCGGGGAAGGCGTCGTGCTGTGTGTTCGCCCCGCCAGTAGAGGGGAGCGTGGGAATGAGGACCGACTGCAGCGGGATCAGGATCTGGCTGAAGGTGGGCTCCTCCACCAGACGTTTCAGCTGCTTGAAGTGAACGCTCATGCTGAGGGTGGTGCTGTTACCATCCACCTGAAAAACACATGAACACACACAGACTGCTACCTTTATATATTTTCTTTTTATGTGCCCCTACTGCAAGCGCCGCTGCTCCTGAGGGGGATCAATAAATGTTTATTTGACCTAATCTAATCTCGCCTAGCAATAAAATGTGTTGGTCCAGATTCACTTCAGAGGATTTTCTAGTGAGCCTCTGATATATGTGAACCACTATTTTTTTATGTTATGGCTCCACACTCCACTGATCATGACACAACATGCATTCATCAAAAGGTTAGGACCGTAAAACAGAGTGTGTGCCATGAAATACAGAAGAACACACGCTTTTTTTGTTTCATGATGACCAAATAAAGAGTAATCCATACTGACAATTCTAAAAGATTTGTTATCTTAGGCAACCTTGATATGGGTAAAATTACTAGAGGCTGGAATTGTACACTTCATGTAATATATAATGTGTTATATAATGTGTGTGTGTCTGCATGTACCGGCTTGTTGCAGAGCTCCAGCAGCTTGTCAGTCAGCCTGTTGGCATCGCCGATGAATTTCTCCAGAGACTGTTTAAGACTGATGGCCTTCTTAAGGATCTGATTACAGCGGTTCATACGCATGGGGTAAGAAGACTGAAAACAAGACAGAACACAGTCAGGAGGAGGGTTGAATCACTGAAAAAATATCTGGTCATTCAATCATAAAATGTAGTAGAAAGGATTTGTAATGCTTGTAAAGGAACTGATCTGTTAAGTAATAAAATTCACTGTTAAGGGAAGGAAATAAACACATAAGTCAGAGTTCACACACAGTGTAGATAAACATGCAGTATATGAACTTGCACGGTAGGTTAGCTAGAGAGAGTTATTGACCACACCACGCACACACCTTGGAGACAGCAGTCATCAGCCACATGGCCTGCTGGGGGTACGCAAGGAAGACTTTGGCCACGATGGTCATGAGGACGGTGAAGACCTCGTCGCTGGAGTGACACACCCTGGAGATGAGCTGGGAGAAGGCGGTCAGGAACTGGTACGGTGCCAGGTTGGCACAGTGCTCGCTCACCGCCGTGTTGATTTTCCCCAGCTCCTGTCGCATCTGTCTGTCTGCTCGCCCGGCTGTGGTGGAGGGATACGTACGTAGTATTTGAATGTGTTCACGTGTTTTTCTTGAGTTAGCCAGACACCACTGGCAAGTGTGTGTGTGTGTCCATCTTTATTTTACACTCCTGGCCACCCACCTTTCTCACACTCACACACTTTGGCTCCAAAATCCAGCCAGAGAGACAGCATGCGAGGCATGGCCTGGTAGATGTACTGGTTTCCAAACTGCAAAGCTCTGGGAGGGAAAGAGCCAAAATTAGCTGAAATGGCCGATGATGAATCTAATGAGCCTTTGGGGGAGTAAAGCAGCACGATCTCAACTCTGGATATCAGCAGAGACAACTTACTTTCCAAAGTACGTGACAATGTATCGGATGAGGTTTCCCTGTTTCTCCAGCTTGTTATCAGTCACCATTGGCATCACTTTGTCGTAGTACTTGGCCAGGTAGAAGTTTCCATCTTCCCACTCAGGCAGAAGGTTGGTCACATCCTAAAAAACACACACACACTTTTAAAGCAGGGCTACAGCTAAGATCCGATCATGTTTCTGTTGACTTTGAAGGCAGTGACAAACAAAGAGTAAGGTTAACATTTATTTTCCTGCAGTGGTTTATTCCTTCTACAGAAATCAGAGCGGTTACCTTGTATGCCTTCATGATGGCGTTGGACTCAAAGTTGGCTGTCTCCTCCATGAAGCGTCCCACCAGCAGCATGGCCTTGCCTTTGGTCTGCAGACTGCGAGGGTCCGTCAGGGGCTGATCATCAGGGAAACACTGGGCGACGCCCTTCTGCAGGACGATGAGGGCCTGGTGCACATCGCCCTGATGACGGACCAACAGAAGGTTTTACTGGTGTCGCTTTTGTTTGTGTATGTAAAAATAACAGTTTCTGTCCAAAATAACTGAATTATGAAGAGAAGGCGAAGGTGAAGAATCTGGCATTTCCAACATGCATCAGCTGACATCCATATGCATTGCATATTGGTGTATATTGGTTGAATTTACAGGTTGGTTTTACCTTGGACCAAAGCCACTTGGCCTTCTCGGTGACCAGCTCGGCCCGGTGTGTGTTCTCCGCGTTCAGCAGTGCATTGAAGGCAGTCTGGTGGTGTCCTGCCTTTCTGGCCACCCGGGCGCTTTGCAGCCAGCACTCCCCTACCAGCTCCTTGCTCATAGGCCTGCAGAGCAAACACGAGGCCTTTTGTTTCAGATTTGCATTTTAATCAGGAGCTCAGATGGCTTTTAATCAACAGGAAACACAACAGACAAACACAGCGGCCTGAATTAATGCACGAGAGAGAGATGATCATTGTGCTGTCGCTGATTTCATGGTGGGATAATGTGCACAGAAGCTATTTAAGATTAAGTCACTAATAAAAATAGAGTGAGACTGTGTGTGTGTGGCTGTTTGGCTGCGGGTGTTTCTGCATCCTTACTGTGGTCCCAGGCTGAACAGCGCCCGGCGGAGGGCCAGGATTGGCTCCTTGGCCCTGAAGGAATTCTGGGTCATCTCCAGCCGATCTGACCAATGAGGAGGCAGCTGGCTGAGGCTGGGGGTGGAGTATTCCCTCTGTTTCTGCAGCTCAGTGAACGTGTGCTCCAGCTCGCTGAGCATGTGGAGCCTAATCAGACAGACACAGACACGCAGCTTTTAGATTCACAGTTATTGCGACTGACAAGCTGGAACCGACTGTACCAACAAAAGAAAGAAACATCCAAGTATACGCAGACACACAGACCTGACGATGTACTCATATCCTCTCTGGTAGGTTCCACACTCATAACTGGCTGCAGACAGAGGGACGACCTGTTCCTTCCTCACCAGCTTCAGCTTCTCGTAGAAAGCCTCTGCATCCTGCTTCTTAGCCGACAGCAGCAACTGGCCGAGCCGCACACCCCAAGTGCTGGACTGACGGTCTGGAGACACAACGGCAGTGCAAGACTTAGTCATTAAGTAGTTATATACTGCTGCCATATTTTACCACGAATGGTTCAAGATATTGCAGCTTTCAAGGATCAACTGTGTATTCTATTACCTGAGCTCAAGTAATCTTCCAGCAGGTCCCACTGTCCGAGCTTCCAGGCTGCCTCCACTCTGTAGGTGTTCAGCTCCGACTTCCACTGATGCCTGAATGAGCACATAATAGGCCAAATTCAAGAGCTCAAATCATAAGATTAACATGAACATAAAAGAAAGTCTTCTTCTTCTCCGCCTACAGTGAAAAGGGGTTTATGTTAAATTAAAAAGCGCCTTTAGTGAGAATGAGATGGACCATAATGTGTGTGTGTGTGTGTGTGCGTGTCTCACTTGTTGGCCAGCACTCCATTGACCTGAGTGATGACTGTTGACAGCTGTCCCAGGCCGAGCATTGAGGTCATCACCCCATGATAGTGACCGATCTACACGCACAGGGACAACAGTGAAACAGAGAAGATACAACAGCTGACAGCACGGAGGACCACGAGATGAAAAATGCCTCAAAGATTTAAGTAACAGAGCTGATGACACGCAGCCTGTTTCTGGTGACACTGCACCGTGAGCACACGTGTGGAAATATAAGTGATAGCATAGATTATTAGCATGCTGCAGCACTGCGTACATTCTACAGTTTATACATGAATCATGAAGGAGATTTTAGAAAGTGATTTTAATAAGTTTCTAGAGTTTGTATAGTTTTAGAAGTTTTCATTGTTTGTACATACATAAAGCAAAGCTCGACGTGTGTGTGTGTGTGTGTGTCTACCTGGTCTGACTCCAGCTGTATGGCCCGGTCGTAGCAGGCGGTTGCGTCTCGGAGCAGGCCGATGCTCTCATGCTCCAGTATCTGTTCCCGTAGCGACGGCTCCTCCCTCCTCAGGGCGTTGACCCCCCTCACTCCATCGGGCTCATGCATCGCAGCGTACAGCGTCTGCAACAGCCAATCATGAGAGAGGGCTTTAACAAGGGCAGGGCGATAATTAAATATTATCATTTATTGACTTTTAGCAGCATCACAAAGTGATGTGGAGCATATTCCTCTGCTCTGAACTTCAGCCTGATTGTATTTGCTTCATTAGACACAAAATATGACACTGTGATTTAGATTTCAGCCGTATTGATCGATTGTGACCTGCAGGAAGGTGAGATGGTCCTGGATGTTCTCCTTGTTTTCTAAGATGTATGCTTCAAAGTGCATGAGGGCACGAGTGTACGCTCTGGATCGCAGAGAGGCCTTGGCCAGAACGTCCTGTGGAATACCCTTCAGGAAGGCCACCACACGCTGATAGTCCCCACTCTCTGCAGTAAGACATGTTAGTTTTTACATGAAGCCTCAGTTAATCATGCAGGTTATTGAACAACAGGAATACATGCCTTTACTAAAGTGAAATTAAGGCGTAAATACCTCTAAACGAGTCATTAACTGTCGTACATGTTCATTTAAATAATTGTTTATTGTTGCTGACATATGCAACACAGGTGATTCAAGACATGAAGCAAAACAGGGAAAGCTTGTTTGTGACTTACCGTTGTTTTTGGGTTTGGAGTAGAGGATGTGGCGGCTCCACTGTGTGAGATGAGACAACATGCTGAACACTGTCTGAATGCTGAGCTGTGATAGGCTGGAGGCCGTCTCCTGACAAGGCCCCCCTCTTCGTCCATCACCCTCCGTCAGCACGGCCAGCATCTCCTCCGTTACCTGGAAGCAGGTGTTTTTAATACCGAAAAAAAAAACCCCAATCGACTCCTTGTGTAAGATCAAGTGATGCAGATGTGTTCTCACCTCCTGTTGCTCTGCAGGTGTGCAGCCCAGCAGCATGTAGAGCAGAATGTGAGGCAGCAGGTAGATGGTGACCTTGTAGTCATGTTTGATGATGAAGCTGCAGCAGGTAAACACTCTGCTGGCCAGCTCATGTCTCACCTAAAACACATAAACCCAGGACCTCTGATTTGAGAGAAAAATGAACACCACTGTCGAAACCAAATGCATCTTTTGTCTTGAATGGTCTCAATTTGCTTGAAACCTTTCCATGATCCATCAGTTTGGCTCTGCAAAAGCTAAAAATAAATCAGCTTACCTTGCTGATGAGGTATCCGGCCCAGGTGGCTGACCAATCAGAGAATTTGCTGCCTCTCTTACTCAAGTACACTGGCTTCTTCAGTTTTGACCAGTTGACCTCCTTCTGACTGCTCTTATACCTGGAGATATAGAAGGACAAGAGAAGAAAGAGAGAAGGAAAATAACTTGAGAGAGGTGATCTTCTAAATTATATGTGACAGAGTCAGAGTACATATGTGCTGTGAGTGTATGTGTGTGTAAACCGGAGTACCTGCTGTTGAGGTGTGGTTCCAGTATTTCCTGAATCTGCTCTGGGAATCTCCTCCACAGACGGCGCCCTGGTGAGTCGGTTCGACCCTCACGACATTCAAAGATGGACAGCAGCTCCTGCGGTGCACAAACACGCACAGCATTATATATGAGACATGAGCCAAAAAGAGAGAAAGGCACACACAGTGTGGAGTGTGAGTATGTAGCACTTGTGTGTACCTGTATTGCATATGCAGCAGAGTCCTGCGCTCTCACGTCATCGGCGTAAGCCAGAAATGTTCTGGTCAGTTCAGTCAGCAGGTCATGGGCGAAGTTGGGATCATCAACTCCACTCTGTTCACAGAAAAATGTCCTTTTATCCTCAAACAGGAAGTCAAGTAACGTTATATGATCAATTCTTTCTTTGTAAAATTAATACAATGTGTCTACTCAGCCTAAAACTGTGAATTTGTGCTACATACTGTTCATGTTTTTATACATGCATGCATGCTTAGTCTTACTACAAAGGTGTTGCGGTCGCCATGGGTGTGTGTGTGCGACAGGTCCAGACGTCCAGGATCCACAGCCCCCAGCTCACCCAGACACTCCCCGCAGAGGAGCCTGGCCTCTGGAGACGAGTCCTGGCAGCCCTTCAGCAGCACTGACACCAGGCTGGAGATGACCGGCTCCACCGCCTCACTCGCACACACCTGCCGCAGCAGCCACTCCTGCAGTCCACAGCATGGAAAGAAATGTTTCTCGTGTGGGAAGATTGTGGTGAGTTAAAGTACAGTCAGTAAACAGCAGCTCTGGTCCTTTCAGGGTTGAGTTATCGGAGAATGTGTGCGTACCTGCTTGCTGTGCATCATGTCCCTGAGGCTGGTCAGCGCATGAATCCTGACGTCGACGTTTTCATGCTGAACGGCTCTCATGGAGAGCTGCAGCGCTGCGGCAAGGTCACTGCTGCTGGCTGTGAGCTGAGGGGAACCAGATGCAGTATTTTATCACTGAGTGGTTATTTTTTATCTTTAACACCGCTGATGTCAAACAATGACCCTCATCTCCATCTGCATGCTTCATTTACTTCATCGTGATGATCCTCTTGGCCTTACTGACCTTCTTGTAGTCCTGCAGAACAGTGTGGATGTCTTTCAGCTCAGGGTGGTCAGGCAGAAAGTAAATCTCATGGAGGTAGTCGTTCACTTCTTCCCTGTGGGAAGAAAATTCGACTGAATTAGATGACAGCTGAGACAGCTGATTTCTTTTTTTCCCTTCTTTTTTGCCGTTTATTTGACAGCCAGTGTACATGAAACCCAAACACTATTTTTGAGGTTATAAAAATCCAGGCCCAGTTTGGGAACTTTAAAAGGTGTTACCTGTTGTCCAGTATCAGGAAGCGTATAATAGCAGCAGTCTCTTTGGGCTGCAGTGGGATCAGGGGGAGGAGCGCAACAATAACATGACTCAGCAGAGGGCCCAGGTGTGCCGCCTCCACGCTCCTCACGAAACACTCCCACGTCCTGTCCAAACAGGAAGAAGGAATTAACACAGAATCAGATTGATGGGACTGAGCTAGCAGAAGCAACATACCACTGACATGCAGTTTCTTTGTGAGCTTAAAGTGTGAGTACTGACTGGCAGCAGAGCAGAGGGAAGTCATCTCGGTATCGGAGGCCTGTGCGGAGCGTCGTCATCATCTTCACCCTGACGGAGCTGATGTGTTTGGAGCCCATCAGTCGCATCAGAGCCATGACACTCATCAGTGCCTGCACACACAACAGGGCGACACTTTTACACCACGCACGCTGAGTCATAGTGAAAACAGAAGCTCTGTGAACTCCCTCACTAACAGGACACTTAATCAGGTATCAGTTAAAGGGGCTCTGAGCTGTGGATCACACACCAGCTTCTTGCGGTCCTTCTCTCCTGCGCTGGAGCTGAGCAGCTGCATGTTGAAGAAGGCCAGTATTCCCAGCAGCTTCGGCTGCAGGTAGTCCGCCTGTTGCACAATGAGGATAAATACAGATTCATGTTAATCATCTGACATTAGAGAAAATGATACGCCACTAGAGGCAGCGCAGGTAAATATTACACTCTATGGGAAGTCTGACTCGTACCATTCGTTCTGGGGTGGTGATGTCTCTGGGGCCCTGGTACGGGTCATCATTGGATGCAAAGGAAGCCAGGATTGCCAGACCATTGAATACCTACAATGGTAAAACACAGAAGCGAATTAATTTCTGACACGTGTGCACTCAAGCACAATAAGGATATATACTTGTGTTAATGTGTGTGTGTGTGTGTGTGTCGACCTGCTGGTAGTGTTCTCCCAGGCGCAGCAGCAGCTCGTTGTGAAGACCCTGGAAGTCCAGCCTCAGCAGAGAGCCCAGTTCAATCTCTGTCTCGCTCTGGGTGAACATGAGAAAAACAAACATAAATCAGTCTGCTAAGCCATCTGAGCCATTCGCTTCATCAACCCACGGCCAAATTGTTTTCATATTTGATTAATACTCCTGACTTTTTGACCAATCTTAATATCAGCTTTCTCTGATATGCTGCTTTTGCCAATGTGGATGGACTCAAGAGCTTTGAATCACTAAAGTTATTAGATTCAGTTCGGTGAGGGCGACCTTTAGGGATGGAATACGTCTTTATTTCTATTATTTATTTTGCATTGTGGTGAATCACAGCACTTGGAGATGCAAATGTGCTGGTGTTGAGAGGTGATGACATCTAGTCACTGCTCAACACAACCACCATGAGCTGAAACATTCTGGCAATGCGAAAACACAAACTGCTCTGTTGTCTTTGCTGTAGCTTGAATGTGCAGACGATAATTACCTGCAGGTAGTGGAAAGCTCTCTCTAGCTCCTCCTTGGTGCAGGAGCAGACCAGATGGCTGAAGATGTACTTGAAGTTGTTAATCAGGATCTCTCTCCTGTTTGCTTTCAGCTCATTGGCCAGGGTACGGATGAGGGCGGAACCAGTGGAGCTCGCCTTGGCTGCCAGGTACGGCAGAAGCACCTGGAGGGTCCTCTGCATATACAAGTATGCACAGAAATGTATATGCTTAGAAAGACACACATACATAAACATAATACAGCCTCAGTGTGCATTCATACTGCACACTGTGTGCACTGTGTACTGTACTGTGTGAATGTGCTTTGCGTAGTCGCGTGTATGACGTACAGTGAGGAAGCGGTGGAGGTCTGGGAAATCAAAAGCGTGCACGATCTGAGCCAGGATGTCCAGGGCCAGCTCTCTCTGATTGGCTGACTCGCTGCCCTGATCCGGTGTGCTCCGCAAGGCCGACGCATGACGTGAATGCAGCGACTCCACCAGGAACTAAACACACAGAAGGAAGAACAAATTAAAGCCAGTTTGACTTTTACATGACCGAATCCTAAAAACTATATTCATCTCAAAGCAATCCAGGCGAGACGTTTGAAACAATGGACAGAAATGCTGGTGAAAACTAAAGCATTACAGACAGCCATGCCACACATCTTTTATTACTGAGGATTGTTAATATATCTTTTCATCATTCATAATATTATGGACAGAGAATCTTAAATTTCTTCATGTCAGATATAAAATAAAGAGCAAAATGAGAATAGGCTTATAGTCCAAGTCTATTAGAGCAGCATGAAAGATTTTATACCTGGCAAATAGGGTTCTTGTACTGACTGAAGAGGGTCTGAAGCTTAAGACCCTTGGCAGTGGCCAGTGCTCGGATCTGGGTGTAGGCAGCTACAGACACCTGGGACGACTTGGACAGCAGACAGTGGAGCAGCCGCAGCAGAGAGAACGACACCAAACTGCCCTGAGATGCTCTGACAGGAGAGGAGGGAACGTCAACCAAAACACCGTTTTTCTACTAAACTTTTCAAACTGTCTTCATTCGTGAAAATTTCAGCGGCAATAAAAGATGAAAGGCGTGAGTTAAAAAGAATCTATGTATCACTAAAGACACAACGGGTCATCTGTACCTGCCAATCTCTCCTGTGGTGAGGATGAGAGTGTTGCGCAGCTCGTCATCTCTGCTGAGTTTAGCATTGTTGAAGGCCTCTTTAAGACGGGCTACCAGGAGCTTGGACGACATATAAAACTGAGATTAATATACACATTCTGCTCAGTAATCACACATTTATAATGAAAATGATGGCTTTTAGACGTTCGAACTGCTCACCTCACTCAGAGAGCCATGCTCAGAGTTCCTGGTGGTCTCTCTAAGCAGGAAACGCACTGATTGGCTGAAGCGTATTCTGACCGCTGGATCCGAGTCCTCCATTAGACCAATCAGAGCACAGAGAACTGCCCGGGAGTCGCCGTCCCCACCAACCAGGTTCACATGCTGGCAGAGGTGAGGCAGAGCTTCTAGAAAAGCTAAGAAGGTGAAATAAATAAGATGAAATAATATGAAATACTACAAAAGCTCAATATGGAACAAAACAGCAAAAGAAAAAGAAAAAAAGACCTTGTTTAACACTACTTGGAGTTTGCTGTCTGAGCAAGGGCAGGAAAGGTCTGACAACAGTTGCCCTGAGGGATGGAAGAGCGCTCCCAGCATGCTCTGCTGCAAGGCTGAGTTGGTGGCAGAGGATCTCAGGAAGACGACTGGACTCTACGTGGGTGTCACTGAGCTGGGAGAGCTCTGATTGGATACAACTCAGCTGGCCGATGATCCTGGCGAGCTCCTTCTTCACCTGCTCCGAGCTGTCCTCCAGCCTGGAACTGCAAACGGTCACATGCACACCATGAACATGATGACAAAACTCTGCGATCGTGCGCATGCTGTTTAGCAGTATATGTGCACGTACAGCAGAGTAGTGCCGATGAGCTTATGGTGTGTGTTTCCAAGGCGGTGAAGAAGAAGAGGGAAGGCCCTGACTGTCGCCGCTCTCACCACCTCATCTGGGCTCTGCAGCGTCGTGGAAAACACACACACGCGCCAAGTCTCACACACCCCACGACGCAGAAGGGCCAGCAGGGACACGCAGTCTGCCTGGATCTGAGATGCTGGAAAAACACATGCAGCTTGATGTCAATCAGGTTTTCACAGTGGAAATGGCCTCAAAATCATTTTAAGGACATTATTAAACTGTTTTTTTAGGCCCTGACTTCATAAAAAGGATGCAGAGAACACTCACAGTAACAGAAGCTGAGTCTGTGAGCGAAGGCGGGCAGCCAGGAGGGGAATCCTGCACTCTGATAGGCTGAGACAGACTTGTTCTCACACACCCAGGGAAGAGATAGCAGAGCACACACTTGTCGCTGGAGGCCGTCCTCTCTGGAGCTGCTCACTAGACATTTACACAGAGACACACACGATCAATAGACTGTACTTGGAAGGATGTGTTTTGGGTTGATTTCTGAATAACATAAATAATTAACACAGCAAACAAATATAAAGCACAAGAACAGCATGTATAATGTGTCTTTGTGGGTGTTTATATCCTTACTTGTGAGGTAGAGGACAGAGTCCAGGATCCCCAAAGTGGTCGTGACAGCAGACTGGAAGTAGTCCTGGTTTGAGACGGGTTGAGCACGTCCTTCTAACACTGACTGACAGCTCTTCAGGGCCCTGCCCAGAGTCTCAGTGGACACCCAGAGAAGAGGAGAGGGACTGTCAACAAAGACAGAGAAAGAAATGAGAAGGAATGCAAAACAGCAGCACTAAAGAAAGAGAGTGACAGTCTGTTACCTGGTGGGAGAGGAGCAGAGGGCTGCCAGGTGGAGGATGAGGGCCAGACCCCCCAGAGCAGAGAGAGTCTGTGTGGTTTCAGGTTCGGCGGAGTCCAGAACGGTGAGCAGCTCCTCCAGCCGCCTGTTCACCACAGCCCAAACCTCACTGCGAACACGCATGTCCACCTCACTCAAGACACAGAGACACAGAAGCATTTCAATACAGGAAATCTGCTGCATTGATTTATGATACAGATTCACAATCAATTCCTGGAAACCACTGCGTGAGCAAGTGAACGTTTCATTTCCGCAACACGTGATTCGATAACCACGTGTGCTGTGTTGTATTTCACTGTATGATATGATACAATGCACTACAGCATCTTTTACACCACAGACTACTGGACCTCTTCTGTAACAGAACCTAGTTGTGCATGTTTATGAACTCACTCTGATGACGTCTTTGTTGTTTTGCTGACTGACTTGGAGGCAGATTTGCAGGATTTCTTTGCAGCGGTCTCTCCATCGCCTGACTTCTGCATCACCGCCGCAGTCTCGGCCTTCAGCGCAGCCTGGAGAAACCCCTCTGCGCACTGCAAAACACAAGCGCCGTGGATATTATAAAGAGGGTGAGAGAGAAAAGGTTTTATGAGGATTTTAAAAAGCAAAGAAGGGAATCGTACTTCAGCTTGATTTTCTGTTCCAACGGTGCGCGCCAGCATCCTGCAGACCTCTGTGACTCGCTGCCTTCTTAAGAATGCAGTACTTTCATAAACTATGGCCACAGAGAGCGAGAACCCGAACAGCAAGCAGAGTGATTCGGTTATCTCCGCCCCCAACCTGACACCCGCCCCTCCTAGAGCGCAAACACACTCGAACATCTGCGAGAGATAGATGGGCTCAAAGTGCGAGTGAGAGACAACAGACGACTGAAACACGCAGCGAGTCAAGTGTAGCAGCTCTCCTTCATAAGGATGTCTCTCAACTAGGTTTGCGTTTGCTGTGTGTGTGTCGGAGTGGGTCTCTAGCAACTGGAGGTACGCCGTGAAGAACTCCTGGCCCTGCATCTCAGGAAACCCTCTCAGCTCCACCAGGCGCCTCAGCATCACCATAGAGATCTTCCTCAGCCTGGTGTTGCCATTAGCCAGGAAGGAGCAGGCCGTCTCCCAGGCCACACTGAGGTCACGACGGGAGACGACTCCTCTCAGGGCATCAGTTATGACACCGATGGTCACGGCGGTCAGCGACTCCAGGGCAGCAGGTGAGGAGAGGACAAGGGGAGAGGGGGTGAGGTACGAGGCGGCACAAAGAGGGGAGATCCTGAAGCACTCGAGTGTTACGGGCCATCGGCTCTGTGTGTCAATGCCCAGACTATGACCCTTTCCTGCCAGCGAGGCAATATGTGCATACAGGATGTTGCTGAGGTCCTCGGCCAAAAAAATGAGGTCCTGAGTGAGGCGGCTGCAGATGAATGGCGCTCTGGCTCTCAGAGTATGAAGTAAAGAGCACAACACAGCGGAGACCCGCCCGTGGATGACGTCACAGTCTGGAGCTGCTGCCACACGAAGCAAACGCACCGCCACCCACTTACTGAAGTCTGAATCAGGGGAGGAAAAAGGAAACATCAGACGTGGAAGGGAGAAGAGAAGCAAGCAATATAGATGGGAAAGAGTTTTTAACATTTTCATCTGATTTTTGAAGAGCAACTCGTACCAGTGCAGCTCTGTGTGGTGTCCGGGTAGTCGGCAGGTTGGCAGGCAGGGTTGGCGAACATCAGAGACGAGGATTTGATTATATGCTGCACAAAGTCCAGCAGCATCACACAGGCCGGCTCTGAGCTGGACTTCTTATTCAGACCAAGAGCAACTGGAGGACACACAGACAACAGCTTAGATTAAGCAAGTGATAAAACTTTCTTTGCTTTTGTCTTCAGGCCTCACTAATTACTCACATCAATCTGAGAAGCTAAAAATCATCCTTTAATGGAACTGCTCAAGGTCATAAACGTTACTTACGTTGTTACTTCACTTTACGGTGTAATAAATAACTTCATTAACCTCTAACTGCATAGAGCCTTTGTCAGGGCAATCAATATAAAAACATGATGTGCAGGTACTAGGAATTGTTTAAACTCATTGAATTTTATTGTAAATGTTAGATTTCAGAGATGTAAAACAGAGTGTCAGATAGTTGCTGGCACAACCCCAAGTGGATTTCTGGTCTTATATTGTCAAGTATGGAGGCACAAACTGAACTTTGGGGAGAGCATAAGCAAAACCACCACCACCAACAACAACAAACAAACAGCCCTAGTAAGTACGGGTCAAGGTACAAAGCAACAACTATAATACCACTATACTGTGCAGTACTGTCAGGTGTCAGACTTACCGACATCCACATCCGTCAGTATCCGGTCAATGAACTGACAGAGGATCTGTCGAGGTTTCTGCACCGCTTGGTCGTACTCAGACGCGCTGGCACTGCAAATACCAACATGTTTTTAAACGTTATGCATGTAGACATCGTACAGCCAAGGTTTTAATTCACTGAGCAGCTACATGAAAGAAAAGTCTTAGTGCAACCTAAAGCAGTTTCAGTCTGACTTTAGTTTCGCTAACAGGTTAGCTTAGCCACCTTTAGCCGGTACTCACCTAGCTAGCTCCTGAAGAGCCGGTATCATCGCAGACATCTCAAGTCCCTCCATTTTTACAATAGCTTGGTCTCGTTATTTAAACGGTTTCTTCAAAACAAAATATTCAGCATTTGTCAAGTAGTTTTTAGCAGCATACGTCTGCACGCCCTGTCCATCCTATCAAGTCTTTCGAAAACTTTCGCTCCAAAATGACGTAGTTGTTTTGGTACGGCAACCAACAAGGATCAATACACCGCGCTGTAGAAACTCGAACTGTACACTGTTCCCCCTGGCGAAGGATTTGTGAATTACTTCACATATAATGATGCAGTACATTACATTGTGGTGACACTACTCTGTCCTTTTACTTGTGAAAACATAGCAAAATCACAGTGTTGAAATACTATATTACAAGTCAAAGTAATGCATTTAAAAAGTTACGTGATAAAAATAAAAAAATATGAGCATAAAAATCTACTTTTTTAAAAATTTTTAATGCATTAATTAATTCAATGACTCTCTTTTATGGCCAACATACAAAAGTTTATTTTGCTAAGGGGAACATTTCAAAATCACATTATAGTGTGTTGTAGATATTGACTGTCCAATGACTCATACAGTCATACAAGTCTAAATCAAACCTTCTAAAACCAAATAAACATTTGTTTTATTCCCATGTCTATTATCATTCAAGTACATTTTGATACTCAAATAAAATACTATTAAAGTATTTGTACTTGAACAGGAAATTATGGTCTAATTCCCTTGTAAATATTGTACTGTTCAGTCACTTTATCAGTGGCTTCAGTGATATTCTTATGGACTGACAGATGTTATAATCACCTTGGTTTAAACATCTGAAAGTTCTGACAAAATTTGTATCTACAGAAAACAAACACACACAAGGCTGTTAAGTGCATTTAATAGATAATTTTAAAGATTTAAATAGCAATCTTCAATGCACAACATTTACAGACATAAGGGGTGAGTGTGTATGTATGATTCTGCTTTTCCCTCTGCTGTATCTCTTTTTCTGGTCATGTCACACAGGCATCAAATAGATGTAGTGTCCTCTTAAATATAATATATCAAAGAACAATTGTTCCATAAAATCACAGACAGCAAAAAACTGCAGTGGCTTTGCTGATGATAAATTATTTCCAGCTTTTCTTTTCATGAATAAACAGAGAACGACAGTTTGTCTCGCTCTGTCTGGTGATCACACAAAGGTTAAAAGTCAAAGAAAAGAAATTACAATGATGAGAAAAAGATGTAAAGTATATCGCTGCTTGGTTTCCAGGTGTCAGGTCTCTTTCACTGCTTGACCTTTTTCAAACTGTGACCCATGAGGCTGGCGAACAGCGTGAGCACCATCTTGGGATTCACCTCCACCAAATCGTCCGGCAGCGCGTAGACACGAGCTCCGATCTTACGAGCCAATGAGATCGCATACCTGGAAGAGGAACAGGAAACAAGCGGAGTGAGGAGATGATGACTGAGTGACACATACAAGGCTGCAGGAAGGCGTAAACACGTTGAGAGTTTATCTTTTACTTGGCGTTGTTGAGTTTATCGGCATTCTTCAGCGGTCCTGTCTCGCCTGTCCTCACCATGTCCCACCTGATGGTACTGGGAGCAATGGTGTCGATCAGATAAATCACTGGTAGACCAGTGCTGATCAGGTTGTCCTGCAGAAAACAGGGAAACAGATTCAAAAATGCAAATGCAGCATTGTGTTTACTCAAATACACCACGCGCGCGCACACACACACACACACACACACACACACACACACACACACACACACACACACACACACACACCTTGAAGCTGCTGATCTGCATCTCCTTGTGTCTCTGGCTCAAAGTGGTGTTGACCCAGTTGAGGATGATGTGATCTCCAACCTTCTCTCCATCTCCCAGATCTGACAAAACCCTCACTATGTACCTGAAGGATCACAAGCAGGAAAGACAACTGAAACCGACTCAAAATGGACACTTTGTCTTTCCTAAATAACAGACTACAGCTGGTGACATGTCCCAAAGCTGCTGATGGTGCATGTACCTCCTCATCAGCTGCCACACCAGCGCCAGTGTGTGCATTGGACTCCCCTCGTTCAAGTTTTCCCCTCCGATGCCGACAAGAGAGAATTGAGCGACATCCCTGCCCAGCTCCACAGCGTAGTTACAATTCTCCAGCTACGGCGTGAAGAAAAACAGTGTTATGTTCCTTTAACTTTTTAATAAATGTTTGTTTTCTGCTCGCTAACTTTCTATTTTGTGCATTCAAAGTATCCACACCTTCTTCATATTGGCCCCCAGGACAGGGTACGGCGGGTTGTTGACTTTCTTCCAGTTCACAGACACATCGATCTTCTCAAAAAGCTGCAGGATCACCAAACCATCACACAGGTCGCTGCAGAGGACAGAACACAGACAAAGTGAGGAACATGCAATACGTGGTGTGTCTGTCTCTCAGGAGCACGACAGAGTTAGATTACATTGCATTAGGCTAAATCCAATCTATTTTAGACTCTATATGTTCAACTTGGATTACTCTTGGGCCAAAAAAAATCAATAAATCAACATAGAATCTGATTGCCCCGGGTCACATAGACTCATGGCCTCAGTATTTTACTACTACTACAGAGAAAAAATCCCATTCTTTTAAGTAAACTGGTGGTCGGTTGTAGATTAGGAGGCTGATAAGAGAAGCTGTAAAAGTGTTGCCAGGCGTTAGCTGATGTTGGGTCTCTGTAGATTAAGAGCGTGGTCACCTGTCCCCCATGGAAAGTGTCCTGAGACAACTTCTGTTGTGATTTGGTGCTTTATATCTAAAAATATATGAACAGTAAATTAAGTAATACCATTTCGACTTGAACCCTTGAGCAGGCACCCTGTTCTGTCTACCAGTAGAATACTTTACTACTACTACTAAAATAATAACATTAATCTTTATTTATGTGGCACCTTTCAGAAACAAGTTCAGAAAGGGAGAAAGAGGGCACTGATTTTGCTCGCCCGGGCATCCCTGAAGTATAAATAGTTTGCTGTGCGACGTTAAAGATCCCTGATAAGGTTAACCACACTAATGTGTAACTGATGACATACCTGTACAGGTGGTTGACATATGGAGAGACGCCCAGAGAGTTCATCCAGTTTCTAAATGTCTTCTCTTCTTTGGACTCACCTGGACAGACATAAAGACGTGATAAAGACCAGCTTCTCTGTTCCCGTATAGTTACTGTCAGCTGATGGGAATCTTTCCGCTTCAGCTATAGCTCCCATACAGATTTATGGCTGCCATAACTTGTTACACCCTGGGACATTTATTTCCTGGGCTTTTTATTGGGCTGTGTCTGAGTCTCACCCCGTATGTGTGCACCATCTATGCCGTTCATGTGAACCCTCTGCAGAGCGGGATGCATGTTGAACAGGTTGGCCACAAAGGCCAAGTTGAGTTTGCTGTTTCCAGATGTGACGTCTTGAGGAGAAACAAACTGTCTGCAGTCCAGCCGGGCCGCCTGCTGCAGCATCAGCTCAGCCCTCTTCTCCAAGTCATGCTCCTGCACATACACGTGAACACAGACGCACACGTACAGGCATGGGACAAACTCCATGTACATAAAGTACAGTTACCTCATACTTGTCCTCCACTACAATTCAGAGGCAAATATTGCTGCAACATTAATTTGACGACTTTAGCTACAAGTCACTTTGCAGCTTTAGCTTAATACACGAAATGTAATAAACAAATAAATTATTATGTAATATTACAGATTAAGACAAAACTCTATTGATCCCAGAGGAGAAATTCACCACCTAGCCAGCAGATGAAGTATATAAGGTAGTTAAACCACCTTGACCTGCTTCAGCATTAAAGTGATGATCAAGTACAAGATCTGAGTACGTCTTCCACTTCTGATGAATATTATGTGAAAACTACTCACGTGGAGGCCGCTCATGTCGATCTTGACACTCATGCTGTAGTCGTTCTCTTCGTGAAGAGTGATCTGGTCCAACAGGTGGAAGTAGGCTCGCGAGTCCTACAGTACGAGAAGGTGTTAGGCTCACGTGTTTGTGTATTTGTGTTCATGTGTGACTGTGTTCTGAAGGGAACCTTAATATCTTCGCTAAAGTTGCTGATGGTCATTGTTCCTGCGTTCTGTAGATGATAGTTGACCCAGCGGAGCAGCATCTCTTCAGGGGAGAGAGCCAACAGACGGTCCAGCTGTTCCCCGTCTATCAGCAGGTTAATGAGACCTAAAGACACACGTGTCCGAATGTTAGGATCAAACGTCGAATGGCATAGTTTATTGAATCTGTCTGATGTTTTCAATTCAAGCACTCATACTGCATGTGCAGGAGGGGAACATCAACCACCTCTCATTGTCAGCTTTATTAAATATAATCAAGAATACACTAATTGAATGGAATAAAATTTAATAGTGAGTTATTCGTATGTGTTAAACAGGAGTGGAGGCTCAGCAAAAAGACACTGTCAGGGTTTCAAATGTGTTAAAAGCGCAAAAAGCATGGAAAGTGGCTGCATCCTCTGCTCCTTTTGTTTGGATTTGAAAGCTGCCATACAAAATGCAAATGATCATGTTCGCTCATATTTTGTTCTGTTGTACCCAAAATAAGACAGAAATGTCCTAAATCTCAACCTCGTGACCTCTCGTCACAGGCTGGATGTCTAGAAATCAGTGAGTAGCTGGATTAAAGCGAGATATTCCTGTTTTGTGTGAATGTGCCAGCCTGACATAAAGGCCTGAATTATACAATTTTGTGTTGCATCATTTTGCTTTTTCTTGTTTCTCACAACGTGAAAAGGTAAGTTTTACAAGTGAAGAGAGGGAGTAAATGATTACTAGAATTAAAGTAATACTATTTATGAGTGTCTTTATTATCTGAGTGATAAGTGATAATTAGTGTTGATTCGGCCTTAAAATTTACGATACTTAAAACATGAATCTAATTCTGTCTAGATTAGATAGTTAGATTAGATAGTTAGACTGGAATAGTGTACCTATGAGGTTAATGTGTGTGTGAATGTGTGTGTGTGTGTGTGTGGTGTGTGTGTGTGTGTGTGTGTGTGTGTGTGTGTGTGTGTGCGCGCTGACCTTCGTTCTTGCTGATTTCTATATCAGCAAAGAGGCCAACCTTGATAATCTGCCAGAGCAGTCCCAGGACCAGATGGGGTTTCCCAGCCATCAGACCATGGGCGTCGATGCTCACCACCGTGCAGCCGATCGCTGAGGCCGAGTTCAGAGCCAGGACCAGGTTCTCCTACAAACCGCACATTCATTTATCGCTCAGTGTCAGCTATTTAATATCTTAACAACAGCTCAGCAAGACTGCGGTCTGAATCCTCCAAATAATAATAATGATAAATGAAATGCAGCACGCTTCTCTTAGAGGCTGGATGACTGGATGCATAAACAACCACCGAAAAATAAAAGGTCAAAGATTTGAGTTTGTTTTTCTTTACTTCTCTACATAGGAGCAAACAGCAGAATCATAAGTGATATAAAAGAGAAAAAATGCAGTAAAAGTTAATATATTACAAGCTCTTTTTGCAGAGTCCACATATTTTGTTGCACAGATGTGCACATATGACTGATACTGTCTTAGTTTACATCCATATATACGTGGAGTATACTAGAATTGGTTATGAGGCATTTTTTGGCTAACTGCTATATAAAACCAAATAAATTCCACTATTTCAACCAGTCAGATAGTTTCTTCAGTGAGAGAATAATTTCCAGGTCAAGGTTTGGGGGAAATTCGCTGCTTTGCTTCTCTTGCAGTGTGTCTGTTCAGGAGATTGCCACCATTTTCATTTCTGCCACTTCAAAGTGTGGCTGCTGCAAGTTAGCTTAGCTTATCTAAGCATAAAGATGGGAAACAAGTTGGAAAAAACTCGCCTAGCTCTGTGCAAAGGTTTAAAAAATTTATTGACCAGCACCTTGAAATATGTGACCTTTGGACAGAATCATTTTAACTACTTCCTCCTGTTCATGCTAAGCTAAGCTAACCAGCTGCTGCGGTTGCTGCTGATCTCATTTTCAGTCTGCAGCAAGAACACAAATATGCATTTTTCCCCAAATGTCAAACAATTCCTTTTGTTGATGATATGGCTATTGCACATCTGAAGCTTCTGTCCTTTCAGGTAGATAAATGCACAATGCACAAGAAATTCCTTCTTACTTGCAGTGTGTGTCTTATGAAATGCTACTACTCACTGTCATTGTGAAGGTGGTAAGTTTCTTAGTGTTGATGACTCTTTCGTCAATGGTGTCAGGCTGAGACTGGTTGATCATCTTGCTGTTGGAGAACAAGGTGTGTGAGTGGATGAATCAGTATGTTAGCCAGTGTGTGCAACCCCAGATTCTCACAGTAGCAGACTATGTAAACTACCGTCCGTCATGTGGTGAAACAGCAATGACGAGGCCTGAACTACTATAAAAACTACAATAAAATGAATCACAGCATTCCTGCTTTAACCTTTGCCTCAGAAGAGACTAAAACAATCTTTGCTTTCATAGTCATTCCATTTTTCAGTGTATGACAATAATGTGTTATGTTCAGAAGATAATTCACATTTCTGGTCTAGTAGCTTTGATTCTAACTGTTTCTCAGTCATATTTTAGGTGTTTTTTTTATTTTTATTTGTAAAGAATTACAGGAATCAGTAGAATAGAAGAGAAAAGGGACTTAATGTGTGTGTGTGTGTGTGTGTGTGTGTGTGTGTGTGTGTGTGTGTGTTACCATAACAGGATGCCATCACAGACAGAGGTGAAGAGACTGTCATCGTCGGGGTTCATGGGCAGCAGATGTTGGCAGTCCGGATCTTTGGCCAAGGCTTTGTTGATCCAGTTGACAAATGCCACCTTCTCCTCATCTAAGCACACACACACACACACACACACACACACACACACACACACACACACACACACACACACATAAACAGTATTTGTCAGCAAGTATTACTTTTTACATTACGACAACTGTGTTTTAGTGTGTTATCATTTATTATCTGTTTGTACAGCAGGCAGCACTTACAGGTGCCCACAGGCTTACTACTGCATCACAGTGTGTTATAACACCTTAATTAAATGTTTGGATTGATTGGATGTTTGCTGCTTATGAATGCTAAATATGGGGAGTTAAAGTAAAGCGCTGTCCCAGAATGAACATTCATTATTTATCATATGTACAAAGTATGTGCAGAGTGAACTGCTTTGGAGATAGCATCTGATTTTATGAAAAATAAATACCTGTAAAAATATCAATGTTTGCAAAACCCAGATGGTCTTTTAACCAAACTGTTCTGGAGGTGTTTAAAAAATTTTCCATCTGGATGCAAAAATTTTCCTTCCTCATGCAGAATAAAGTTTTAATGAAGTTGCAAGTATTGTAAATTTGCTATCCAGGTAGCCAGCCTTACACTGTCCTGTGACCCATCAGGTTCTGTGATCTCCAGCTGTGTTGCTGCTGTAAACACTGTAATTTTTATCACGTGCTTTATTTTGATTGGTACTGGCAAATAATGTCCCAACAAGGTCATCAGGTTTGGGTCATAAATTTCGGTTCACCCACATCACCCGCACCATGTTTGGTAACAAACCAAAGCACGAGTGATAAAAATGTGTGGAGTGGCAATAAAGCTGAACATCCCAATCAGATCGCAGTCTGATGAATCACAGATCATTTTGTTTGGATCAAGACAAAGAGACACAACTTGGCAAACATGCAAAAAGAATATTTTTCCCAGATAAAAGGTACAAACTAGTCATATATGCACATGTGTGTCAGCCGCAGATGAACCCGTTACTAACACACAAACACACCAGCACACACATTGCATACTCTCTCTCACCAGAGTACGAGTGCTGCGTTCCCTCGCTGGAGTTCCCTGACATTCCTCCGAAGGAGCGGATCCCATCTCTCCTGGTGATGGTCTTCCTAAACGTCTCGCTGAGCTGCTTGCTCTTCAGCTCCTGGTAGATCTGAGCACAGACAGGCCGAGTTACTCTGTGCATGGCTGGGTGAGTACATTCACATATTTGCAGCACAATCTTGCTTCGGAACTCACAACCACGAATTCCTCAAAGCTGATCTTCTCATCCTTGTTGGTGTCTCCGGTGATGAAGGTCTCGATGATCTCTCGCACCCTGTAGCCCGGCAGGGAGAAGCTGGCCTCCCTGAACAGCTCCTGGAGCTCGAAGTCGCTCACGTAGCCGCTGTTATCAATATCTGAACACACAGAGCAGCGCACACACAGATACAGGGAGTCAATATGCTTCACAAATATCAATGTGAAACTCATGAGCTCATTATTTATGGGTAAATATTATACACAGGTGATAAAAGCAAGGACAAACAAAAGACTGGTAATGTTTTATTAACAGGTTTTTAATTCCTTAGAATTCCCCATATATGTAATATGGTGCTGATAATAGGGAAAGACTAATATTTGATTTTAATTAGTTTTTTGTTTTCCCTTTTTGTAATTTCTTACAGTAGAAATATCTTGACAATTATTGGATGTATTATCACGTAATTTAGTTGGCAATTCATTGTCTTCTGTCTACTTTTGTGGACAATTTTCAGCTGATCACATGTTCAGGTTTATGAGTAAGTACTGGCGCTAATAAGCTAATGTTAGCATGGCGCTTTTAAGCTAATGTTAGCATGGCGCTAATAAGCTAATGTTAGCATGTTAACATGGCAAATGAAGACTGTAACAGCAGTAAGCACTTGTGAAAACAGAAATGTTTGAACTGGACAGAAATGACAAATGGTAGTACACACATGGAAATACTTTGACTGTATTTCTCTCACAGATTTTTTCCATCTTTGCTCACCCAACACTACATATGACATAATAAAACCTCACAAGTGACTGAACAGGCTGACCTGACCCTCCTGCTTACACCATCCACACACAGCTACTTACTTAATTTAATTGGATTTGTACCAATTAATATTAATTCACCTGTCTTCATTTTACTTACAATTAGTGGCAAATTGCATAGGCCTCTAAAGACCTTTTCTTTGAATTTCCATTTATTTTGTTTGAAATTAACTGGGACCACTAAAATAAAGTGTTACACATGATTTTAAAGTGGACAAAGTCTCACCCACTGTTTATTTTTTGTGCCTTGTGCTGTATCATACTGTGATATGAAATGTGAGGCCATTGCATTACTTATATTGCTCCGTATCATCAGCGTATATTTGTACTCATACGGGCATGAATGACTGATAAAATCTGTCTCACAATTACCTTTGGAAATTCCTCACACACAAAGTACATATACTGCTCATCAGCCAGAGCCATAAAAATCTCTTACATAAGAGTCATACTTTATGGTCAGCTGTAAAACTCTTACTGAGCTCAGAAATCTCTGTCAATACAAGTGGTTAGGTGTGTGTGTGTGTGTGTGTGTGTGTGTGTGTGTGTGTGTGTGTGTGCGTGTGCGTGTGTGTGAAACTGACCAATTTTATTAAAAGCCTCTCTGAGGTCATCCAGGTCCTCCCGGGAAATATGTGTGACGTGATTCGACATAGTAGCTTCTGATTTGGGTACCTGAAACGTGGACACACACCAGCACAAACACACACACAAACACACACAAACACACACACACACACACACACACGATTAGGACTCGAAGTAGAAGCTGATTTTGCAAGATTCAGCGATATGTCGACTGAACAGGGAAGCAGTTATGGAAAGTTACTGTGATTCAGAACAGTTATGAGGTACTTGTACTTTACTTGGGTATCTCCATTTCATTTCACTTGTACTTTTCCACATCATTTCAGCGGCAATTATTGTGCTTTTTTCCTCCAGCACATTTATCTGACAGCTGTAATAATCTTAATTAAAAGCCATAAGAAAAACATCTAAAATACACCAACTAGGGGTCCACAACCGTTTTGGCCTCAAAACCTGACATCTTGGTTGGGAACCACCTCAAACAGCCACAACAGTAAAATGATGCCAATACACTGATGCATCTGTACTAACAATCTAATAATAAACACTTTGTCAGGCACACGGGAGATTTTACTGCACATTAAGTACTTTTACTTTTGATACTTTGAGTACATTTTACAGCTAAAACATCTGTGCTTTTGCTGAAGTATGATTCCATAGTACGGCAACCGATATTTACATTGTTGTATCAGTACGTATCCTCAGATAAAGGACCTGCGGACTTCGTTTTCATGCGGTAAACACATATATTCACTTAGAATCTCTTTGGGAAAGACAAAGGAAAGACAGCATGAGACCAAGACAGAGACAAGTACCTCCGTAAGTCTGTGTGGTTCCTGTTAGCCTTATCTTGGGTTACGAGCCTCTTGATGTAGATTCTGCTGGACTGGCTACACGACCTGAGTCTTCCAGAGCTCTGCAAGGCTGCAGACTGGAGCAGAGCGGAAGCTGGATCCCAGAGAGTCTGGAGAGCTGATTACCTCTCCGAGGAGGAGTCAGTCAGGAGAGTCTTTCTGCCGGTGGACCTTTGTCCTGCCTGGAACCTGGGATAGGCGTATCTAACAGTTAACATTTAACACCTCAGCTGTGTCATCGTGTTGTTGTGTATAGAGGGAGCTTCATCTGTTCTCTGTTTGTCTCTTCTGGTCACTGATTTGCAGTTGAAGTGCACAGGCTTAGTGGAGACAGCATGGAAAATTTAAATTACTATAATGGCTGCACAATATATTGTGTGAGGAAAATAGCTGGGAACAGAAGACAAAGACTAAAATCAAGCTACTAAATAAAGTAAAAGAAAAACACAACAAAGGGCAATTAAATAGCATTTATGGCAAATCCACACTCTACAGTGAACAGTGGCAGCAGGTGCTGCTTTGCTTTTACTTTCATATTTTTAGTGGCAAATTTCTGTCTTAGCCAGTTGGCTGCCACTTTACCTAGTTTATCTGTAGTTTTGACACATTTCTGCTTCTTACATTAAGCAATGAATCCATCTCAAATTTAATCATTTCATGCTTTACTTGTTGCTCCAGTTTCCCAAATAGCCAGCAACAATCCCTCATTCTACATAGCTGCAATGTGCCTAGATGATATATATAGATGATGGAATTAGAATGAGCGCATTACCCAAAATGTCTATTTCATATAATATTTTGTGTTGTTCCTTGTACTTAAGATGAAAGATTCTGTCTTTTGTCACACGTTCACATTTTGCATCTCTGTCAAACATGTTTAAAACATGAGGCCAGTGTTGGTCTGAATAGTTTGCCTCACTGCCACACAATGCCTTGTAACCCGAGGCACCGCGCCAACTGCATCACTTAGATGAAACTGCTCCACGTCACAGCAACACTGACGCTTTACTGCAGCGTTGACTCCTTATTTCAACACGCATTGCATTATGCATTACCTTAAAACTGTAGCCAATTATGCTTTTTTGTTTTCTTGCCTCCATTCCTTTCTGCATCCTAAATCAGTGCTGTTTGACCTGTATGTTTAAATGAGGAAACATCCGGGCGACATCCTTCCGTAGCTACAGTATAGTAGTGTTTGGCAACTTTACACTGTGCAGCAAAGTTTATCTGTAATTAAGAATAGTCAAACTGTATTGTAAGGAAACAACAGAAGTAAGGAGCTTACGTTCACTTCCAGGCCGACTGAAGAGCTTACGATTCGGAGCAGGGCCAGTCCAAAGCAGAAAATCAGCTTGTTGCAGACTCTGAATCAGTTCTGGGCCCTTTTTCTCATTTCTTTCCTTTTCTATTAACCCTTTTCACTCTCTTTCTTTTCTTCACCTCCACTTCTTTTCTCAGCCAGTCTCTCCTTTCACGACACACACAGTCCCATAATCAGGCCGAAACCGAGACACAACGTGCACAATATCCCTCTGTTTGCACTACAAAGTCACACAGAGTCTTAATTTTGCGTCTGAACCCACACAGCTCCAGGGCTTCCTCAGACACCTGATCAGCCTGGTTTCACTCTGTGAGTCTGAGGTGCTCTCCGGTTACCCTCTGCTCCTGATCGCCGGTCTCAGGCAAGCGCTCCACCTCCAGCTGTTGATGCACAAGCCTCGGTTTGGGTTGTGGACCCTGAGCCAGGATCAGTTGTCGGTGTAAAAGTGTTAGAAGCCGGCCAAAGACTTTCTCATAAGCCTCCTGCATTATTCAGTGGCTCCTCAGAGCACATGCGCAGGAACACAGACATGCAGCACACACACACAAGCATATGAGCACACAAAGAAAGTATAAAACAGACTAAATAGTCTGAATTCATACTATTTAATGATGTTGATGAAGGACTGTTTTAATACTTGTTGCACAGGTTGATTTTCAGTTGAGCAAAAACAATTTTCTCTGACAAAAAAAGAGGAAATCCAGATGTTCAATGACCAAATATGAGAAATATTGTGAGAAACAGGTGAGAAATAAGCCCCAATAGTCAAGACCAGCAGCCCTCTGTCTTTGCAGACCTCTTTTCAATCCATTTGTCATTTTAAGCTGGCTTTTTAAATTGTCTTAAACACTTACATGCCCATATGTACGTTGAATGAGTTACTGGGTGTTATAATAAAAAAAAATACAGTGCCAGCAGCAGCTAGTGAATGTATGATGATAAACACTGTGATAAGAGCAAGGGGAAAGCTTTGCTTTGATCTACTTGTGCGACTCAACTCAAATGGTCTGTTCTTGCACATTTGTACATGAGTGTGACATTCAGCAGATTTCACCTGACGCCCACCTGCACGTCCATCCTTGATGCTTCACTGAGCTGTAATGTGAAGTGATCACCACTCAGAGGCAGTGCTGACTCAAGATGGTGGATTGAAGAGGATATTCTCTTTTTTTTTTGTTGTAAGAAAAACAGACCAGAGAAAAGAAGGTCATCCTGCTGCTGAGTTGTTGCAAACAACTTGTTTCCACACCCTTCTTAAGCGTCCTTAACAGATTTGTATCATTGTGCATGATTCTGCATGACTTCTTCTTGGGATGCTCTTTATTTCTCAATTCAGTGCAGCTCTGCAGAGACAAACAAAGGCTGCATTTTCAAACTGTAAAGCATGTTTAGATTTATTCATTTAAATTTGTGGTTTATTGTGAATATGAAAAGATTCTCTTGCTTTTTTCCACTTTTGTTTCTTGGAATTTTTGGAAGTTCATTCAAGTTTCATACAGTGAAATTAAACACGTTTGATCCTATTAACTTTGCAATGATATCTAAAGGAAAACAGGGGAGCTTTGTGAACACAAATATATTATATATATTATATATTTCTGGGGGAGGAGGGGGAGAGCACGCAGGGGGGCGTGTCAGCTGTCACTGGTCACATGACCCGGAAAATGTGGGGCTTAATTCCTGTATTGGACTGCTCCCAGCTGCTGAAGCTCTGCCCTTCGCAGTACAAACCCTCCGTCTGCCCCATCACGACCCCCGCGGCCCCGGCGGACCCTCCTCAGAGCGCCATGTCAGGTAAGACACTCCGGGGCTCCGCCGACACTCGCAGCCGGCATACTGACACTGGATCACGGCCACTCCGGACCGGACGGGCTGCGCGAACTACCCTCTTCTCCCGAAATATCGCGAATTTATTAAACGCTGCAGAAAACTCTGCTGTAACGCTCACTGCTGCTCGGATATGGACGGAGATGAGGCAGCGATTGTGATCATGGTGCACTCACTCCTGTGGATGTTTGAAAGGTTGTGATGTGTTTGATTTGATGAGTTGCTGCAGTGGTTTGGACCAAAGTAAAGCTGCTGATCAACAAGAGGAGCACATCCGGTTCCATATTTCAAAATTAAACCGTGTTGAATGCAACTAGTGCTGGCACACAAAATGTAAAAGAAGGAGAATTCTGTTGCGAAAGACTTTAATATTCTCTTAAAAAGTCGTATTTTTAATTGATTTTTGTCATTTTTGTGTGAGAGTTTTGATTTTAGCCCAGCTGATGCTGATACTGGTATCAATATGGGAGAGTTCGAAGAATCAGAAAATGAACACATCAAAAAACATTTTTGATTAAGATGCCTTTAAATATGGTTATTAAAAAACTGTGACAAAGATGGTGGAACATTTTATATTTGATAAATAAACTACTCGCTGTAGTCTCTGACTTTCTGCTGCAAATTCTTGTAAGTTATCAGCCAACATTTGTAGCATCAGTTTATCCAATAACACAATATTGGTGAAGCGCTAATGTTGAGGTCTGGTTAGTGTTTACACAGTCCAAGTGAAGTCAGACTGAAGTTAAAGTGGAAGTGCAGATTGTGACACTGAACATCTGGTGTCACAGAGCGGGTAAGTGGAAATCACTGACATTGCTTTACCAGCATAGATGATTTCTCCATGTAAATTGTAGCCAGTTAGCTTAGCTTAACACAAAGACTGTGAGCTGCGTGAGAGATTGATTTTCTCACTCTTGGCGAGGAAGCGAATAAGCATATTTCCTTAAATGCTGGTTCATTATCTCTAAATAAATGTGTGCTTAATCAAAAAATGTCAAACATTAACTGATTTAACTTCTAATGTGAAAATTTGATGGTTTTCTTTGTCCTTTTTGACACTAATTGAACATTGTTAGGTTTAGACTGCTTGTTGGACAGAAACAAGCAATCTCAACATGCCACCTTAACCTTAAAGGGTTAATCAGGCCCTGCTTACCCACGTATGATGTCACATGCCAACTGTCTTTTTTTCACTCTAACTAGTCTGTGCACAGCTATGGTCTTGCACACACCTGTTGAAAAAGTAAAACTTCTGGCAGTTCTCTAAATATCTCAATCCTGCCCCAGTTCTTCAAACTTAACTTTATTCCATACCTCATGTATGCTTTTATTTTTTAAAGAAAACACTTTGAACTTCCTGGGTCAATGTGGGGTCCTGGACGAACTTGACTAGTTGTTTCTCAGTGCCTACGTGCAGCACAGTGTGTGGCCTTTTTTATACTATAAAAGTCTAATAGTATCACACTTTTATAGTGTATAGCTATTAAAACGGCCCCTTGAAAAAAAAACAACTCATTTTATAATCAGATTTGATAACCATAACGATATTAAAAAGAGTTCTACATTAATCTGAAATTACATACAGGAAAGGTGTTTATATGTCTCTAATGTACACTACATTAATGCATCTCTATGCATTTTTGCAAACAGCTACAAATCTGATGAAGATAAACAAATGTATTTTGCACATTATTCATCAATGTACTCACTTATATTTTAAAATTCTTTCACCATTACCACCACTGACTGAGATTTTAAACAGATTTACCAGAATGTGTGAAATGTGAAAAATATCTGTCTTGCTAATTCTGAGACGTGTCAGACCCTGAGCTGTGTGGGTCGTAATTTTATACGCAGCCACATGCTATAACTGTGTGGGAACGCAGCACATGCTTCCTGTGCGGCCTTGTAGGCGAGACCGGCCTTACAGAGGCACACATTCAGCTTGATGAATACTATCTGCTGGATCTGGGCCCACTTTCACTGGAGCAACACAGTGTGCCCCCTGCTGTTGCTAATGTATGCATGGGGGGACTCATCAGACACTGAACTTCACACAATAGGCCTGCAGATGAATTAGACATGCTACTGCTGGAGCAGTGGCTGATGCTCGAAAAAAGCTGCATAATATATTTTAAGATACACAGATAGTTGCATATTTACACAACTGCTGTCACTTTGTTTATCTTAATCACCAGTATGATTAATAGGTCACTCATTGCTTTAACACTATTGTGCAGAATATAAGCCTATACAAAATAGGCAGCGTGCATGAGAGTTGGGGAAGCACCAGGAGTTGTCACACATGAACTTTTCATTAACCCTTAAATGGTTTTTGCACATGAACCGACAGGTGTATCTCGCTATCAGTAAACACATCATTAACCCTGGTCCTTGTGAGTAAAATGAATTCTGAGGCTTGGCTTAAAAGGCCCTGAAAAGGTTTTAGACAGAAGAGGCATGAAGTGATGACACTGATATGAGAACGTGCTGATGGCTGATATGTGTGTGTGTGTGTGTGTGTGTGTGTGTGTGTGTGTGTGTGTGTTTCTCCATGCAGACCAGGCTTTTGTGACGCTGGCCACAAACGACAGCTACACCAAGGGAGCGATGGTTCTCGGCCAATCATTACGCAACCACAACACAACCAGGAAGCTGGTTGCACTCATAGGACCTCATGTTACAGAACCTTGCAGGTAACTCTTTAGCCTTTAATCAGGCACAAATTATATCAAGCACACACACTCACATAAATCATACCTTGTGTGTGTTGTAGGGATGCACTGCGCTCCATTTTTGACGAGGTGTGTGTGGTGGACGTTATGGACTCGGGCGATGCAGCTCATCTGTCCCTGATGAAGCGTCCGGACCTGGGAGTGACGTTCACCAAACTACACTGCTGGACGCTCACACACTACAGCAAGTGTGTGTTCATGGACGCAGACACTTTGGTGAGGAAAAACCTGACAATAGCAAAAAACGTTTGTCTAATTTATTCTAGTTTTTATCCCTAAAACCTGCGATCATGCAGTGATATAATGTTTCAGTACTGATGCATGTTTCCGCTGTGTTTTGGCCGCAGACTTCTGCAAAGTTTCAAATCACTATTGTGGAAACATGATTGATGAAACTCAACACGTCTGAGTAAAGTAACATTTATCTGACTGCATTCAGGTGCTGTCAAATATAGATGAACTGTTTGAGAGAGAGGAACTGTCTGCAGCGCCAGATCCTGGTTGGCCAGACTGTTTCAACTCCGGCGTGTTCGTCTTCACACCGTCCAATGAAACACACGAGAAGCTGCTTGTGTTCTGCAGTGAAAACGGCAGCTTTGACGGTGAGACCCGAGTGTTGTTTTTTCTTCTGTCCTTCAAAGTGAGAGCAAAGGTTTTATAAGTATAGAAGACAGATACTGATATCAGTTTTGAAGCATAGAAAAATGAAGAGTTTTCTTGAGTGATGATGGGTTCTTACTGTTGCAAGTATAATCTGCATAACATAGCGTGTGACCACAACCACAGACTTCTGAAGGGAGTTTTGAAGCATGCAGAGCCTCCACTGCCCCAAAATGCTAACATTAGCATTTAGCACTTAAAATGACTATGTAGGTTTCAAAACATTTCGCCAAAGACTGCCATTGAGAACATTGGCATACTTACAGAAATGTTGCTAAATGTGTGTTGTCTGATTGTGATTTAGCATGTTTGCATGCTAGTGTTTGCTAATTAGCACTAAACACAAAGTACAGATGATGGGGATGTTTTTATGGTGTTGGGTCATAAACAAAATTTTTGGGCAAATTAGTCAGGGGATATTATCATAATCCATCCAGAGGGGAACATGTGAAAGTGTATGAAATTTCATGGCTAAAAATCTTATTTTGCATGAGAAGTTGCATGTTTTCCAATGAAACTCAATAATTTGTCATTAGGGTTAGTGCACTAGCATTAGTACTGGCGTGGACACCAGAATGAATACATGAATTCCTGAGTATATAGCTTTCTTCCACTTTTATTTATAAGCCCTGAAGAGTGTGAACATGAATCAAATACAAGACCACACCAAACATTTCTCTCTCTCCACACACACTGACTTGGTCTAACCTTGTCCCTGCACTGCTAGCTCACCCCTGCTCATTGTCTGCTGTTAGCTGTTAGTTGTTTGTGGGTGGATATGTCTTCATTCACTTTCTGTGCCGTCGTCTCACAACGTTGTCAACGCTTTTCAGTTTCTATTTATACTTGGCTGAAAGGAATGTAGGCTATGTGTGTGTATGTGTGTGTGCGGTGTTGACCATTCAGGTATGTACTGTAGTGTGCCAGAGAAGAGACACCAGATATGGTAAATGTAACTGGAATAAAAATAACATTTAATTTCATTCACTAGCTTGACCCCCGACCCTTTGCTCATAGCAAAAATGCAGAATCATTCCCACATAACTACTACTGTCCTGAATGTGGCCTTGTTTATTTTTACGTACCAAAACAGAGCTCTGGACTGTCTCTCACTTGGCACGTTCTTTACCAGGAAGCGATGTGTAAAACTATGATTCTGAGCATATTTGTGTGTGTGTGCTGTTTATGTCTGCAGGCGGGGACCAGGGGGTTCTCAACAGTTTCTTCAACACCTGGGCGACGGCAGATATTTCCAAACACCTTCCCTTCATCTATAACCTCAGCAGTATAGCCATCTACTCCTACCTGCCAGCTTTCAAACAGTCAGTACACACACACACACACACATCCACACACACACACACACACACACACACACACACACACACACACACAGACCCAAACCATAACCATAACCATTACAAATGAACCTTAACCCTAACCAAGTCTTCACCCTGTAAAAAGCAGTCTGCACCTGTGAGGATGTCAACTTTGGCCCCACAGGGACAGAAGGTCCTCGTAAGTGTGAAGTCAGGTTAAAGTCCCCGCTGGGATATAAAAACAAAAACACACACATGGCTTCTTCATATGTTCACATGTAGGCGACTTATTGTCCCGATTCTGTAGATTTCCTTGTGAAACTTCAGGGTGCTTGTGTGTTAGGTGGCATAAAGCTTATCCAAGGTTGGTTCAAAGGTTGTGTATTTGTGTGTGTGTGTGTGTGTGTGTGTGTGTGTGGTTGGTTGGGTGTTGAATTTCAAGAAGCTGCTGAAACCTCTCACAACACACATTCTGCCCGGCTCAAAAAAGAGGAGCTACACTTGAATACTTAGCAGTACCATGTTCTCCTGTCATTAGTGTTGCCTGCAACAGCAATCAGCAAGTACTGTGGGAGTTAATATGTCTTTCTCTTCGTCTGCTGTGTTTTCAGTTACGGCCATGACGCCAAGGTGGTGCACTTCCTGGGCAAGGTGAAGCCATGGAACCACTCCTACGACACTCAGAAAGGCGAGGTCAAAGGTCACACCCTGTCCCCTGACCAGGGCCAGCTACACCCCGACTACCTGCTCATGTGGTGGCAGCTGTACGCCAAATCTGTGCTGCCCTTACTGCAGCGGGCCTACGGGGACACTCCCTTCAGCAGCGGCTTCGTGGAGGCGAACGAGGATGTATGTCAGCCGCCGTGCATGTGTCGAAACATAAACAAGGGTGGCTGTGACTGTGTGTGAACGTGTGTTTAGTCTGTTGCATAATCGGCACGTCCTGACTGTGTCAAAACCTGCAATTACAAGGTGACCTCTCCTTTCTCTGCCTCGTATTTAAAATGCGTGAATCCGTCATGGTTTGCGTTACCAAGTGGTGGAAGTGCCATATGTCAAAGCTTTTTCTTTGACTCTTGAGCATCAGATAAAAGTTTTAGTTGTCACAGTAACGAGGAAAAGTCGATTGGTTCCACATTCCTCAGCACCGATCTGTAGCCAAAAGTTGTCTTGGTTGCGGCTGGTATTTCCAGTCCTCTCTGTTGTGTCATGACTGAATGAGTAGCTGTTGTCAGTGAAACCTGCAGGGTGCCAGGCCTCAAACAACTGTTCAGAACTTCACATTGTAGCAGGAAGTTGCCTTGATGCCTGTTGTAATAGGGTGGCAATGAAACAGTCGAAAACGGGTTTTGGCTGCCAAAACCTGCAGCTTTGCCCAATTGCCTGAAGCCGTGCCATATTGTGTCACACTGGCAAGTTTCTGCAGGCAGCACCCTGGTTTCATGGAGACACTTCTGACGTTTGCACTGGCTCAAGTTTTTTAAATCTGCAAACCAAATGAGCCCTGAAATTTAGGACTTTTTTAAATTATTATTATTGTTTAGTGTGACACCTCTGCTGAACAGTGGCAATTGCGTAATATATTAATAAATAAATTTAATTTCCCAAAATCCCAAAGTTCCCTAACATTAGCCCCCTTAAGCTACCGGTCATACCAGACCAGGTTGGGTTGTCCCAGTAAAAATTCCCAAACTACAGTTTGCATTTACTGCACTAAATAAGTTTGTGTTTTATTGCTTATGAAGTCAGTTTTTTTTTTTTTATCCTATCTTATCTGCATGTGGAAGGTTTTGTTCATTTCAGAGTCACATTTATCTGCGTCAAGTTTCTCTTGGCTCACCTTAAATCTGAGTTTAAGACGTGTATGCGTTGGCGTGATTTCATGACATCACAGTTGCCTGATTACATTAGTTACATTAGTGCGATGTGGTAGCTTTAAGTCTGCAGTGCACAGAGACTGAGAACTGACTTTCCAGTGAAGTATGAGACTTGTTCTTTTTCTGAAAAAAAAAAAAAAAAATCTTATCTTCAAATTACTGTCTGGCATCTCTTATTTTTTTAATTCTAGTTCATCTTACACTCATTATGGTTTGACTGGTATTGTCTTACTGAGTGCACCTCTACTGTGGGAAGCCAAAGCTTTCTTACTCTACATGTTAGAAACATACTCAGCTCTTATCTGCCATGTGTTGCAAAATGCCTTCTTTGTACTTTGCCTCTTATGATGAAACACTTGCGTGTACTGATTGTGTCTTAAGCATAGAAAAAGAGTGTTCAGCCGAGCAGGGCCGGTCTTGGAGAAACCTGTCCTTATAAAGTATTCCTCCTGTCTTGTGTAATGATTCATTCATTCTCTCTCTGTCTGTCACGCAGTGTAAGCTTCATGAGGAGGTGAGAGAACAGCCGGCACCTTGTGCTCCTCCCCAGAAGGTTTCATCAGAGGAGAGGAAGCAGCGCTGGGAAGAGGGCCAGATCGACTACATGGGTGACGACTCCTTCGCCAACATCGAGCGGAAGCTTGACTCCTTCTTAAAGTAGTGGCCAGGCGAGGGAGTGTGACAGAGAGAGCACCAGATGAAGCTCTGTGTGTGTGTGGGGGGGGTCGAAGCGCTGCTCAGCCAATCGCAGGTGCTTGATTAGCAGGTGACTGGGTGAATGCCTCACTCTCTGCATCCTGTCAGTGTATGTTTGAATGACGGAGGGTTTAACACAATGCCCCTGTTCTCTTCCCGTTCACTTTTCTACGCTCAAATGACAAGTTTGACATTTGTCAGAAATGCGCTCATTTTCTTTCTTGCAGAGTTGGATGAGAAGATCAATACCACTCACATGTTGGTGGATCAATATGAAGCCATGGCCAGCAGCTAGCTAATTTAGCTTAGCATAAACACTGGAAACCATCAATGTGGGATATAAAAGTAGTCACCCCCTCCCTAACTAGCTGCTTGCTGGTACTGACCAAAGGTATTAAAATCTTCCACCAGCAACTTGAATCACTTATGAAGTGTAAAAATGTTAATTTCCTGGAGTCTGATGATTGCCTAGCAACTAGTCGCGGCTGCCAGGAATTTCATAATGGCCTGAGTTTATTACATTTTTTCAGTAGGATGGTGAAGGCACACATCGTGCTACTACGCCTCTGATTGGCTCACCTTAATATTCTCAGCCTAATTGAACCAACCCCCCCCCCCCCAAACCTAACCAACCCAACCAACACTGGCAATGAGCACTAACCAATCAGAGGCAGAGCTGGGCAGGTCATGACTTCGCCATCCTAGGGAAAAACATTTGTGTAAAAACATGTAAAACAGCAAAATTTACACCACAGGTGGTATAATCTTTTCATCCAGCTCTCAGGGAGAAAGCGAATATGCATAATGTTACTTCCCAAAACCTCAGACTATTCCTTAAAGTGTTCTTGTGCACCTGATGGAGATGTTTTCAGTCTTCCTAATCTGTGGCAACCTTCAGCAACAATGAAACTGAGGAAAATGGCTGTGGGCAAAGCCTGTGGCTGAAGAGCAGTCAGTAAATTTAGAAGTTGTTTCTGGGTTTTCTGTTACCACAGCTCCTTTCCTGCAATAACTCTCTAAACCACTTTGAAGCAGATATGCAACAACTGGCTCACTTCCCTCTTACAGTCCCTGCTCTCCTTTTCAGCCAGTTGTGAAAACCTCGCTTTGATCAGTGTCCACCTCGGTGGAGTACATCAATAAACGTCCCTAGCTGTGCCTCCGACACGCACCAGCTTACTGTGACTTCAGCTTCGTAACGTCTGGTATTGTGTTAGGGTCAGGGCTGTTTTGTGTTGTATTTGCATGGCACAGTTAAAACGTGGGTCAGTAATGAAGCACTTCCACCCATATCCTAAAGTGATGTTGTTAAGTCAGTTTTGTATGTATTTTTGTGCTCCTCAGACATGTTCTCTGTACTCGTGCCCTGCATGTTATGTTCCTGCCAGACCCACATCAGTATATCTTTGTGCCATGACCCGTTTTATCACTTCCTGTCTGTAGTGTTACCAGCTGCCTTATTGCTGTTTACTGTTTACAAAACCTCACTTACTGTAACTGCTGCTAGTAGCACAAATTGAACTTTGCTGAGTCACTCCTTTCCTGTTGCCAATACCTCCTTTACTTCACTCCAGCTGTGTGCCCTTAAACTATGATCTATAACTCTTAACAACAATAATTCTCTCCTCAGTCCATCAAACACTCCTATAAGAGGCTGACGGGGTTGAGAGAAAAGTCCATATGCAATATTTCTAATCTTGTCAGCCTGCTGAATCCTGAACATGCATGAGCGTGGAAGTGGAGCATAATCGTAGTGACACTGGTTAATGCAGGTCCGTCCTTTGACCCAGCTGTTAACTGTACATCCCTGTTGAAGTGCTAATAAAGAACTGGTGGGGGAAAAAAAAAATAAATCACCATTTATCCATCCCATCTGTCATGAGTTTCACTTTTTTTACTTAAACTTTTTTGTCCAACCTGTGACAAACAGAAAAGCAGCAAATGCTCACATTTAAGCCCTTTCTAAAACCTCTTCAATGCTTATCAAAATTCACTTATCTTACAGTAGATGCACACCATCATGTAAACAGACAACTTTTCCCTTCGACTAGAAAACCTCTGAAGTTCTGCAAGCTGCTCCGTGTACAGTCACTATAAATGTGTGTCAGTAGGCTGCTTTTCAGATCATCTTAATCTTCATTATTGGCATTCCACGTGCATCCTGTAAATGAATCATATCAAAGCGTTAAACAGAAGTAGATATAAAGAAGAATTTACAACATACAGAGGTCAAACAAAACACTGACAATGTGCACAAAAATTCTCTGTAATGTTTCAGATGTGAGCTAAGAGAACCCCAAAAAAGGAAATGTTCAACCGTCAAAACAGTTGAAAGACAACTGAAGTGTTGGTGTTGTTTCCAGTGCATGAGTTCAGGTCCACTGATGGACATCTAGAGCTCCATCAGAGCTTTGATGTCTTCAATGCGAGACGTTTTCCTGTCGGTGTCTGTGGAGCCAAAGGCCTTCTCCACCAGGTCCTGCTTCTGCCTCTGGATCTTCACCATGCTCTCCTCCACAGAGTCCTTCACAATGAACTGCATAAAAACACATATAAAATAAAAATACAAGCAACATATCACCGTCAGTGATGAAAAATCATTTTAACAACGGTACAAACACGTTTTCCTGATTTTCTGACCTTGGTGACAAAGACTTTCCTCTTCTGTCCCAGACGGTGGCAGCGGTCGATGCACTGCTCCTCAGTAGCAGGATTCCATGCCTAAAACACACAGTGATTACAGTTCAGGAGAGTCCTGAAAACATTTTATCAATCATCATCTCTGTTTTTCCCCTTTTGATTTCATCTGTCTCATGATCAACATTAGTTTGTATGTTGCCTCACGTGGTCGGAAACAACGTGTGAATGTATCTGGTTTCTGGCCAAAATCAGTACTTACAGGGTCCATGAGGAAAACATGAGAGGCAGCGGTCAAGTTGAGCCCCACCCCTCCAGCTTTGAGTGACAGAAGCATGATGGTGGGACTGTCTGCTGCAGAGCTCTGAAACTCCTGGATCACCTGAGTCCTCCTCTTCTGGCTCATGGTGCCATCCAAACGCACAAAGCGGAAACCATGCTCTCTGGTGAAGAGGAGGGAGGGCAGTCACGGCAAGAGGAATGCCACAAAATAACAGAACAGACAACGAAGTGAATTCAATTTATAAATACTCTGCTGAAGAGCTGCTGGTGCTGCAGTGCTAACAGATCTCCGGACCTCTTTGAATGCTTTGAATGTGTGTATTACCTGAGTGGAGTCTCCAGTATGGTGAGGAAGCGAGTGAACTGAGAGACGACCAAACACTTAACGCTGCTGTCCTCACATCGCAGCCTGAGCAGGTTTCCCATCAGCGCCTGCACCTGAGGAGACAAGCACGAACTTTAGAGGACCAACATGTAAAAGCATACAAGCCCATTTTCCATCACTGTCACGGTATGAAGGACACTGATTCTGAGTCAAGAATTCGGGAAAGAGTCACAGAAATGCCAGGATCAGAAGATAAGTTGAGACTCTTTAAAGAGATTCCAGTAGGTCTCATGCTTGAAGGCTTTTGGGGTTATCTTGATAGTAGGAATGATGGAATTCAAGGTAGTATTTCTGTATTTCATTTTTCATTGAGAACTCAAAGTTAAGAATGTAACAGAACACTGAAATGATTTGTAAGGAAGATTCTGCAGAACAGTCCAACTCAAGCACATTTCCTTTTAAGGTTTAGAAAAATAGTGTTGTGCATTTTTCAGAGGTCTACAGAGAGTTTTTACTATTTTTATCCCCCGGTTCATTCTGCAGCCTGTGTGCGTGTTGTGTACCTTCGAGCTTGTCCTCCACTTCTCAGAGTTAGTACTGTTCTCCTCCTCGATTTCCTCCTGTGGAAACTCCACCAGTTCACTGGTCTTGATGTCAGCTCGGCAGAGAGGACAGCGTGCTGCTTCCTATGCACAGACACGTACACAGAGCACGCAGAAAAAATGGATCTGTAATAAGTGGCAGCTAAATAATTGATTACATAGAATTGAAAACTTAACTGTCAAATGAGAATTAGATCGCAAACCCCTGCTGCCTGCTGTGGGCAGCACATGTACCTGCTCGTTGCTGATAACCTGGGCGATGCAGGGCCGGCAGTAAACATGGGCGCAGTGTGTAATGACTGGCAGATGGACAGAGTCCAGACACACAGAGCACTCCTCATCAGAGCCGCTGGCCAACACCAACCGCAGCTTCTCTATCAGACGCTCCCGCAGCTCTGCAGGCGTTGCTGCAGCACCTACAGACAAAATTACATGTGAAAATGATGGAAAGAAATTTATGTGGGCAAAGACAATTGAGGAAACCGACGTCATGTCCTTTATCATTTTGGGAAGTTTTGGGGTCTGTAATAACATGAAAATTAGTTTACATTCTAGGATTTCACACATGCTGGGCTGGGACGACATATTCATCTTACAGTAAATAAGATGAATATGGCTGGTAATGGGTTGCCTCGGTGTAAACTTTTTCCCCACACATTAAGCACAGATCAACATTTTGGATATAAATTATGTGTTGTATGTGAATATGGCTGTCCCAGCAATGTCATATCGAAAACAATGCAACACATAAAATGATAATTTCAGGACTTGTTTTGCATCTGTCAGGGCTCTAGACTAACTTTTTACAGTAGGAGCACTGGTGGTCCCTACTGAAACTTTTAGGCGTGCTTATACACCAAAGAGCAGCTCAGTACTCGGCCTTCTTGTAGTCTCTGGATGGTGTCTTGGAATTATGAATTCAACTATACTGTCGGGATGACCCACCCTACTCTGCATCTGATTGGCTAGTACTCTTTGACTTCGTTGGTTGGGTTGGATAGGTTTAGGAGTGCGATGATTGGTTAGGATTAGGGTAAGAATATCAGGGTAAGTTGTTGTTGGACTTCTGTGCTCGTCATGGATTGGCCATAACAAACACATGCATTTCAAGTGACCCCAGGGTTCAGAAGCTATGCTATACCCAGGTCTGGTGATGTTTTCGCCAGCAGATCTGGGTGGCAGCAGTGCTGTCGAAGCCTCATCAGGATGGCCAACACATCAGCGTAATTCCTCAAGACTGTCCCTTCAGCTACATATCTACACACACAAACACAATTAAGACAGGTTAAAGAAAAACGCAGCACTATGCAACAGTTCACAGTTAAAAAAAAAAAAATCCTTGTAATATCTGACCTTCTTCCGATCTATGAACATCTATATGTTCTGTCAAAGTGGCCTCATTGACTAACTACCAGTCGATCTGAGTCCTAACCTGTTGATTCATTCAAACATGCGTGCACTTGTACTCGCGCACGATGGCTGCTGAGTTTCCATACCTGCTGATTGTGTTTCTTCCCTCCTTTCGTGCCAGCTCATATTCCTCTCTCTCTGACTGGCTCAGCTCGACCTGCTCCACACACACTGTCTTCTCAGGCAGGGACACCAGGGGGCGCCCGTTCACCTCACTGCTCTTGGTCCGCCGCAGGGTGATGCACTTCACCAGGGTCTGAAGGTTCCTGCACACAGTATTTATTAATATCTGATTATAAATAGTATAATATAACAAATGCCTGCATACTGACCAAAATGGCAAACTTGCTACAGTGGGGGCATAGCTTGTGCACACATCTTGTTACCCCGTAAAACAACAAACTGCACTGATCAATTATAAGAGAACTTCTGAACGTCATTGGTAGGAATGTCATGACTCAGATGTTTGACATATTATCTAGTCATATATATGAAATTGGAATTGGAAACTGTGCACAGACTTTTGTAAGGTCTAAACTGATGGAAAGGCAGCCAGCACAGTCACTTTGGATTATAAAACTGGTTCTGTTAGCAGGAACAGCAACGAGCAAGAAGTCTATCATCATCTCCAAAGGCTGTGATTAACTTCAAGTCAAATTTACTTAAGTCGCCCTCGTCTGACTCACTGGATGCTGACTGTTGGAATAAGCCTGTCATTGGCTGCCTGTTTCAGGCAGGATTCCCCTCTTCTCTGCTATCTGTGTGTTACTGTTTTCAAAACCCCTGTTGCCATGGGGAAACAACAACCTCCAAGATAGCAACCAACACACTGAAAATTGTAAAGTTACCCTAATAACAAAGGGTTCAGCCAGACCTTTCTTGAACGTACGGTTATGACTGCACTTCAGCAGTAATTTCCCTCAGACTGATTGTATCACTGCTCACTTACAGCAAACAGCACCCTCTGGTGTACCATCACTACACTGCAGTGGTATTATTAATATCCGTGAGCACTCACTGCAGGCCGGCCCTGTCTCCTTGAGTAACAGGTCTCTGGATCACTCTGTTCCACCACTCCTTCACATCGAAGGGCTTCAGGCGCAGGAAGGCCAGCAGCATCCACAGGTCCTTCACACTGTTCTGGATAGGAGTACCTGGACGGATGGATACTCGGTCAAAACGAGTATTTGTGGTGGACTATCATCACCATGTCCAAATATGTTTGTATATTCATATGCTGCTATCTGTGTGTGTGTGATAAGGTGCAGTAATACCTGACAAAATCCAGCGCCGCTGAGCTTTTAGATCGAGGACAGCCTTACTCATCTGTGCATTGGGGTTTCTTATGATGTGGCCTTCATCCAGCACAACCCTCAGCCAATTGATCCCATGGAGGGGACTCTTATTCTGAAAATGAAAGAAACACATTGTCGCTAAAAAATTACAAAGTGTCCCAACTGAATGGAACAAAGATTCCATGTTCAGGACAGACATTCATTTGCCACTATTAGAGGATTTTGCTCATCCAAATAAATCAACCACCATACTAACTCTGCCTCCAGTGTTCCTCATCTGTGAGAACACCTTGGCTCACCAAGCAGCTACAGATGTGACCCGTGTACACTCACCCCAAAGTCGGCTGAGAGGACGTTGTAAGTGGTGATCACCACGTCCTGAGAGGACAGAAACTCTTTGTTCCTGTTGCGATCTGAGCCATAATAGAGATACACGTTTAGCTTCACGTTAGCGCGCACATGCTGCTCAAACTGCTCCTGCGCACACAAAGGAGAGGAGGAAAACATGACACATGCCCACTCCAGGGACGGAAAGGTAACACTGAATATGGCATCTCCTTTGTCAAGTGTTTAGAAAATGACCAACATGGCTTGTTCTTGCACAGCATGTAAAAAGGCAAGGCAAGGCAAATTTATTTGTATAGCACAATTCATACACCAGGCAATTCAAAGTGCTTTACAGAAGCATAAAAATACATTAAAATCATACATTTCAAAGAAAGAAAGAGAGAAAGAGATTAGAAGAGAGTAGAAAAATAAAAATAAAATACAATTAAAGGAAAATTAAAAACAGAAGCCAGTAAAAGACAATAATTTAGCATTTAGAATGATTAAGAATGAAAAAGGTTAAAAAAGAGCCATCAAGCTAATAGGCAGGACAGTACGTAGCTGAAGTTCAGTGACAGGATGCATCTTTTTGTGTATGTTTTGTTGTGTAACGCTGTATTCCTACCAGCCAGTTGCTGAGCACGGACAGTGGGGAGACAATGAGAGTCGTTCTAGCTGATAAGTCCTCTGCACTTTCAGCGATGGGGGATTCCACATCTGCACATACAAAAAGGTTGACAAACATCTCAAAAATCGCTTTTGCAAAGATTAGATGTCAGCCAGAAACCAGCAGGCAAACATATACTGCTTGAACTCACCGAGTGTGGGAGTGGGCTTCTTGTTAGTTTTCTTCTTCTTTGATCCTGTATCTGATGCTGAGCCACCCAGTGCTGCAGCGAAGTCCAGATCCTCCAGCAATACTGGTGGTAAAATTAATGACTGACTTCACTTAGTGGATACAAGCCAAATAACAAGAGCACTGAGTTGTGCCACCCCAATGACATTCAAAACACCAATCACTGCTCTTTTCAGGAGGTTGCCTGTCACACAATCACTTCAACATGCAAACACAAAGAGTTTACTGGGCTTGGACCTTTACTGGGCTTTCGTTTAGCGGCTTTCGTCTTTCCTTTGCTCGTACCTGGAAGTGGAGAAGTCAGGTAAAAATGCATGTAAGCCACATGGAGGAAGAAGAAGAAAAAGTTAAAAAATGATATACATGGAGATGACAATCATCTTACTTTTGTCTGACTTCTCCACAGTCTCCACTACGTCTGGCGAATCAGCAGCTGCATCACTCAGTCCTGCACTGCTGTGTCCTGAAACAAAGACACCACATCACCTCTCCTCTTACTGCTCTTTTTGTTTTCTTGCATACAAGCATGTGTGGTCTTCCCACCAACACACACACACTCCCACACACACACACACACAAAAAGAGGAATAAAGGAAGACTGAGGCATGAGAGCAAAATAAAAATCAGCAAATCTGCAGCAGCTACTTCATTGAAAATTGAGAGTACCTTCCAGCTCAGAGGCCACCTGTGGTTTAGGTTTGGCTTTGAAAGGTGAAGTCTGCTCCTCCTGCGCACATGTAGACAAGCACTTTATAGTGGTTGACCATTAGTCATTCAGTCTGCACACCCATTGAGAAGAATCCACACTCAGGCACAGGCACACTTACGCTTTTCTCCACGGGCAGAGGCTTTCCTTTGTGAAAGTTGGTGAGGATCAGAGCGATGGTTGTCAGAGTCTTTCCCTGGAAAGCACAAACAGGGCTTTTAGTGTTGACTCACGCCTACTTAGATCACATCAGTGTGAGGGCTGTTTTTGTCGTAAAGGGAGGAAAAAAAAAAGCTTTTTTCTGACATTTTACTGATGTAAAAATATAAGTCTGTATCTGTGTTGCTCACCAGTCCCATGTCATCCGCCAGTATTCCCCCGCGAACTCTCTCCGGTATTTCTTTGGCAGAGAAGTGTGTGAGGCTGTTATAGTACAGCTCGCCTCTCTTCTCCCAGAAGGGCGGCAACGCCAATTTGTTTTCTCGAGTGCACATCCAGGACAGCGCCTGCCTCTGGTGAGGCAGGAGAGGAGTGCCCACAGCCTGCAGAGAAAAAGGGCTGCATGTTCACCGTGAAGCTGCACTATTGTTTTTTCGGGGTGCAAGATGGTGACAACTCAGAGGTGAGAAGACGAAAGGTGAAGAGGGTAGTGGCATGGTTCAGGCCACATACTTTTATCTGATGTTTTAACCCATAGTGAGCGACAGTGAGTCTAATTTTAGAGTAAGCTTCAATCTCTAAATCAGCAGTATCACAAATGACCAGCAGCAAAGACTCTAAGCTGAAGGGCTCCAATAATGTTCTTGGGGAACAGACTTTTGGGCACTGCTCTCCACTGAGTGGACAGAAAGAAATATTCAAACTAGGGATGCACATGGTTAACCGTTTAACCGTTAACCGATAACAGTAACTCTAACCGATTAATACTAACGGTCAATTTTGTTTTTAAGCTACGTAATTCAATCAACTCATGGGGGTAAAACGCGACTTGCAAGTACTAAGTTCGTGGCTATTACAACGGACTGCTGGACCGCGCTCACAACAGAGAGCTACGTGACAATTACATGTCACTATATCGATGAGTACTGGAAAGTTAATTCTGCCGTCCTGTTAACGCAGAGCATGCCAGGTAGACACACAGCTGATAACCTCACAGCTAAACTGGTTGATGCAGTGGAGACGTGGGGACTTAGTGGGAAAGTGTCCGCATGCGTCCACGACAACGCGCGCAACATCGTGGCAGCCAACTCTCCCGGACGGGTCAGCTGGGACTCGATCCCCTGTTTTGCACATACACTGCAGCTGGCGGTAAATGACGGATTTAATGTGTTTGTGCATCGTGTGTGCATCGTCGGAATGACGGAATGGCAGCATGGAAGGGCATTTAAATCTTATCGGTTAACGGTTATTAATCGTTAAAGGGCGTCGGTTAACGGTCATAAAAAAAATCCAAAATGTGCATCCCTAATTCAAACAATAAGAAACAACATGCTGGAGAACTGTTACTCATAAATTGCAATTGGGGATTGCAGCTTTCCAGTCTCCCCCTCTGTCACAACCACTCAGCTACAAACAACCACCTTTGATCGCCTTAACAATCACCAACAAAACGATTCTACTCAACTGGAAAAACAGAAAAACATCACAACAAAAAGATTCACAGCAATAACAAAAAACCAAGTTGATCAGTTTAACCGCCTTTGAGCCTCATTGACCTCATGCATCAGTTTTATACACCTACCAGTGTAAGAAAAAAAAAACCCTGTTGACACACCAACAGCGCAATCACTTCCTCACAGTCACATATAAACATGCTGCAAATAACAATCTCCACCCTTTGCTGGTGAAGCAACCAACTCCACCCACACAAACCTCACATCAAATCCGCAGGCCTACCCGGTGGGAGAATTCTGGAAAACAATCAATCAATCAGTCATCCAAATTCTTGCAAGACAAACCTCCACTTCACACTTCTACGTTCAATTAACCCTGCTGTATAAACGCTTACCCACCCCCCAGCTGGCAAAATCACTAGTTACTAGAATACCTATAATATTAAGGAAAAATGGGAATTGGAATCTAATACTATAATAGAAAATGAACTTTGGGATAATCTCTCTAACAGCAGTCATATAGGTATCACCAGTCAGCAGTGGAAGGAATTCGACTGGAAACTCAAAATCAGATTTTTTCATACCCCTTTGGCTGTTTCAAATTTTGTTAAAAATCCCTCAGCTGCTCTATGCTGGAGACGATGCGGTAAAATAGGTGATTATACGCACATATTCTGGGACTGTCCAGTTATTTTTGAATATTGGAAAAATATTAAAGATGAAATCGAGAAGATTATGAAAAGAGAAATCCCCTCAAATGGGCTATTTTACTTGCTTGGTGCTATTCCGGTTGACCTTTTCACTGCTGACCAAAGATATATTTTGCATATTTTATTATTGGTTGCCAAGAAAAATGTAACAGTAAACTGGAAGCTGTGGCTAAATGGAAGCAGAGGTTGAGACAGGTGTATCTCATGGAAAGAATGGCCGCATCATTACAGTTGAAAATGGACCTTTTGGATCGGAGGTGGAGCATGGTCGGAAAATACCTAATAATGTGAACTATTTGGGTTGCTGAGGCTGCTCTTTGAGTAATGGAAATGGACACTGACGCGATGTGAATTTGCCCCTTTTCTCCTCCTTTTTTTTTTTTTTTTAATTTATTATCCTATCATTTATTCATTTCTTT
>JBBMOE010000058.1:3149036-3171491 GCA_037975065.1 Chaetodon trifasciatus
TTTATATATATATATATATACCTCCTCTGGAGTTAGTGGGATGGTTAATCCTTTTTTAGAAGCCAACGCATAAGCACCTTGACAATCATATGGTTTCTGATTTGCACCTGAAATGAAACACACGGGTGTAGACACACACAACATAAACAAGTTAGTGACTGAAAACTAACTCTTTAATGCAACAATGTGGGCTACATGGATAAATGTGAGGTTTTCAGTTGAGTGCATTCGAGTTTGTACCTGTTGCTGTCTTTCCACCTGTGTTCAGTTTATATCCGCGACGTGCCATGATCTGAATCACGGTAGCTTTGTCCTCTTCTTTCCCCCAGAAGGACAGCATCACTGGCATGGCGAACTTGTTTTTCGTCCCTGAGTGTACCACCCTGACACAGGAACAAGACGACACACACACAAAGGCAAAATCACTCATTGTGTTGAACCCACTGGACTAGAGTGCATCTCTGAATGCATCTATCAAACACAGATGTTTATGGGGAGAAGCTTTCACTTCACCGTCCATTTCTGCCTTGCTGACATTCAACTGACAGGCCAATAACAATGTTCTCACCCCTCTACTTTAGCCAAATTTCTGTCCATGATGCTGGCCATAGGTGATGCCAGCTCCCGCTTGATGTGACCCACTTGGTTGCCATAAACGTTGGCGACCATCACTGCATTGGGGTCGTATGGATTCTGGGGCTCTCGCACCAATCCGACCATTTCCCCTTGATTCACCTATCCAGAGAGACAAACAGATGATTTTGAGGCTTTGTCAAGCAGTTCATGGCAGATCTGTACCGTCTCCTTTGTGATTTAGTGCACTGGGGGAGCAAAGGTGACCCTGACTGATCCTCACCACCCCGGTGTAGTATCTGAGACCGACCACAGTGCCCTGCAGCTGACCAAACAGCACGCTGCCGTCTGCGTCCGGCTCCTCAGACGCTGCAGCTCGGATGGCCTGAGAGAGAGTCTCTGCGTTGGTCTCACTCAGGTCTGAGAAGAGGTTCACCAACCTCCACCTACGGGAGAACATGGCACCTGGAGCACACACACAGACAGAGACGTACTAAAACATATGCACACACAGGCAACAAGGAAATAAATGAACATGGTGGAGAGCAGCTTGGACTGACAACACAAGCCGTAAGACCCTGTTCTTTGGGTGCACAGAGAAGGAGCTGCAGGTTGTTTGAACTAAATGTTGCTAAAGAGCAAAGCAAGCTAGCCAAATGACTAAACTACCCTTCGCTTCATTACATAACATCAACATACGACACTGCACTTTAATGTTAGCTGGGCAGTTAAAGAAAACTAATTAAGTAGCATTACCGTTAATGCTACATGTTTGGCGTGAATCCTAACGGCTGGTTTGAGTTATTAGACTGCTAGCTGCTGGTAGTTCGCTATCTTGTCGGGTAATATGCGTGTATAATCTATAATGTGTGATTTATCGTAATTAAGATGTTCGTACTTCCTTCTCCTCGGCGGTTGTCAACTTTTCAGAGAGGACCGTCTCCCCTGCGTTGCTGTTTTTGGGGTTTGTGCTAACGTTTCTCTCTGATGTTTAGTAAATCAGGAAGTGTCAAATCGACTGCACTTAGTGTAGAACTTCTGGTAGTGCCCTACAAAATAAACTCTTATTTTGTGACATTTTATAACGCTACAACAAATTGTTGTCTACACATGTTAATATTTATAAATGAATGAATGAATAAATAAATAGTGAATTGCAGTATATGTTTATATGGACTAACATTGTTAATGTAACAGCTGCCATTAATGCAATAGTATCCAGTACATTTTATTAGATATACACTAAAATCTGATTTAAAAAAAAAAAAAAAAAAAAAGTCAGGTTACTACACTTCTAATGTTCAATAGTTGATATATCATCTGATTTCTCACTGACACAATTAAGCCCAGATGACACATGGTGTATGCGCTTTGCACAATCAGTTTGGTGTTTCATAGAGCTACAGTCTACTTATACTACAATTTGCTGAATTATTGATTAGTTGAATGTCAGAGAATTCAGCAATGGTGAACTTACTTGGCAATAATTAATTGATGTATTGTTTGAGTTGCTGATGAATGCAGCTTTTAATGTACTTTGTTTTACATCTTTGTAAACTGAATGTCTTTGTGTTTTTTACTGTTAGTCAGATAAAACAGGCAATATGAATATGTCATCCTGCACTCAGGGAAACTGTGATCTGTATTTTTGGCAATTTTTGGACATTTTATTTACAAATCAATGAATCACTTGATCATGAAAATTACGTGCTGAGCCTACTACTGACTGAAAAAATATATTACTATTATCAGAATTCTCTCCTATAGGGGCTATAGAGTAGATTGATTTTATTCTGAAATCAAAGTCACCGTGTTTCCGGTGTTGTGTACGTTTACATGCACAGCTCGCGCCACTCGCACAAGCTACTGCAGCTTTTAGCCAACTGCGTTTTTTGCGCCTTCTGACTTCTGCCCAATGAGCGCTACGGAAGCCGCGAGGTTCCGATTCCTCTCGGTTTAATTTTACGACGTTCCGCTTCCTCCTCCCAGGCTCCTCCCCGGGTCAAGCAAAGAACCAGGCAGAGGCTGCGTGAAGAAAGAGAGAGGAATAAAGTGTGTATGATTTAAAACAATATCGTTTTTCGCATCTCCGGGGAAGGTTGTGAAATCTCAGCGTCAAATCTGGGCTTTAAGCGGAGAGGAAATCAGCGGAGACGGGGCGGAGTTTCGGGAGTCTGGCCGGAGTGCGGTTGATATTTTTGCGGTTGACAGCAACCGGTGAGTTTAGAGTTGCTCATTCAGCAGTCGGTCTTACTTATAAGTTGCTTATTTGGTAAAAGTTTGGGTACTAATGACTTTTGTAGGCACAGGAAGCATTCAGACGGAGTGACATCTGTTGGTTTCTTAAAGGGATAAAAATAAAGTAGAGCAGGGGAGAGATCCAGATCTTGGTGTTAGTGGGATTTGTGGCCTGCTTTCTTCTTAATTTAAACCGAAGTACCAACCACTTTTGCTACCTTAGAAACGTTTAATACCTGAAAACAGAAGCTTACCTGCCACCGAGGACATCAGATTTGTATTCCTGGCAGCGCGGAAGGCTTTAAAAAGCCCGCAGACCATCATGTAGGCAGATGATATAATGGACCAATGTGGGTTTCACTGAGGGAGTCTGGACTCGTGGCCTTACCTGTAAATACATCACTGCATGAATCTATGACAGCCCAGGCTGGTAATCCTGCAGGTACACTGAGTCATTCATCCACAAGACCCTGGATCTAACAGAGTTCGACTGTGAGTCCCGAGGCTAGTTTTGTACCTGGTCCAAGCTGTAGAGTCAACTTCTGGGACTTCAGGTGGGCAGGTTGGTGATTTGATTCGTCCAAATGTTGACACAGGGGTGAGGCAGCTGTTTGAATAACAGGATAAGGTGTTCAGTGTGGACGTGCAGCTGGGCAGTGTGTGTTTACGCTTCATTCACCACCACACCAATAATCTGTGAAGTGACTGTAGATGGTAGTGAGCTGAGCCAGTGAGTGTGTGCGCACATACAGAGTACAGAGTGTGTTTGTGTGTGTGTCTGTATGTTTCTGTGTTAGTGAATGAAAGGGGATAGAGTGTGTGTGCATGTGTGTGTGCTTTTGTGTCGGCTTCATCACTCCTTCCAGGAAGTCCTCTGCAGAATTTCCTTTTATAGAAGCTGAATACAAAAGGCTTGCTGTCCACTTCCTGTAAACAGCTCGACGGCTGTGTTTGCTGCGCTCTGGTTGGCCGGCCCGGTCCTGTGACCCTCTGGGACTCGGGGAGTTCCAGGATGAGGAAGTGGGTTTCCCTTGATGGCGGCCAGCCACAGGGAATAGAAAGCGCTCTGATGCAGCGAGAGAGAGGAGAATGAGGAATAGAAATCATAAAAGGCAGAGAGTGATGTGACAGCCATGATGACCAGAGAGTCTCTGTGAATTGAGAACAGATGAGGGAGAAAGTTTGACGCCGTCTGGATGTAAAATAGCGTGTGTGGTAAACAGGCATGCAGAGTTGGAGGCAATAAATCAGAAAAAATAAAAGCATAGAGTCAGGAATGTGAGGGAAAAGGAAATCCACATCTGAGTGTGTTGGTCAATAAGCCGAGTGGTTGTTTGACAGGAAAATGACCAGCAGCAATTTTCTGTGTTCCTCCTCGAGCTCTGAGAACCTGTGATCTGCATTTTTGACTAGTGTATAAAATTATATGGACTGAAGGAGTAGCTGATTAATCGTAAAAATATTTTCCAAAAACCATTAGTTGCCTCTCCACACGACAAGTTAGCAGAACAAAAGCGTTTTCTCATGATTGCTCCCCAAAACAAGTAAAGTCTACGTTTGACCGCTTCACCCATTTCAGATTGAATCTTAAACAGGGTTGGGTATTGATACCCAAATTTAGGATCTGATACCAAAATTGTACTTGACTCGTTACCTTATTTTGAGAAACGTCAGCACATTTCTGCTCAGATGCCTTTTTTCTTTTCACAAGACCGAAGCTGGAACTCCCAAATGATAAAGGTGTACTTTACTTTGGATTTAAACCTGCATGAATTGATGTTTTTGGCCACTTGGGGGCAGTGCAGCAGGCTGTAAAAACAAAACTGACATTATCGCCTTATAAAGCTGACGCGGTGAACTTGTTAGCAAACACTGGCTTATTTACACGTCCAGCAGATCTGATGCATTCATTGGCATTCGTTTCAGTTCATGTTTGCGTCCACCTGACGAATGTAAGCCCTACATTAGCTCTGTGGTTAGCTCTGTTTTGACCTCCAGTGACTCCTTCGATGCTACATAAGCACAGTACCTGTCTGCCATGTGGTGCTGGGCAAGGAAAATACAGGTTTTCAGCACTTTCTTGGTAAAAACATGGAATTAAGAACTGCAGCAAATCTTTGGTGTTCTTGATTAATGACTTACACGATCAGTCTGTTGATGCGGGCAAATTGTTTCAGCAGTAACAGGGAGTGTGCCCTTCTGTAAACACACAAGCGTGTATCCTGCAGCGCTGGTGTGCGCACCTGCCCGCTCGCCTCAGTGTTTTTTCTGCTGCGCTCAGTTAGCTCAGCTCAAAGCTACAGAAAAAGATGTTCAAGTGCTCACAATGGAGCCCTGTTGGCAAGGGGAGTGTGTTTTAGGCCAGGGAATGTGTGTGTGAGACGGGGCCTTCGTGTGGAAGAACCGTGTGTGTGTGTGTGTGTGTGTGTGTGTGTGTGTGTGTGTGTGTGTGTGTGTGTGTGTGTGTGCGCACACGCCCAACACGCCCTACCCCTGCAGCCCTGTGGCTATGGAATTCCTACTGAGAGACAACTTGTCTCTGCTTGGCCAGCCGGCACCCAACACACACACACATACACACTCAAACACACACACACCGACTTTGAAAATGCACATTAAGGCTGGACTGGGCCTAATTTTATCCTGTCGGGGCAAGAATACACTTGTCCCATCCAAAATTGCTGAGGAATGAGGCAGCCTGCTAAGACCTGCCCAGAGGAGGCTGAAAAGAGAGAAAGACGGGTCAGGACTCAGTGAGAGCTAAGTGGATAGATGAGCTGTGGACAAGAGAGCTGCGTACACTGGCTGGGAATACGGCAGTTTTCATTGTTTACCTGGTCTTCTGTGAGACGCAGAAGAGGCAACAAACAGGTGAGTACTTGGCAGCTTATATGAACGAGGCGAAGGCTTTGAAAAGACGCTCGAGGGTGTAAAGATGGTTAGAGGAGCGCGTCATTCTCTGGAGGTGGACTAGCTCATCGGGTTGTGTTGTTATAATGATCTGACTCGTGCCACATTGGGAAAGTTTGCAGTGTTTAACTACATGCACAGTGAAGTCAGTGGCAGTGATAGCTGGGATGGCTTCCATCACAGCGTGTCAGACACAGTGCAATGGGTGTTTTAAAAATGATGCAGTCAAGGGGAAATACAGCATTGAGTCAAGTTCCTGCTGATGTGTCTTCAGCTTGTGTCCCTGTTACACGGGACACATCGGCTCGCGTGAAATGGCTTTCTCCATGAACTAATGTTGTGTGTGTTGGTTCACGGGTTGTATCAGGACATCTTCACAGGCCTGATTTCATTCATTTAGCGGTGTTTTGTACGAGAGCTGAGTCAGGTCAGCAGAGCTGTTGCAGGTATGTGAAAAAGAGGTCACGGGCATACCTACCTGAGCCACGTCTGTCATCCGGGTTTAATGCGCGCTGTGTCATCGGCAGGCAGACACAGGAAGTGAGGAAACCTTTGTTTGCTTCCTGTTTCCTGTCTGTGATGTCACCGGCAATGCAGGCTGCAGTCGGTCGAAGTGCTTGCTCTGCAAGTCTGAAAAAGGTGCTTTGGTGGTTGAGGGTTTGGTGTGTGTGTGTGTGTCTACAATCTCAGTTATCACCATATTAGGGTAATGGATAACAGCAGAGTATCATCAGTGGTAGAGGAAGTACTCAAATCAAAAAACAATACAAAAACTCAGAGTTTCATGAGTGAAAAATCCTTTACGCTGAAGTATATCCTATGATTGATGTAGTATTATGAGGTTCTTAGTACTGATGCATCAATAACTAAGTAACACGAAAGTGTTCCCATCCTCGGGGTCTGACCCATCCACAGAGTCACAATTTACATCTGAGTGGTTATGAGACGGTTTATGGAAACAGGAAAGAAGAAAAAGTTCTGCCACACATTTGTTGTTGTTATTGTTAGGGAAGATGGGACGCTTTTTGTCTCTTTGGGCCTCAAACAATTATTTAGATGAAATAATGTGTCTTTGGGAGTGTTAACAAAGCGACAAGGGGACCCTGAACGCTGCTTTTTTTGTAAGGCATCACAGGCCAGAGAGATGGAAACCACTTCTTTAATATATAACAATAATGTGTTTTACATTATAAGCTTTTCATTCATTTTTATGTAAATATCAGAGAATCACAATGTGAAAAGTAGCTTTCAAAATAAATCTGGTGCATTAAAAAAAGAGTGTTTTCCAGGCCAGTACTTGACTCTGAATCATGTCTCTGAGGTTTTCTTTCTTCTTCTCTCCCTTTAACTCCAGTTATCTTACCACTCTCAGTCACCCACTCACATGCTCTCTCTCTGACTCTCTGCCTCTTTTCCTTCCTCATTCATTTGTAACGTTGAGCGAGACTCAACACGTCACTTCGCCTCTCAGCGCTGCTTCCTGCTCACTCTCTCTGTTCCCTTCGCTCCAAAACTCGCCGCTGATCCACAGATTGTGCCATGGGTGGATTATTTAGGTCTGTGTGAGTTCTTCTTAATTTCTAGTTGAGTTGTTTCCTTCTGTGCGTCTCTCTGCAGTCAGTAGCGTTTTTGGCTAGCATGGTAAGCTTTGGCTAGCATTGTGAAATGTGAGAAAACAGGAAGAAGTGAACCGGTGATTGGGCATGCAGCAGACTGACTGGGCTCCTTGTATGCATTGTGATTTGTGCGTCTCATCCTGTCCGTGCAGGTGTACGTGTGTGTAGATGTGTGACAGCGGAGTGTGTGAGGACAAGCCCCCCGCCCCCCCTGTCAGGATGAGCAGCCAAGGAGGAGGACCCAAGGACTCACAGTCAGCCAATCACAGCTCTCGGCCGCTGCCGTCTGTACCTGAGGAGAGAAAGTCCAGAAACAAGATCATCTCCATGTTTGCCTCAGAGAAAGGTGAGAGATATGAAGAAGTGACACACATACAGAAAAAACCTTCACATGCATTACACTGGATGACCAACACACCGACCCCTCACCTTTACCTGCAGGAGGCAGGAAGAAGGACCGGGACAAGGACAGGCCTGAGATCTCCTCCCCCTCTGACTTTGAACACACCATCCATGTTGGTTTTGATGCTGTCACTGGAGAGTTCACTGTAAGTATCTGGCCTTCTATTCTTCACTCTTTACAGGTCACATATTAGCAAGCTAACGTTAGCTTTGTCAGTGCTGTCTAGTTTGTGTGCCGCAACTTGTTTTAATGTAGTGATGAGTAAATCTTCACTTAGTAAACACTTGTGTTATAATTAAGCTAAATTTGACCTCAAGCAAAGCATAAGTGCAACAGGTTTCAGATGACTTTTGAGTCACTTACAAAAGAATATATATATACACATTTGTTTGATTGTGAGTGGCAGGTCTAGTTTTACCATGAGATTATTGCAGCTGTTGTATTAGTGAGCCAAGAAAGGAAACATGAGCACATATTTGTGATTCTTTCACACATGCAGCTTTACCCTTTTTATGCCATTCTGTGTTTCATTCTTCAAAAAGTTTTTAATTTAAATGTGTTTTTTATGTTGGGGTATTGGATGCACTCTCAGATAAGAGAGCCACCAGTTATCAGATTAAAGTCGACGCCTGGCCACAGGAGCTTCATATGTGTGTGTAGTCTACAGATCTTTGTATATGTTTTCAATGTGTGTGTGTGTGTGCGTTTGTTCGTCCAGGGCATGCCGGAGCAGTGGGCACGTCTCCTTCAAACCTCCAACATCAGCAAATCAGAGCAGAAACAGAATCCTCAGGCCGTCCTCGACATTCTCAAGTTCTACGACTCCACCAGTGGAAAACAGAAATACCTCAGTTTTTCCGCCTCGGGTCAGTTTTCTTTTGGCCGACAGATAAATGAAAAGCCAGTGTTGTACCTGCACAGACTCACTCCCTCTGTCCTTACACTTTATCTCTTTCAGATAAAGACTCACAGTCGGTGAGTAGTTAAATTCATCCCTTCAGCTCTCATGCTTGACATTACATCCAGCACATTCTGCTCTTTCTCCCTGAGATTCTGTTTAAACTATGTATGCTCACTGTTGCAGCCAGGCAAGCAGGGTACGGCGACCTCCCCGTCAGGCAGCAAGGATGGAGACGATGACGAAGATGACGATACACCACCTCCAGTTGTGGCACCGCGACCAGAACACACGAAATCAGTGAGTCAACAGAACAATACTGTGTTTGTGTGATGTCAACCAGGAAAACACATGAGGAACTATGATTTTAGGCATTTACTTGTTACTTTTAGCCTCTTTTAGACTTAACTTTTCAATATTCTTCTTTCCTGTGTTGTGCCAGGTGTACACAAGGTCAGTGATAGATCCACTCCCTGCTCCAGAGGGAGACGCCGCCTCTAAAGCAGCTGACAGACAGAAGAAGAAGGGAGGCAAGATGACCGATGAGGAGATCATGGAGAAGCTCAGTATGTAAAACACACAGTGGAAGTGACACATCGCGGGCACAGCCACAGCTATTTTTGGCTCCAGTTGAGCTGACTTAACAGGTTTTTTTTTTGTGACTCTTAGGAACTATTGTCAGTATTGGAGATCCTAAGAAGAAATACACTCGCTATGAGAAGATTGGCCAGGGGTGAGTCAGAATTCAGGGAACTAGACGGAGGCTGTTCTGCAGGTCGCTGGTCCAAACTGACAATGAATCGTGTAGAATGGACAATGGAAAAAAATAGTTGCAATAGTACAAAAAATTAGGAAAAGTCCTTTATTTCAAATCTTACTGTTTTTCCACTTTCAGGGCATCTGGCACAGTTTACACAGCCATCGATGTTGCCACAGGACAAGAGGTAAAGTTGCTTCATCTTGTGTCTCTGCCATCACAAAAATCACATCAGTGTCCCCTCAACTTTATGATGAGGTTGGACTGAATTGTGAAAAAAGACCCTGAAACATCTGAATTAGTACTGCAGATCGGAGAAGTTGTCTTTGTTTCAATTCTGGTATTTCTGACATTTTTTTTAATTATCAACGTTTTCTCTTGGAAACTGCATCTCCCAAAGTCCAAATTTCAGGGACTTGAAAGTATGCTAACAGCATAGACAGGAAGCACTGCAAGCTGACTAGTTGTGTCTTGTAATTACCCACAATGATTACACGTATCAGTGGCACCACATTTACAGGATGTTGTGTTCTGCAGGTGGCCATCAAACAGATCAACTTGCAGAAGCAGCCAAAGAAGGAGCTAATTATCAATGAGATCCTGGTCATGAAGGAGCTGAAGAACCCCAACATTGTCAACTTTGTAGATAGGTAACACTGACCTCACGCTCACTGTACGGAGAAACATACAGTCTACATCCACAGCAACAGCTGTAAGTGACTGCTTTGCTGTGACTGTGTGTGTGCGCATTTTCAGTTTCCTGGTAGGAGACGAGCTTTTCGTGGTGATGGAGTACCTGGCCGGTGGCTCACTGACTGATGTTGTGACGGAGACGTGCATGGACGAGGCTCAGATCGCCGCCGTCTGCAGAGAGGTAGGGCTAGATAAAAAAACCTTCGAAAAACAGTCACACAATCCAAGTGTCACATATCCAACGAAGGCTTCAGCAGATGCCATGTGGTTTTATAGAACAATGGAACACAGAGTCGGAGTCAGAAAACAGGCTTAACTGGCCAAACTCTCTCCTGGACACATTTTTCATCCTATGTTTAGCACTAGAATTAAAGGCACTTTCTTCATTAGGAATTGTCTTGGCCAGTGACTGGACCTGTTGAAATTTTGGGTGCAAATAAACACTAGTTCAGCAGTAAGAGAAGCAGCAGCTCAGATAATGCACAGCTTCACAGGCTTGCAAAGCCCATTTTTACTAAATGTTTGAAACCTGCATCTTTTACATACATCCATAAATGCTGGCTTGCAGCCGTCTTCATCCTCCCTGCCTTTGTTGACATATTGCTGCGTTCCTCTGTGCATTACTGCCACCTGTAGGTCTCATGCCTGAGTTGTTCCACAGTGCTGCTCGAGGTCAAAAACTCCAAAGAGTACCTCATAACTATACGTTTAAACAGCTAATCATTGCATTTCTAAAGCTATTTATTAATTTTGGCACACAGTTGTTGCGTGAGCAGGATATCATGTATGACTAGGTTACTAAGTCTACACGAGAAGTATAGCTTATTTCTGAATTTCAGTAATTAATGAAGTGGTAATGTAAATGAAGGGAGTTTCATAGATTTGTCTTTTTACTCCAAGGTCTGGAGTCTCTCCAAGGATTCTGACATACATAAAAGACTGATTGTCAGGCTAGCCAATGGATAAGCATCCAACTATTTGTTATAATGAACAAATTCCATGAATTGAGACTCTCACTTCTTTCATTTACCAAAAGATATAAAAATGATCAAAAATCTATGTATTTTTTTCATTTTTTTTCAAAAATTTGTCTTGTTTGCATAGTCCTTTAACCTTCAACTTCCTCCCTTTCTGCGTCCAGGTCCTCCAAGCTCTGGAGTTTCTTCATGCCAACCAGGTCATCCACAGGGACATCAAGAGTGACAACGTACTGCTGGGCATGGACGGATCAGTCAAACTCAGTGAGGGAGAGCACATGCAAACATGCACACAGGCACATACTGTACACTTCTGACTGAATGCCTCACCGTGTTTTCATTTGCCATGAATAAACTCATCTCAACCGGTTTTTCTTCCTCTCTTTGCAGCTGACTTTGGCTTCTGTGCCCAGATCACCCCAGAGCAGAGTAAACGCAGCACCATGGTGGGGACCCCCTACTGGATGGCTCCAGAGGTGGTGACCAGGAAAGCGTACGGACCCAAAGTGGACATTTGGTCTCTGGGGATCATGGCCATCGAGATGGTGGAAGGAGAGCCTCCATATCTTAACGAGAACCCTCTCAGGGTGAGTGTGTGCTGGTATACAGAATAGACATGCGGCTATTTTGGTGTTTGTGAGTGTGTAATGATTATTTTTGGAATCGGAAATCTTTTGAATATTCAAGACGTGTAATTTGAAATGCGTTTTTGGTTTAATAAATGTCTTAAACCATCAATCAGCTCAGTACTATGTGAAACTAAACCGTTTTAGACCAAGTTTCATGAAAAAATACATCACTGCACATGTTTTGTTATCAGATGGTAGCAAGAGTCTACAGGTTGGAATACTTCAAGTTTATATTTTCTGACATGCTGCTGTGCTGGTCTTAGGCATTGTATTTAATCGCCACCAATGGGACTCCTGAGCTGCAGAGTCCAGAGAAGCTGTCCCCTGTCTTCAAATCCTTCTTGTCCCGCTGTCTGGAGATGGATGTGGAGAAGCGAGGATCAGGCAGAGAACTGCTGCAGGTAGAAGAGGCCTACACACTCATGCTGCCTCAATATAGGAATTTCGCCTGATGTGCACATATTCTTCAAAGCTAATCCTGAAAATGGGGTTCATTCCTAAACTTACTATATTTCTCTCTTGTCTGTCTGTAGCACCCATTCCTGAAGCTGGCCAAGCCTCTGTCCAGCCTCACCCCGCTCATCCTGGCAGCCAAGGAGGCCATGAGGAGCAACCGCTAAATCCCAGCCTCTGAAGACCACAAGTGTTAAAGACAGCCAAAACAGCCGTCACCTTCTACTGGTCTACGTACGATGACCATCAGCAACCTGCTCGTGTTTGTGTTTTTTCAAAGGGTCACAAAATGCCTCTCCACTCCTCCCAGTGTCTCTGCACTGACCTGTCTTACCTTTGTGCCTTGTTCTAAAGCCTCACACAGCCATAACGTGCTGTCTGTTTGTTGCAGTCGCAGCACGTGTGTGTTATTGATGCTGACATTGGTTACCACAGTATGAAAACCAGGAGAGCTGAATCGGTCTTGCAAAGGTTCGAGACTCTTTACACGATATTCACAAAGAATCCCATCTTACCTCTGGGAATCCTCATAAAAGGCACTAAAAGTTGCAAACTAAGAGTCTGCTCTTAAAAACTGTTCACCAAGCTGCTGAGAGCCGGGCTGTGGTTGACCCTTTTGACATAGATGACATCATGTTTAATGAGTGAACGTGCTTACTTTCTCTGCAGTGATTGACATTTGACTGATCTGTGTCAGTTAAGTAAGATATTAAGGATAAGATATTTCAAGTTCATAGTGGAAATTTGTGCAGACCATCATCTCTGATGTTACTTGATTGTTTTGATTTGTTGATGAGCTGATTGGATCAAAATAAGGTGCATTATTTGCAGCAGGTAGTTACTTAGGAGTCTTCTGGTCTGCCTCTTAACTTCTTACGGACTTGTGAGCTACTTTTAGCGCTGAATTGCTCTGTGAATTACTGTTAGGCAAAAGTGTGGGCAGACACAGCCCTTTTAGACAAAGCCTGCGATTTAGTTTCTTCTAGCTTGTCCAGTATGGAGATACTTTCAGCCTTACAATGTTTTGTAAATGAGGAAATCATTGAATAGTTTTAATTTCGTGTATCAGAGAGAAGATTTATGAATTGAGCAAACATGATCATGTTGAGGGACGAAGATCGTGAGGATTCTTTGATCTTGGTGTGTGGAGAGACTGGAACCTTTCCAGCCGTTTACTATGGTTACACATGTGCAGCCTGACAGGGTCCAACAGTTTTGAAACTGGCATGGAAGACCAAAGTGTACAAGTACAGTGCTGTACTGTGGCCCAGCACTAGACAGAACAGTCTTTGTTAAGTGGAAAAAGCCATACCAGTGTCCTTGTCTGACCCTATATTACTGAAAATTAAGGCATTCCAGTCAAAGGAATGGTATTTAAGTCTGTTTTTGTACATGAAACTTTCAATTATTTTTTTAACAGTATATCAAAACTTCCAGACTATTTTCTGTTAAGGGTTTCAGCCCTCTGGTGGAAGTTTAGGGTTTTACCAGGCAGCAAAACAATCATTAATCTGAGTCACACTTCATGCAACTCTGCTATTAACCTCTCTGTGCAGGCTCTTCTGCAAAATATGCAAACCTATATGAACACTCTGATGTTTACTGCATCAAAAATGCCTTGAATTCTTGCTTACTGTGCCTAAAAGCTTCATTTCTATGACTATGATGTTTCTTCTAAATGTTCTGTTTGTCTTTAACTGTGCCTTTTGGTGTGTTGGTGCGAGTACAACACAAATACTGTATAAATTTTTCTGTCTGAATGTGTTAAACTGGACAAAGACTTATTTTTTTGTATATTATGTATTCGTGATGCCCTGTATTTTTAATGGCTTTTAAAGTATGTATATCATTGTTTTATATTTGTAACTAACACAGCCGGAGTTTTTCAACTTATTTTTGTGTACCAGTTCATCCTCAGTTTCCTGTATTATGCTTTTATGGACTCCAACCATAAAATGTATTGATAAGCCTGAGACACGAGCCAGACCTGAGCAAGCAGTATTTAGAAATTAATGTTTGTTTTAATCTGCTTTAAGTACCAAATGAGATTGGTTTACACCTCATTCTCCAACAAGTTCAGACAATCACTGGAAAGCAGTTAAAAAGCTTTATTAAATGTGCCTTTAACAGATATATGATGCAGTAAAACCCACTCATATGGTACTCAGCAGTACTGAATACTTGCAAATACTATTAACAGGCTGGAATACACTTGTTACGTGACTTTTGATCAGAACACACATTCCAGTTATACGTGTAATACAGATGATTACACCGTTCAAAATTAATGTGTTGTTCATCATGAAACTTGTGGTGTTATAAAAGCCATATAGTGTGTAAATTATTATTAAAGATTGACATGAATAGGCTTGTGTGTGTTTCACTGAATGGGCCTGCTGGGCAGAGGGGCCCAAAGGGAGAGAGCTCCTGTTTGAAGTGACCGTTAGCATTCAAAAGACATGTCCAAAGACAAGCAAAATCAATTGCAAAGAGACACAAAATCAAAGATATATATGTTTTCACTTGAAGACAAAGTGCATAGGTTTTTGGTTGTCTGCACCAGCTAGTATTAGGCAAGTATTCCTGGATCCTGTTTTATTGATCACCAACAGCTGCACCTCCAAAGAGTGCCCATCGGATCAGCCATCAGGGCTATGCAGTGCTTTTCTCTCTCCTTTGTAACTGCCACAGATACATAAAACGACCACAAAAAGACACAGAACAACTTCAAAGAGACAAAACTACAACAACTTCAGAGACGCAACACGACAACAGATGCACAAAACAAATTCAAAGAGAAGCAGAATGACTGCAGAGAGACAAAACAACTTTAAAGAGAAACAAAACAATGAAACCGAGATGCAAAATGACAACAAATTGACACAAATTGGCAACAAAGAAATCCAAAACAACCAAAAAGAGACACAAAATAACAAATAGATGCAAAACGACCCCAAAGAGACTTCAAAAGACACAAAACAATGTTGAAGAGATGCAAAACAACCTCAAAGACACAAAACAACTTGACTGCAGACACAAAACTGTTTCAAAGAGATACAAAACAAGTTCAAAGAGATGCAAAATGAGTCTAAAGATGCAGAAAACAACTTTAAAAGGACCTCAAAGGGACACAAAACAATGACAAAGAGATGCAAAATGACAACAAACTGATACAAATCAGCCCCAATAGATCCAAAACAACCACCACCACTGGAAAGAGATGCAAAACTCACAAGAGATACAAAACAACTGCAAAGAAATGCAACTACAAAAAGTACTGTTTGCCCACATTCAGAGCAAGACACTGATTGATTTGACTCGAGTTGATTGACTTGACTAAAGTTACACAAACACCTCTGTCAAATTAGACAGCTTATGGATTGCTGTGCTGCAGCTCTAACCTGTTGTAGGAGATTCTCAGATGTGCCACCGTTCATCTAAATATAGCACAGTCACCCAAAGCACAACTGCAACTTACAGAGACTTCAGGAAGTTCATCCTCAGTTAAAGGGGAAGTGAAACTCATGGCCCTGACAGTCAGGTTCAGTTCCCTTTTACAGCTCCAGATGTTCAGTTATACACCCAGTCTTTCTCACTGAGAAAAAAAAGGCGGCTTGGATCAGAGATGAATGTAGCAGATGTGGTAGATGTATTTCTGATAGTAGTGTAGTAAAATAAGGTAAATTTATAACAAAAATCAAGACTCAGAACAGACATACAGCATGTTAGATTTGTCTTTCTTGCTGTGCTTCAGTAGTGCATTTATGTCTCTGCTCAGCGATCTGAGGTAAATCAGAGTGAGTCAAACAGTGTTGGTTGCTGTGTTCAATGTAATTCCATTTGCCAGCAGGGGGCATCATACACCAGTTAATGAGGCGTGGATGAGTAAAGAGGTAAAAAAGAGAAAAAGTTTGCAAGGAAACAACATAGAAAGGATGAAGAAGTGTGGCTCCACCTCACCTCTGCTGTTTCTGTTTCACATGAACAGGTGTGAGTTTGCCTTCTTCACTATATTTGCATGACTTTGATGCATCACTGCTCCTCACACTTTAAGTTCTTGTGTCACAGAGAGTCTGAACTGTTTTCATGCACTCACACTGAAAACTGCATCAGGATGATGTTGCCAATAACTCTGATTGTCATGTTGGGTTTTCTGAGTCAGGGTGAGAGATTTTCAACATGTTCAGAGTAAATTCAGTCGCTTCTCTCGTCTTTACTTTTGCTTTGAGCATGTTTGTTGTTGTCTTCTTTTAAAACCTGAGCTGCTGCTTCAGGTGACTTTAAACATGTTTTTCTTTCCTCATTTCAGAGTCTTCTGCCAACAATTTTCTGACTCAGACTGACAAATTCAAGTCTATTAGTCTTGGAGGGACTGTGACCATCAGCGCCACAGGGAGTTCAGATATTGGTAATACTTTCAGTTGGTACCTTCAGAAACCTGGACAGGCTCCCAAACTTCTTATATACTATACATCAAATCGCTTCTCAGGAACTCCGTCTTGATTCAGTGGCAGTAGATCTGGTTCTCACTACACTCTGACCATCAGTGGTGTTCAGGCTTAAGATGCTGGAGATTACCACTGTCTTGGCTACCATAATGTTGTTTGAACGTTCACAAAGTGATTCAGAGCCGTACAAAAACCTCCTTCAGTTTGACTGAAGTGAAAAACGGCCTGCTGCAGGTGCAGAGGGTTGATGAAGAGACTGATGATGAGGATAACTGGTCCAGTGAACACAACACAAGAGTCATCAAGCAGAACCACAATGAATCTAAATAAAACTGAAACAAACTCACAGTTTCTAAAATGCTGCTTCAAGTTAAATATGCAGAATTAAATTTCAACAACAAAACAGATGTTAGAAAATAATCACTGATTGCCACAAACATTCAACAGTATGAACACTAACAGTTTTATATTAAGAAGCATAAAAATCTGCTTTTACAGCTACATTCAAATAATTCACATCCACGTTGCCTTGAGTGTGTTGAGAGCAGAGAGATGATTTCCATAGAGAGGAGGCTTTGCATGGTCAGCATAAAATGCAACACAAAGTGCTTTAAAAGAGTTAAAAACAATATAAATGAAAACAGAACAACACCTAAAACCCATCCCTCCCACCCTCCGTACATACTAACACACACTCTCAACTACATGCACATACACACACACGCACACGCACACACACACACACACACACACACACACACACACACACACACACACACACACATTCTCACCACAGATAGTAGCAGGAGTAACAAGACATGGCAAGGCATTGAGGTTTGAGGAGAATGCCACCTTAGGGGCCGTCCACACACAGAGGAGTCATCACGGACTATGAGCACTGGGGACACCAGCACCCGGGCCCCTCCGACCCTGACAGACTGGCGGACCCCAACACCAAGGTAGGGAGCCCCCCCACCAGCCGGGCCGAAGGGACCTGAGGACAGTGCCCCCGGCAGCAGACCAGACACAGCTCTCAGTGTGGAGGACCCCCCTGAGAAAACACTGGAATTAGAAAATATATTAAACAGTTAAAAGAAGAGAAGTTCAGATGGCAAGAAGACCCTCCAACCTGAAAGAGTTGGAGCTCATCACTAAAGGTGAATGGGCAAAAATACCAGTCCGAAAAGGCTAGGTGGCACCCTCTTCTTCATCCTCTGGGCCCACCACCTGCAGGAGAAACCGCTGGGGTCGGGTGCGCTGCCATATTGGTGGCAGTGAAGGCCGGGGATCTCGACAGACCAGACCTGGAGAGGAGAAGTCACCTCTCTGTGGGGGAAGGAGTCGGAGCTTGTGCGTGAGATGAAGCACTACCAGTTGGATCTGGTGGGACTCACCTCTACGCACAGCGTCGGCCCTGGAACCATTCTCCTGGATAGGGGTTGGACTCTATTCTTCTCAGGAGTTGCCCAAGGTGTGAGGCGGGCCAGGCGGGTGTGGAGATACTCACAAATCCCCAGCTGAGTGCCGCAACGTTGGAGTTTACCCCAGTGGACGAGAGGGTTGCCTCCCTACGCCTTAGGGTTACGGGGGGGGGGAAACTCTGACTGTTGTTTGCGCATATGCACCGAACAGCAGTTCAGAGTATTCGGCCTTCTTGGAGACCCTGAGTAGAGTCCTGCATGGGGCTCCGGTAGGAGACTCCATAGTCCTTCTGGGGGACTTCAACGCACACGTGGGCAAAGATGGAGACACCTGGAGAGGCGTGATTGGGAGGAATGGCCCCCCGATCTGAACCCAAGCGGTTGTTTATTATTGGACTTCTGTGCTAGTCATGGACTGTCCATAATGAACACAATGTTTGACCATAAGGACGTTCATAAGTGTACATGGTACCAGAGTGCCCTAGGTCGAAGGCCGATGATTGATTTTGTTGTCGTATCATCTGACCTGAGGCCGCATGTTTTGGACACTCGGGTGAAGAGAGGGGTGGAGCTGTTGACTGATCACCATCTGGTGGTGAGTTGGGTCAGAGGGTGGGGGAAGACTTTAGACAGACCTGGTAAACCCAAGCGTGTGGTGTTGGTGAACTGGGAACGTCTGGAGGAGGCCCCTGCCCGAGAGATCTTCAACTCATACCTCCAGCGGAGCTTTTCTGGGATCCCTGTGGAGGGTGGGGGCATCGAACCTGAGTGGGCGATGTTCAAAGTTTCCATTGCTGAAGCTGCGGCGGAGAGCTGAGGTCTAAAGGTCTTGGGTGCCTCAAGGGGTGGTAACCCTCGAACACCGTGGTGGACACCGGTGGTCACCTCAGTCATCCGTGAGGGACTCAGAGTAAAGCCACTGCTCCTTTGCGTTGAAAGGAGCCAGTTGAGGTGTCTCACCAGGGAGGTGTTCCAGGCACGTCCAGCTGGGATGAGACCACGGGGAAGACCCAGGACTAGGTGGAGAGATTATATCTCCACACTGGCCTGGGAACGCCTCGGGATCCCCCAGTCAGAGCTGGTTAATGTGGCCCGGGAAAGGGAAATTTGGGCTCCCCTGCTGAAGCTGTTGCCCCCGTGACCTGACCCCGGATAAGCGGTTGAAGATGAGAGGAGACCAGTGGAGACATGCAAAAAGCTGGTCAGCAATTATAGGAAGCGTTTGTTTGCTGTGATAGCCAAAAAAGGCTTTTCTATTGATTATTGAGAAGGGTATGAATATTTTTGACATGCCACTTTTTATTTAAATGTAAATTAAAGCTGAGAAATATTTTTTTCCACAGCGATGCCTCTTGTACATCATCTTATTATCTTCTGGGAGACGCCTGTGTCATTTCCAATCAAGAAAAAACTTGCTGGTTGAATAAAAGTAACTTCAAGTCAAAATTTGCCAGCTGTATGAATAATTTTGGGCTTGACTGTAGATCAATATCACTTGCATTTCCATTACGGAGACAGGTGAGGGCAACACACCTGAGCACATAGGAAAATCAAGAGTCAGGAAGGCAGCCAAGGGAAGAAAGCAGAAATATACTTGGGCGTTTCTTCAGGAGTCTCAGTGGATTAACAGACAATTCAGCAAGTGGAGAGCTGGTGCTTATTTACTGTGGCTGCAGATGAGTCTTGATTGAATGACTGAGTGCAGCTCGTTCAGGGTAGGAGGAGGCTCAGCACAACCAGTGTAAGGGAAATTCTCCTTGTTGCTTGTTGAGAGTTGCCAATTCTCTGAAGAAATATAGACTCGGTGTGATGAATCAGGTCTCTTTAATACATACAGCATGGAGGGAAGACTCATGCAGAGTGTTCTCTGCAGATCATTTCACCCTAAATTTCCGCCTTTATCCTGTTTCCCTCACTGAATGTCCTTTTGTCCTCTTTAGTCACCTTAGTGAGAAAGGCCCACTACAATTCATAAACTGATTCCTGGGATTAGTAAGTCTTCCAGGCCCTGCAGGGAAACACACTCACACCAGACAGACAGACAGACAGACAGACAGGAGACAGAGGGAGAGGACAAACACAAGACACAATAGGGAAAAAGGAGGGGAAACTGCAGATCACCACAGTCTGTTAAATATGAAGCTACAGCCTGTGGCCTGTTAGCTTAGCTTTGCATTAGCTTAGCTTAGCATTCAGGTTTCCTGGTGCTTAAAAATGCCTTAAGACTGGAAGCAGAGGTAAACAACTAGTCTGGCTCTGTCCCGAGGTAAAAAAAAAAAAAAAAAAAAAAATCAGCATAACAAAACCTCTGAAACTCATTATATTCCATTGTTTTACAAACAAAATGGCACGGTGGTAACACTGTCACCTCACAGCAAGGAGGTCCTCGGTTCAATTCCAGCTGTGGGCGCCAGGGGGCGTGTCCTCCACCATGCCTTCGGTGCCTGTTGCTCGAGGAAAGGGGCTAAAAGGAAACACTAAAAACATGCAAGAAGATCACCACCTGACCAATGGTGATGAGAGGAGCTTGGTCCCCGGGCGCCGCTGTCGGCTGGCAGCCCACCGCTCCTGGTCTGCAGCGGAGGAAGGACTTTCCAGGATGGGCAAATGTAGAGAAATAATTTCACTAAGCATGGCGTGTGTGCAGTCTCCCTCCTGTAACATGTGTGCTGTTTTTAATAAAGTAAAAATCTTAATCTTAATAATCACAAATGTATCCGAACACTGTCGTGTACATACGCAGCCCACCAAAATATTCTAATGAAAGAAATAATCTTGTTCCACTTAATACTTCATCGACTGGTAACTCTACAGGCCAAAGCTGTGCTGAAAAATGATCTGATTCTTCAGCATGGTCTGGGGTCCTAAATCAGCCCATTCCACTTTAATGGATACAACATGGAAGAAACATCAGGGACAACAATCATTGGGACTTCTCTCCCCTCCATTCAGGACATCGCACCTAAACACTACATGTCCCGTGCCAGAAACATCATCAGTGACTCCCCACACCCCCACCATGGTCTGTTCTCCCTGCTGGCCTCTGGAAAGAGGTTCTGCAGTATTCAGTGCAGGACCACCAGGTTCTGCAACAGCTGTTTTCCTCCTGCTCATCAGACTGCTGAACTCAAAATGAGAATTTTTGCACTTCTGTTAACAGCTCAAGTCATTCTTCACTAATGTACTTCATAATAACCTCAGTGTATATTTCTATTGTTTATTTTTACATACTGTATTCATCACAATATTCTGCTGTTTCTTTTAATGTACTTGTACGTAGTAAGTCTAACTCTAAGTCTATGACCCGAGGTACCAGGCTCAGACAGATGAGGCAGGAGGTGGAAAACAGTTTTAACAGTTTCATGAAAATGAGCAAAGACTGAATTCAGACGATGCAGAGTCTGTTGTACTGAGCTTGAGTGCTGACAGGTCCAAGGGACGTAACAGGTGAGAGCTAGGCACCTGAGCACAAACAGGAAAAAAAAAAACAGTCAGGAAGGCAGACGCACGCAAGACAAATGACTGACAAGAGTACTGAACACGATGTTCAGGTCTGGCTGTTACCAGGCAGCAAAGCAGATGATATGATGAGTACTGATTGGAACCCGGGTGCTTATATACTGAGTGAGCAGGTGAGTTTTGATTGATGATTGTATGCAGGTGTGTTCAGGAGGCTGGTCCCAACCTGCCGGCCACGCCCTGCAGCAACATAGACACAGACTTGACCCACAAGGGACAGACAGACAAGAGACAAGACCTTTAATGTCTGATTGGTCGTCAAGATTAACTGTTACAATTTGCCAGCAGGGGATGCCATTCATCTGTGAATGAACCCAAAGTCGTGTGGGACAGGACAAACATAAAACAGGAAGGTTGAAGAGAAACAACTTAAAAAATTCGGAATTCCAAACTTTGTCAGTGAGTGTTTGTCAAGATGATGAAGTGTGGCTCCACCTCACCTCTGCTGTTTCTGTTTCACATGAACAGGTGTGTGTTTGCCTTCTTCACTGTATTTGCATGACTTTGATGCATCACTGCTCCTCACACTTTAAGTTGTCGTGTCAAAGAGAGTAAATAAGCAGAATTAAATTTCAACAACAAAACAGTTGTTAGAAAATAATCACTGATTGCCACAAACATTCAACAGTATTAACACTAACAGTTTTATATTAAGAAGCATAAAAATCTGCTTTTACAGCTACATTCAAAAGATTCAAATCCACGTTGCCTTGAGTGTGTTGAGAGCAGAGAGATGATTTCCATAGAGAGGAGGCTTTGCATGGTCAGCTGATCCTCCAGTGAACTGAGAAGGTTTATAGTCCTGTGAGTTCAACACTGCAGGACTCACATCTGTCAGTCAACACAGCAGAAAGCACAAGCACCATGACTCTAATCACCATCCTCATCTGGACGCTGGCCTGCTGCTGTTTCACAGGTTG
>JBBMOE010000059.1:0-66210 GCA_037975065.1 Chaetodon trifasciatus
TCATCCTAAATCTTCAATAAAACCGCACCAAACATCTTCATTTTCAAATTGCTCTGCAAGGTTTTTGTTGCACAGGACATTAACCCCAGATGAATGAACTGTTTAATATGATTTTGTGTCTACAGTTAAAGATAAAGAGATCCTACAAATGACAATCAGATTACTTCTTGAGGAAAAGCTGCAGAATCAGAAGTCACACGAGTGATTGCAGCACTTAAACACGAAAAGATTTATTTAAGGTCTCACACGTACAAAATAGCATTTCATGTTATTTTTTTTAATTTTCTGATTTGCGTGAGGTATACAACAATATATCCAGTGACTTCAAATGATCTGAATGGCACACAAAGAGATGGACGTTTGTATTTTCTGCAGGTGTCAGTCATATGAGCAGAGGGAAGGAAGCTGCAGGCGAAATCATCTCGACCAGGGACCAGGATCTTAACTGCCGACCCTTTTTCCACTTGACATTAAGTGGTATCACTTAAGCATTTGGGATCTTTTGATGCTTTAAGATATTTTTTTTCTTGTTTTATAATTTTGCTTCCTTAGAGAGCAAAAACCAACATGATGACCCAACAGCAGCACAGTTTCAACAAACTTCAACCACATATAAGGAAAAATTGCATCTTTGCTTCATTGTGGCTTCGGTAGCAACCAGAACTTCAGGCTGGATCTGCAAAGGCTGAATTAAATGTGACGTTTAAATAGTCTGTGGCTCATTGACATGAAGCCAGATGGTCCAGAACATACATTCAAGTTGGGAAAGTACAGTCAGAAGAATGATGAGTAATGTTTTTTTTTTATATTAATGAAACATGACTAATGTTTGAAAAACCCTCTGAAGTCAAGTCACTAAGCATAACTTTATTAGACAAGCTGAGAAAACCAGTTGAAAGTGCTGTTGTGGAGCTTTCACATGGTGTCTCATTTATGTCCATACAACCTTGACTTTTTTGAGTGGTCATTACTTGGGATTTGCATGTTTCTCGGTGCCTGTGTCTCGTTTGAAATTGACTCCAGGAGAATTTAAAAAAGTTTTCGTGTGAGGTACATGCTTCTTTTTAGCTATTTCTTTTAAATGTCTTTAACTAATTCTTTTCTTCTTCCTGGTTTCATTTCCATTCATTCATTTTTTATTAGCTGGGAACGAACACCTACCCTCTGAATGTCCCTGAACACATCATATCTGGGCCACAGATACTTAAAAATCAGATTTTAATCTGAGCTGATTTTAATTTTAATGCCTGTGTAAATCCTTCCTGACCTTAAAGTTGCCTGATAGTAAGTTGTTTTTAAATTTTTTGACATCACCTTATATTTCAAGGAATCACCTGACAGGCATAGCAACTTTTTTCATCTTAATCATCATCATCATCATCATCATCATCATCATCATCATCATCATCATCACCATCATTATAGGGAGAAAAGGAAAGATAGAGGTCTGAGTGCGAAAGTCGGGGGCAGTCCTTTAGACAGGAGGCTGGTCTGGGTAATACTGGTTTCACTGGGGCAGAGCTTTGAGGATGGCATTGACCTCCTCAGCGACGGCTGTCAGAGCGAACTCAAACTGGTCCTGGAAAGAAGAAGAAAGACAATTACATTTTCATTTCTATGGTATAAATCATCATTTATTCATGTTTGTAAATACAAAACACCACCTGTGGTGTCTGTGCTCTGACCAGGTCCACCACAGTCAACAGCGGTGTGCACAGTCTACATGTGTCTGAGATATCTTAGTAAGCTCCAGTTTGCCCCCATGTTCCAGGAAATAAGACACGTCCTCCACAGCATGTGCATCCATAAGTAGAGCATTACCACCATCTGTTGGACTGTCCTTTGCCCAACCTATTCCAGTGTTGCCATGCCGTGTGTGAAAAGGCGCAAGATAGTGCACGTGTGAGGTTATCCCAGTAATTTACCAAGACAACTGTGTGAAAGAGGCATTGGCAACATATGAGAATTTCACAGAATTTACACTGAATGGTCTGTGAGCTCAAAGCATTGTGACGATGTTTCTTTTACAGTTGTTAGTAAAAGTACTGAGTACGAGCTGACTATTGGCTGACAACTGGCTAAATACTTGCTGACTATGAGCTGACTACTCCTTGACTATTGGCTGAGTACGAGCTGAGTTCTGGCTGACTACTTGACCCTATAAGCTACTCCAGAAATGCACTTGCCTTGGTGCAAACCATCCCAGGCCTCTGGTCTCGGACATGCTCCAGTGTAGCAGCAATGTCAATCTCCTTCACACCTGCAAGACAACAACAGGGAGCACACGTTTAAAACTGCCAGTAGGTGGCCTGTCACTGACAGGAAGACAAACTTTCCATTAGCTGGTGCTTTCTTCCACTCATTAGTAACACATATAAAGCTCACCTTTAGCCATACGATTGAGAACCATATCAATCAGGATGTAAGTCCCGGTACGGCCTGTGCCATCACTATGGAAACAACACAAAGCAGTAATCCATGATGTACTTTAGTCATTTTGAGAATTTAGACTACGATTGAGTGCATGTACATGGGTACTGCCTGTCTTTACCTGCAGTGCACGATGATGGGGCAAGATCGTCCTCGATAGCATTTATTCACCTTCCTGTAGAACAAGAACAAAACAAGGGGACAATTTATTCCAAAAAGTCTTTAACCTTAATCTGCTGTGTCAGAGAGATGGACAGAGATAGAAAAGGGGGTTTTCAGCGGCGGACCTCCTGCTGCAGCCATATCAGTCCATGATCATTTTTGTGACTATGCAACTGGACCCAGACTACTAGCTGCAAACCACAAGAATGACACAGACAGATATGTTCAAAACTAAACCAAAGTCCCTGCTGACCTCCATCACACAGGGAGGACAGGAAGAGATCAATTCATTTGACGCTTTTTTAAAAATAATGTTGTGGACGTAAGTTACTTGTTATGACACAATTCATCTGCATGCAGCTAAAAATCAACAATTCCCAACAATTCAACTGGCTTTTAGGTCCCATTTAGTGCTTGAATTTCTGTTGTTAGTTTCTTAACTGCGTTTTGACAGGTATGTGGATATGCAAATAGCTGCAGTACCTCCGGAAGTCCAGCAGGGGGCGTGTGGAGGTGGGGATGCCCTGAGCTGGCCAGCTGAGGAAGTGGAACTGAGTGAGCGTCCTGGTCTCCTGCGTCTGAACATTCTTCAAGTAGAAGCTTCGCACCAGGAAGTCGTTACACCAGATGTGCTCTGACACCAGGTTCACCTGGACGGGATCAAAAACAGCTGCTGAAGGACTCAAAGGGATCCCACACATCCCACCGCGCAGCCTCTCGTTCTGCTCTCACCTCATAAATGTGGTAGAGGGACGAGCCCTCATCGGGCCAGTAGCGGTCACACTGTTTCTCTCCATCCTCCACCAGAGCCGTCATCATCACAATCACAGTGCAGCCGTTCTCCCACACCATCTACACAACAAGCAAGCTCACGTCAAAACCTCCACACCTGCTTCCTCCAAAATATTTATTCTGTGCCTCACTGACCTGCCAGAAGTCAGAGATGGTGTGCGACAGGGGGCCCTGGGTGGCGATGTAGGCTGGCATCCGGGGGTCATGCTCAATCTGAAGGAAGGTGGGGATCAAAGAGGTCAAGGGTTACTTTGGGGGCAAAGGTCACATTCTGATGCTTGACATGACATAACATAAAAATCATGGACAGAACTGATGTAGTGGACAATGCTGGAAGCAAAGCGGTGACCTCACCCCAACCAAACATCACTCCTCCCAAACCTAACCAACCCAACCAACAAGGGCAAAGAATACCAGCCAATCAGAGGCAGAGTAGGGCAGGTCATCCCTTCACCATAGTGAGATTTGTAATTTAGTGTCCCAGATACAGTGATGAGGGGAAGTGGAAACCATCTTTGGGGAAAATTTGTTTGACGTGTGCTTTGATTTCTTAGTTCGCAATCTAACATGGGGGGGTCATGGCCTATTGATCAATCATCCACAGTAGCTCACACTTACTATGGTGCTGGCATTGATGTAGTCAGAACGTGAAGGGTTGATCTCTGCCTTCAGCTTCACCCTGGAGTGGTCATCTGAAGAGCAACAGTGAGTGTCAGTACCTTCAAGCTTTAATCAAGACAGATTGTGCATCGTCTTGTTTCACATTAACATTCCTTGTTTTCTGGTTTGAATGAATAACTTTAGCTGTCTGTGCGCATCATTACTTCCACTGGCAGGACTCACAGGGCACAGAGTCGGAGCAGCGGTTCTTCTTGATGTTGGCGTCGCTCTGAGCCACAGAGACGGCGCTGGGCTCGGCCTGGTAGGAGCACAGAGCCTCCCACTCCTTCATCAGACGGTCTTTGTTCCTCAGGTGGTCCTCCATGTAGGCCTGAGGGACATTAGCAAGACAGACCGGATCATATGATTCACTCAGAATGAGCCTAAGCTTCTGTAAACTGCTAAGTACTTCTGAAAGGACAAAATGTCCCACACTGACCAGGATCATGTGACCAGTGGAGATGTCCATGTTGGCTTGTGCCGGCTCCTCGCACCATGACGGCGTGCTGCTGTGCGAGCTCGGGCTGGGCTGGGCTCCGTCGCTGAACTGGGACGACACACTGCTCACCCTTGAGTCGGCGCCTCCTGCTGCTCCTGCTCCTCCTCCCCCGACGCCTCCTCCTGCACCTCCTCCTCCGCTCACTCCTCCCACAGCACCGAGGGCAGCAGCTTCCAGGCGTCCAAAGGCTCCTTTAGAGGCCATGTGCTGGCGACACAGGTCCTGGTGAGCCAGTTCTGCATGTTACACTGCGTTATCACATGATCAGTCTGGTTTCTGCTGATACGCTGTTTTTGCCCTTTGACCCCTCACCTGGTACTCCTGGTGGCTGAAGCTGCCCCCCTCTGGGCCCAGACCCAGCTTCTTTGCTGCCAGCCGGTGGGCGTGGTGACGCAGACAGGCGATGGTCATGGCCGCCACCAGGATGCCGCCAATGCAGGCCATGGCCACCAGTGTGGCGAACACCCAGCGGGAGCCGGGCTGCACTCGAGTCGCCAGGGGCAACGCATGCCCATCATTCCTCTGTGGTAGGAAGGACAGAAAGGGAGCATTAAGTTAACAAATGAGGAGGAGGAGGAGGAGGAGGAAGAGGAGGAGGAGGAGTGGTCTCTTTCTCTATTTCTCTTCCCTCCTTTTCATCATCCTTTCTTCCTCTTCCTCCCTCTGTTCTCTTTTATTCCCCCCCCCCGATGAATCGTCTCTCTGAGCACATCAGTGCATCAATAATTATAATCCTTTAACATGATCCATATTATTCTGCATTATGAGAACTAGTAATGGTATTTTCACAATATTTTAACACCACTTCTTTAAGTAATGCTTTGAATACGCTTTTACTTTATATGCTTTTACTTCACTAAAAGATCCGAGTACAGTAGTAGAAAAAGAGAAATCGTGGTAGTAGCATTAGCTTTAGCATAAATCAGATACTTCTGGTCCTTGAGGATAATTGGCTGATTACTTCAACATTACTGTGCCAAATAAACTGAAAATGTCAGACTTTGTTGTGATTATTTTGGTGATTTCTTCTTCGTCTGACTTCCTCAGGGATCAAACACACCACCCACCTCTCCAGCACCGCCCTGCAGCACCTTCAGGCCCGTCTCGGTGTCCAGGAAGTTCTTCTCTGCAACTGCAGGAGTGAAGCTTTTTTCAAACAATGACTGGACACTTCTGAAGAAAACACCTTGCTGATTGCTGTAATCACACCGTCTTTCAGTCAAACCTGGAGTACTACATGGGAGACAGTGTGAAGTATATTTACCAGCTTTCTCAGCCACATCTCCGGCCGTCAGGTTCTTGGAGTTTGGTCTGATCCTGAAGGTGATCGCAGGTCCGACCACACTGCAGAGAGAGACAACATCAAAGAGGAAGAAACACAGTTGTTTGAACTGAAGGGCTTATCGTTCACTCTGTGGACATCACCAGAACTTAAAATAACTCAATACAGAGATTTTTGCAGTGAGGTTTCCACTCTGAGGTCAAAGGTCAGGGGTCATGGTCAGGTGAGAGGATTAGACTGAGCAGCAAGCGGACAGCAGACAGGCTCCTCTGCTGTGGCTAAAATGAAAGTAAGTGATCCAGCCAATGAGAGGACGAGGAGGGTCCAGAGGCTTCAGGCTGCAGGATCTGGATCTGACAGATCTGTGAGGGTCCCGCGTCCTCAGGCCTACCTGATGTTGATGAAGGAGCCGGTGGAGAGGCCGATCCTCTCCGACAGACGCTCCAACAGGCGCACCCCATCGTTCAGACTGAGGGGGCTGCGGCGACAAAACGCACACATTCATTCACACATACACACACACACACACACAAATACAATGAAACACACACATTCATACACACAAACACAAAAATAAAATGAAAACACACATTTACACACACACACACACACACAATGAAACACATTCACACAAATACAATGAAAGACATTCATACGGACACAAAGACACACACATTCAGAGACACATACAAACGCACACATTCACACACACATAAACATACACACACATAGAGAATGAGTCCTCCTGATTGGCCGATCAGGTGGAAGAAGCGAGCTCACCTCTGATTGGTGACGATGTAGCCATACTCCTCAGTCTGGGCCTGCGGCTCCTTCTTCTTCAGTTCGTCCTGATTGGCCGCTGCCTTTGAGTCTTTCTGGACTCCTGCTGGTTTGGGGGGCATGGCGGTGGAGGGCGGAGCCTTGGGGGCGGCCATCTTATACCCCATGGAACCCTCTGTGACCTGATGGGTAAAGATAAATGAACATTCGATTCTCTGACATGCTCTTCAATCTAAACTCCAGACTTAAAGAAGTGACGTTCGTGGCGACGCGCTCACCTTCTTTCCGGCGGCAGCGACGGCGGCGTTGTTTCCATATTTATCTGAACAGTAGACAAAAACACACTCATCAGTGTCACAAGAGAAAAGATATTTGTATGTATTTTAAGCCTTCACATCATCTTATGATCCACCGTGACATCAGTTGTACATTTTGCATAGAAACCGCAGAAGAGGACAAAGATGGCCGTGTTTCTGCCTCTGTGGTTTGAGTTCAAACTCTTTGATATTAACTGCAAAGACTGACAAAAGGCTTCAAAAGCAATAACTATTCTATATTTAGGACATCATTTCAGGGCTGGTGCACAGACAGGAGGTTTAATCTGCATCCTCACAAGCCTCATTGGCTGATTTGAAGCCCTCGTGTTCACTTCAGTACGGTGTTTTTATGATGATGACGATGATGATGACGATGGCGGACCGACCTTTGGTTTGTTTGTGGGCGTACGAGCCGTCCAGCTGCAGCTGCTTCAGAGCCGCCGGCAGGTTGTGTTTCTGCTCGGGGGACAGGTCCTTCATGTCGAGGCCGTAGTGGTCGAGCAGCAGAGCCAGCCTCTGCAGAGAGCGCTCTGAAAAACACAGCAGCTGACTGCAGCGTCACCCCCACCCTGTCACACTGAACTCAGCCTGCAGAGCTGACCACTGGAAATATTATTGATTACTCTTACTGAAGGATTCATGTGTTCATCACTTTAATGCAGCAGCCAGTAAAAGTGGAGCTGATTTTAAAATATCTTTCATGTATTTTCAGACAGGTTTCTGTACTGCTCAGCAGCTTGTAACGTCCCCTGAGGATCAATAAAGTCTTTCATAAAATCATCATTTACTTGCTGATTTAATCTGAATCTGAAAATGGAAATAAAGTCCAAGTAAAACTTTCAAAATAAAAGCAGCTTCATTCTAGTTCCGTCCTTCTTTCCCTTCATTTCTTGTTATCTGACAGCTGAAATTAATGATAATTTATACTCTTTCTCCCCCTCTCACCATCCAGTCCTGACAGGGCGTCGTACTCCTCCTGCGCCTTCTTCTCCGCCTGCTGCTGCTTCCTGAGCTGGGCCATCTGGGAAACGTAGTCCTCGCCATAGTCCAGCGGGAAGTCCAGCTCCGGGAAGAAGGAGGAGGGCGAGGAGGAGGAAGGGGATGATGAGGAGGACAGCGAGGAGGGAAATCCTGGTGCTGCTGCTGCTGCCCCCCTGTGGTGGGAGAGGGACTGCACAGGGGAAGAGGAGGAGGAGGAAGAAGAGGAGGAAGAGGAGGAAGAAGGGGCGGTGAGGTACAAGGACAACAGGTCCTGGAGAAGCTGCCGGTCTCTGTCCAGAGGGGTTCCTCTGGATCTGGAGGCGAGGAGCGGGAAGGCTGGATTATCATCCAGAGAGTTGAGGGAGCGCTCCTCCTCCTCCTGGTAGCCATACTGCTGCTGCAACACACACACACACACACACACACACACACACACACACACACACACACACACACACACACACACACTGAGTGTGTTTCTATGAATCATCTTAAACACGTCGACACTAAATCTAACCTTCAGCTGAGACATCACATCTGGCTTTCTCTCCTCACCTGGCGGTAGGTGTACGGGTCCAGCAGGGGCGTCTGCATGTGGACGGAGGACCTGGAAGGGTCGAGGATCATGTAGTCCACGTACTGCTGCATCATCTCAGGGTCAGCTGGTTCCTCGGGCCCCTGAAGCCTCCGCTGACTGGGACCAGACAGCCTGTGAAATAAGACTTTTCATTGGTTGACACCACTTCCTGACAGTTTCTGAGTGGTTCTGAGGAACTTTGTCAAACTAGAACTTTCAGAATTCTAAAGCAGAAACTGAAAAGGACAAAACTGCTCCGTCCAAGTGAATTGCTTTGAATCCAGACAAACGTGCTTGTTTTCAGTCTGACTGCTCGACTTTTAAGATGGGGGGGGGGGGGGGGGCACATGCTGCAGGGACTCTTACTGTTTGGCCGACTTCTCTTGAGCTTTGGAAGGGGAGCCCACAGTGGGAACGTGGCTCAGCTCTCGGTCGATGATGGCCTGGGTGACGTCGTCCCTCCATGTCAGACCTGGGCAGCAGCAGAACTGTCAGCTATGACTTCTAAAGCCTGATTCTCCCGAAGCTTCACGCCACAGCAAGCGAGACTCACCTTGCACCATCAGGTCTTTGAGGACCTCCTGCAGTTTGTGCAGGACTTGTACAGACACCTGGTACTGGACCGGCTCCTGGTGAGGAGCCTGGCACTGTCCAAACAGACCGTCTGCACAGGGAGACACAGACAAGCCAGTTTTTTAGCTTACATTTAAAACCTGATCTGAATTCATCTACGTGATGTCTTTGCTGCAAAAGCTGAGCCAGGTCCAACTCTGTCCTCTGTGCTGAGGCGTCTGCAGCATCAGCCCTGAATGAGCGACTGAAACAGACAAGAAGGCTTTTTGTCAGAGCAGACGCAGCAAAGCAACCACAAACACGAGAGCAGAAAACATTCCAAATGACTTACTAAACTTCATGAAGCTCTTTGTCTGCAGATGATCGCATTCTCTACTGTCTTTGGAACAGCAGGTACTTGACAGTTTTGCCTCCTCAGACCACCTCATTACTTCAAACACTGGGATGCTCTGCTCAGACAGCTACAGAAATAAAATGGGCTGTTTGCTGAATGCAGTCTGGAATGTACTTACTTTACTAAATATTCCATCTTCAACGCAGATTCCAGATGTTTCACTGCACAAATGATCACAAGTAAAATGTTTTCTACTCACATATTCCAAAGGTTTAACACAGATGGACAGTGCAGTGTGGAAATATTCATTTTAACACAGATTACAGATGCTTCAAGACACAAAAAAAACATCTTTTTTGTATGCAGTCTGGTTTCTTCTGCTGTATGTGACACAAAGACATCTGTACTTTGTTAATGTTAAACATGTTTACTCATCAGGCCTCACTGCATCACCTCAAAGCAAACAGCCTGGGACGAGCTGCACGAGAGCTGGAGAAGAACGGTTTTTTAATTTGGGCAAATCGATCCTTCAACCCAATGAAAACTCAAAGCAGCTTATAACGACTCAGAGGTGAAAACAAGCAAACAAATACATAAACACATCTACACACAAGAGAGAATGTCTCACAGAATGTCTCCTGTGTGTAAGAAGAGACATTGTATTCTGAGATTTGGACATCTGCAATACACACAGAAATGCACACGACACACACTCAAAGGCACACATCTGCCACACACACGAAGAGTGTGTGCAGACATACACACACCAGAAACACACATTTACACACATACATGAACAATATATACGGTACACACTAACAAATATGCACATAAACACATACACAAGCCTGCAAATACACACTCAACTTCACACACACACACACACACACACACATAGTGAAGCACAGTGTGTATGTGTGTGTGTGTGTGTGTGTGTGTGTGCGTGGGCCACGGTGAGTCATCACCTCTGTCTCCCTCCATCTCTTAACACACACACACACACACACACACACACACACACACACACACACACGAGGGAGACACACGGTCGTCAGGCAAGTGATGTCACTGTTGTCATAGAGACGGCCATGGCGAGCTGTGATTGGCAGAGAGCGGCTGACGGAGGACACCTTGTTTACGCTGCACTCTCGCTCTTTCCTCTCTGTTGTCTCTTTATTTCTTTCACTTTTATGTCCCTCTCTCTTAACGTAACAAATCAGTTTTCACACACTCACATTTCAGCACAGTAATACACATCACGGTCTCACACACACACACACACACACTCACTCCATCCCATGATGACTCAGAGTAAACACACACTAAAACGTCGTCGTTACTTCTGCTGAACTGAAGTTTCTTTCGATGGAACAGACGACAGATGTTTCTTCGTTCCTCTTACGTGTTTACTTTGCTCAAATATTCCAGCTTCAGCTCATTTTACAGATGTTTTATTGCACAAACTACATGTTTTTATTCTTTATAATATTCAAGGACACAAAACAGGCAGTTTTGTTAACGCAGTCTGGACTTCAGTTGATTTGCAGAGGTTGAATCCAGACCACATGTTTGAGACCACAGCATGGGTCTTTTTTTGTGGTTTGGATTTCTATCTATTCTCATGCAAATATTGCAGATTACAGATGTTTAAATACACAAACAGGCCATTTTTTAAATGCAGTCTGGAATTAAATTCATTCAAAATAACAAATGTTCAAAGACACAAAATAGGTCATTCTTTGGATGCAACTGATTGATGATGAAAAATATTCCAGATTCCAGATGTACAAGCACAAGAAACGAGTCATTTTTTGAAAGCAGTTTGAAATCTATTACACTAAAATATTTTAGAGGTTCAACACAGATTATAGATGTTTGAGGACACAAAACAATCTGTTTTTTAAAGCAGAATTGTCCTCACTCCAATATTCCAGAGGTTTCACACAGGCTGTAAAACAGCGTGAGATGCAACCTGTTACTCTCTCTGCTCTGTCATTCTTCCTCAGAGCATCATCACACACGCGTCACGAGGCGTCACTGCTCGTGTTTCCTGAATGTTCTCTGGAAACAGGGAACAAAACATCCTCAGGCTGGACACAGAAACATACCGCCATCAATAATGCAGCTGTCTCCAAAGGCGCACAGGTGCACGCTCGCGCACGTGCACGCTCTTGTAATGACATCCTAACCATGTTTGAACAGGCAGGAAGGAAGCAGGAAACCCACTGAGGGCTTACAGACAGCTTCGTTAAAGACAAGCTGAGCTCCCGACTGTTTGACGGACAGAAGACGCGTCACGGCTTCCTGAAGCGAGTCGCTGCAAATGGAGCCTGCTGGGATTTCTCACCACTGGTCGATTTACTACTCTCATCACGATGCATTCAGGGAGCCGTAAATATGAGCTGTCCACATCAGCCTCCCAGAGGAGAATATCTGAGTTTGAACTTGGCCTCGTGAGTGTGTGAAAAGAGGATATTTAAGGTTTAAAGGGTCAGTTCGTCCACATTACAAAAAGTTATTTCTCTGTTTCCTGACAGCTTCCAGATTGTTTATGTCAGTTTCACGTTGCGTCTGCTGATGTGTGGCCGGCTGAAAGAAACTACAGGGCTGCTCCATCCTTTCCTCTCGTGCCACCAGCAGGGCTAATGACACTTTTCAATACTGTGTTTAAGACCTCATTCCTGATTAACATTCAACTCGACGCGCTGCTGCACCTCATGCACTCTTGTTTTTACAGATATCAAAACTCCCTCTGTGGAAAAAATGGTGCTTTTTTTCTAATTAGCAGAATCTGCTGTGGGGATTTCAAATGTTGATGAAGACGCAACATCAAAGCTGAGGCTCAAGTGGAAGTAATAAACAGCCTTGGGCCAATCAGAACAGAGATTTATATGGACAGGAGATATCAAATATTACACTGTGTGCGGCTGCTGCTGCAGAGAATCTGACGTGGATGGAACGAGGTTTCATCCCTGTTTGTTCTTCTGCAGGACGTAAAAACAGGTGAACAAGGACAGTCTGAGGTGCAAACCTAAAGCTCCAGCACTCACCATCGCTGCACAGCTGATCTCTGGGACAGAGCTTCTTTTCAAACAAACAACCTGCAGACACACAAAAGACAAACATTCATTTAGCAAGAAAAAACACCAGTGTTCCTATAAACGACCTTTAACATGAACTTTAAACCTTTAATTTAACCCAGAAACCAAACAGAGCTTTAAAATACACTGCTAATGAGTTTATTATAGGACACAAAGACAGACAGAGCAGGCAGCTATGTCAATATTGTGTTGCTAAGTGATGGTATACGTGTGTGTGTGTGTGTGTGTGTGTGTTTCACTCGACCTTTCCCAGTCCTGATCTGTGTGAGGCAGTGAAAAGCGACCGCTCTGCTCTGTTTATTTGTGTGTTTGTGTTGATGTATACATTAAGGATTTATATACAGCTGTGCATCATTACTTAGAGAAACACACCAGTACAGCCTGCACACACACACCCGCTCACCCCTCCACTGACTTCACGTCCTCCACTTGAGCTGCTGGACAGACATTCACGTGTGAATCTATTCTGCTCTGTGTTGAAGAGGATCGCTGTCAGAGTGATGTCAGAATCCTCAAAAGCAGCGCTGTGACATCACCAATTTAGGGTGGAGACAAAGGGTGCAGCAGAGCCGGCACTGGTTATGACTTTGACGTCACGTAAACAGAAAAATGATGGATGAAACCAACTCAACTGTATGAAGATACAAACACTCATAAAGTTTTGATCTATTGAAAATACGTCCAGCAGATCCCGTAGAGCCTGATTTTAGAGTCAGAGCCTTAAACTTTGAAATATTTGACACGACTTTTCAAAGCCCTCACTGTGTTGTTAGCAGCCATTAAACTGTTGAATCCTTTGAATTTGTCCGTCTAAAAACATAATTTCATGTGTTTCAGAGTTTCAGAGTCAAAAACCAGAAAGAAAGGCAATAAAATGGTGAGAATGAGAGAATAGGACTACTTGAAGGAGATTAATGCAGTTTGCCCACTCTGGCCCCGCCCCAATTAGTGATGTCACAGTGCACTTTTGTCTCCTGTCAGAGGACAAAGACGCGATCATGAACATGTTCATTGTTTTCACCTGGACTCAGTTCCAGAGAAACACCTGGACAGAAAGGAGACTGTTGATGTGAGTGTTTGGTACTGCAGGTCCGCTGATGCCTCAGCTGGCGTTTTGTCATCGACCTGAAATCTATAAAAAGTCAGACAGGATTATCGACTGCATGACGAAAACCAAGAGCCCGAGCAGCAGCTATCAGAGAGGGAATCTCCATTTAACGAGAAAGCCGAGGCGCTGCTAAACATAGCATGGAAAGACTCCATCTGTCCGTCCGTCCGTCCGTCCGTCGCCTCCTCCATCCAAACACCACGATGACTAATCTCTCCTCCACCTCCGCCCACACATCCCTCCCTGCCTCGCTATCTCTTCCTCCCTCCTCCTCCTCCTCTCTCTTCCACTGAGATCTCATCTTCCTGCAGACTGTCCATCACTGTCATCAGTCACTGCAGTCAATCATCTGGTCCAACACACATTAATTAGACGACATTTCAGTGTAATTGAGTATCTAACGAGCAGATGCACTTAGAACAAGGTTCATCCATGCAGTTTGTTTGGTCCTGTGAGAACCACGTATCTGTTAAGTTTGATGAGCTCAGAAGAATCATGAAATTATGTAAAAGACCATCAAAGACAGACTGTAGTAAAGGAAAAGCCTCACAGATGAGTCACAGCTCTGATCTTCCTCTTCTTTCACTTCATAAACCTCCATCAATTCAAGTCCTTTCTGTCCACAACGCCTACAAATCTGAGAAATCTGCCAGTTTAATGAGAGTATTTCACCACGTTTCCAACAAAAAACAACTTGACTGGAGAATTTTCAAGAATAATTAAAGCTGCATCTCAACAAGAAAGAAAATGATTTCAGATTTTCTTGACTTCATAAAAACATGCTGATTTGTCCCCGTTTTAAAGCAATAAGACTTTTAATTCTACGCTCAGTAAGTGGGAGATTTGTGCTGTAAAGCTGATTTAGCTGCAGTCTTCATCTCAGGGAGTCATAGAAACAGACTCCTGTTTGATTGAATTTCAGCAGAAGAACCATGAGTCCAGCCAGCAGCAGCTCTCTTCTCTCCCTGTTTCCTCACAAACTTCTTTCTCCACCTAAAACTAATAAGGCGGTGCTGCAGGGATCCACCGTCTGGCTCTCGAGCCTCCATCACTTCTGTGGTCGCTTTCTGCTCTGGATCCATTCTGCTGTCTGAGACGTGTGGTTCTGTCTGAGCCGCATTTCGGCTCCTTGCATCATTACTGCAGGGAGACAGTGGGAGCCATTTTAAAGGTCTGTTTCACGGTAAATCGTCCCATCACACGGACAGATAATCATCTGCTCATGTTCCTCTGGTGAATGTGTTCATCCTGCGGTGTCTCCATTCACTCCTGCTCAAGTTCTCTCTCAAGGCTGCGACTGGTCCAAACATTTCAAATGAATGCAAAGATCACTGGATGACACATTTCCACTTGGTTTTAAATTACTATGCAAATGAGGAGAAAACATAATGCAATCAAACGCGACACCACAACATTTAGGAATCATACAGTCAAACTCGCCACGTGTTGAGATTTCACAGACTGAACAGTTTGACACTAAATTCAGCTTTTTAAATGCAGGTAAACCTTCGTTCCCGCTGTCAACAGATCAGTTTTCTGTTTTTTCCTGCCTGTCACGTTCAATGTCACGACCACAGCAGAAAGCAGCATGAAGGCCAGTGACAAACACCTTTTATAAAATGATGATGATGATGATGATGATGATGATGATGCAAACAGAGCGTAATGAGTTATTACTGTAACATCAGACAAATAACTGTTTACTGCAGGACTTCCGGATGAGGGGTGAACATCAGCGTGTCCACCCAGGTGTCGTGCCTCCATCACTGTCGATCAGAGCTGCAGCTGATAAATACACACTGCAGAGTCATGTGACCTGGCAATGAATGCTGATTGGACCCGCTCCCACTGAAGACAAAGCCAGAGGTGAGCGGGTGTAATGATACTTTAGTGTCCACGATAACGTGGGGATTTTTGGCTTCACAAGAAGAGGGGTGGGCGGAGGTGGAGGTGGAGACTATTTAGATCAGCTCACAATAAATGAAGGCAAAGGTGTCGGTTAAGGCATTTTAGGGCATGAAGAGATTTTTTTAATGGAACAAACTTCTAAATGTGTGATTTTGATGAGCAGAGATGAGTTTTCAGGGCTGTAATTGATGCCAGGAGAGGAAATTTAAAAGAAGGGTCCACTGTTGGTTAAGAAAATCAGGCTGACTCATCATCATCAGCTCAGAAACTGAACTCCAGCCTCCCATCATCATCATCATCATCATCATCATCAGTGCTTCTGTGTCTAGCTTTTAGTGTCCATTAACTGGCTGCCAGATTGAATCCAGTGTCATTTTCATAATGGCGCTGCTGGCATTCGTGGCTGCTGCTCCTGCTGCTGCTGCGTGGACTCGTGCTCCGGTCTGCAGGCTGACAGAGGATATTTAAGGTGGAATGAGTCAGCCAGGACGGAGCAGAATAAACCCGGCACGGTGTCGCTGAGTGGCAGCACAGGCAGCGAGGTCATAACCTTCCTCAGCTCAGTTAACCTTTAAGCTTCATACCGACTCACACTAATCACCCTGACTGGAGCGCACTGTGAGCTACATGCAGAAAGAATAAGCCTGGTGATTTCCTTCCTGTCAACAAATCCCAGAAAAATACCAAAACCAGCAAACTGATTCACTGTTAGCATGATAGATCTTCTTCCTCTGTGCCGCTGAGCTCCATTGTTCTCTGAAAACTATTAAAAACACGTCAGTGAGCCTCACTGTTGCTCAGGCTGACATGTTCCTTCATCACCATGAACACACAAACACACACACACGCACGCACGCACGCACGCACACACACACACAGTCCTGCTGCCACAAACACTCACTACAGCACCAAACGTGGATTCATCCGTCGCTGAAAATAGTCCCCCAAAAATGTACTATTTCATCCTGACAGTGAGCAATTGTTTTAGGGAATTAATTATCTTTTTGAGGTGTTTTTTAAAGAATTACATGCTGAGAGCCACAGACAGGAAGTCACAAAGTTTTAAAAGATGAAATACTACTTCTGTTATTGTCAAGGTCTTCTCCATACAGACACATTTAATCTTCACATAATTTTTTAAAGCAGGTGATGTTCATTTTCCACATTTCAGAAGTCATTTTATGCAGAGAGATCTCATAATTTCATGGTTAAACTAAGTTTGTGCAAGAATTCAAATTTTCTGCAACATTTAGGGTAAATTTCTATTGACTCCTGCTCCAGTTTTAGAGGACTAACAACAGCTGAGTCTTGCTAAAAACTGCAGTAAGACAACAGTGTGGGAAGATTTAAAACTGCCAGTGAAATCACTGTACACAGTTACATTTGATGAGTGACCACAGAGCATTGAAATACCATGAGGCATCATAAACTGTCAAAGTCACTGCTGAACTGATAAAAGCCTGCAGGATCAATGAATAACGTGGTCTTTAATTCCCTTTTTGCAGATATATTTACAGATGAAACAGTGTAACAGTGAAATCAGAGGGGTTTCATGTTCATGTTGCTCTCCATGGTGCTGAAACACCGTTCAGCACATCAAAGAGGCAGGAAGCCATTGTAGTAACCGTGAGCAGATGGAGCTGCGAGGTCAGTTATGAGTCATAACTCTGAGTACGACGCAATATAATATTAATATTCCTACAGGGATTTATAGGTACAGATGCTTCATTTCTATTTTTCTGAGGGTTTTCATGGTGTTTTCTGTTGATACTTAGAAACAAAAATGACTTGTCGGTATTTTTTTCTTCCACAGCCTGGTAAGCACAAACCCGTCAGGTCATTATTGACTGGCTTTAGCTCTGTTATGAGTGATATTGTAACAGATATTTAGGACCCAATAGCAGTGCCACCCGAGTATACGAGTATAGCTTATAGCAACTTTCATTTATTTGGCAGTTGCAGAAAAAGAAAAGAACGAAGTCTCTTTAGATGGACTCTGAGTCTCTTGAAGCCAAAAAGCACCGGGAGCACAGGTACCCAACAAGCACAGACAGAAAAACTAGTCAGGGACGAGTTAGAACCCCTCTGGACTGGAGGCAGGTGACGGGGACCACAGACTGGGGGCCGACGACGGGACAGCTGGAGTAGCAAATGGCTGCTGCTCTGGCTCACAAGATGGCTGCAGCACAGGAACTGGAGATTGCTGCAGCTCTGTTGTGAGTCTCTGCCAGGTCAGCCTACCACAGGGGAATCAGGAGCTGGTGTGGCCCGGGACTGGAGGCCAGCAACAGGGTAGCAGGACTTGAGGCCGGCGACAAGACAGGAACAGAGACTGGAACAGGAAATAGCTGCCACTCTGGCTCAGAAGATGGCTGCAGCACAGGAAGTGGAAATGGCTGCAGCTCTGTCATGAGTGTCGGCTGGGCCACCAATGGGGAACCAAGAATCAATATTGGTTGTACCGCCGACAGGGAAACAGGAGCAGGTGTTTGCTGGACTCCCGACCGGGAAACAGGAGCAGGTGTTTGCTGGACTCCCGACCGGGAAACAGGAGCAGGTGTCTGCCAGGCCGCCAACGAGAGAAAAGGAGTAGGTGTCGGTTGAGCCATCAACCGGGGGCCAGGAGCATGTATTGGTTGGGCCACCAAAGGGGAGTCAGGAGCAGAGTTGGCCTGGGCCGCCAACCAAGAGCAAAAACAACAATTCTCTGATTGTCAAACAGAGTTTGAAGGACACACAAAACAAGCACAGGCAGACACCAAAGGGGGGCTGGACAAAACTCTAAGTTAGGGACAGACGACTGATGTGTTCACCAGGGAACAGGAGAACAGACGTGGTCAAAGGAAGGCAGGTTCGCCAACAAGAGATGAGTCCAAAGGTAAATGCCAGAGAGTCTTGCACGAGAGTGTCTGGAATGAGTCTGGGAGAGCGGCTGAAATACTCGACTGATTGGGAATGAACTCAGGTGTGATCAGGTGAGCGTGGCTGGCAGGGGAGCGAGAAAGGAAGAGTACTGACCGAGCATGTGAACAGATTCAGGAAAATGGCAGAAGAGGCTCGATATACTGTGACAGATATCACGGGATCTCCGTCGCGCTGATCAGTATTCTATCTTTGATCTTGTAAAACAGACGAACTGACCATTATGAAACTGTGCTCCTCAAACTGTGCATGCACGACGACCCTGACCTGCAGGTTGACAAAATATTCCACTCTGGTTAAGGTTTTATTGTGATCTTATACTTCAATTACTGACTTATAATATTCTTGTCTCTGTGGTAGCTACAGTGAATGGAAGTGTCATGGATGGCCCAACTGAAGATCACTTACAGTACAGCTGCTCTTTGGATTAAGATTAACCTGAAAATATTGCAGAGGTGGGGTTACTCTGGGGTTAGGACCTCAAATCATAATGACATGGGGCCACATGTCTCTGACACTCAGTCGCATGTTAACGGTGAACATATTTCACCGCTTAATGGCCTCTATAATATTTCCAGAGCGTTTATTCTAGATGAGTTATTTCTATGACATCACAGAGACTCACAGTCTGCAGGCTGTTTATTTATCTTACTGTTGGCGTTATATTCTTTCGCCTGCACATGTGCTCATGATTCTGTGGTTATTAGTCTGACATTAGAACACTTTACGTTTCCTATAAGATCAGAAAATGTTATTATTGTGAGGTTTAACTGGCAGTGTTGAGCTTCGTGGTACATTTACTTCCTACACGATTTGTATTGTAGTCATGTAAAATCACACACAGGCCGCTCTGGGTCTTTTCAGAAATACTGGCTCCCAGCTGCAGCAGATTGATGAGCTGATCGTTGATACCTGATCATCTATTGGCTCCATACAGTAACACTGAATCCCCCCTCTCTCCTGCTGTTTGCTTGTTGTTGTCGCTGCGGACTGAACAACAAAATGATTCATTCGGGCAGACACATCCGAGCTGACCCGCGGTCAGCGCATTTGCGTCAGTGGCGCAGTTTAGCACCGGTGTAAACAGATCAGAGGCAGACGAGGCGAGCAGAGCAGAGCAGGACACAAAGCAACAAATACAAGCCGAAGACTGATCTTAATGCTGTTTGCTGCACACAGAATTAAGCAGGGATTTAAATCGGATGTTACACCAAATAAAACTCACTGTGGGATTATTATGGGAATACTGTAATCAAACGATTTCCTCCATACTTAAGCACTCGAGTTTAGTACAGAACATATGGGAGGACCGAGCAACTTAAAGCGCACATTTTCCGCAAATCCCGTAGTATGTATCACAGAAATACAAGCACATCCCAAAGCAAAAAGTGTAGATTTTAGAACATCCTTAATAAATGTTATAAAGACGACAGAAACAGTGACCTGAAGTGCTGTAAGGTCACTCCAAACTCGCTGCTGAGTGGAACAGTGAGTACAGGAACACGGACTGCTCATCTTGGAAGTCGTGATTTACGCGCCGCCCTGCCGCTTGGATGCAGCGAGTTCATTAAAAGAAATGCATCCTTCTCCGTCAGTGCTGCTGGACCAGAGCTGGGGTGTCTTACCGTGTCGGGCGGCCGCGCACAGCCGGCAGGAGGCGGTGAGGAGGAGGCACAGAGCTGCCCAGAGCCGCGGAGACCTCATGGTACATCCAACATCCACCGGAGCGACGAGGGGAGAGCGGCCGCTGCTGCTGCGCTTCTACCAGCTCTCCATGTCTGAGGAGAGGCTGCTGCTGCTGCTGCTGCTGCTGCTGCTGCTGCTGCTGCTGCACGGGGGTGATGGAGAGGAAGTGAGTGTGTGTGTGTGTGAGAGAGAAAGACAGAGAGAGAGAGAGCGGGAGAGAGAGAGAGAGAATGGTTGGTTGGAAATCCAGAGCCACGGGAGGCGCCACGCAAGAAGTACCGTAAGAACTGAGCTGAGCTGAGCTGAACTGAGCTGAGCTGAGCTGAGCTGAACTGAACTGAGCTGAACTGAACTGAACTGAGCTGAAATGAGCTGAGCCGAGCCGAGCCGAACTGAGCTGGTGGAAGAAGTACACAGATCCTCTACCGAACTACCATCACTGTAAAAAATACTCCATTACAAGTCCTTCATTCAAAATCTTTAAAAGTACTGAAGTGTCACTTAAAGTAAAAGTACCGAAGACAAAATGGTCCATGTGACTGATGAATTATTATACATATTTAATACATTTCTAATGTTTCTTGAAGGCAAAATCTTAATCTGAAAACAGCAGCTGTCTAAAAACTTCAGAGGAACAAAACAGGCATAATTCATCTCTGAAATGCAGTTTAGCTGAAATAGAAAGCAGAAAATAAGTACAAGTACCTGAAAACTGACGTTCCAAAAGTATTCTCCATCACTGAAACGTGTACGATTACACTTTATCATCCAACCCTGAATCAAAAGCTCCTTTTCATTCATTCATTACTTCAGATCGTGTGTTGCATATTCACACACTGATTCGTTTTTAATGAAATTATCACACAGCAAACCTGAGGCCATGTAATATCCCAGCATATATTAATAATACAGACGGGGGGGGGGGGTGTTAAATTAGTGATCCAGGTGCTCATTTCTGCTCAGAGCAGGTGAATCCAACCACAACAGCTTTTATTTAGTGTCATGTTTCTCTCATGCTCTTAGTCAACCACTGCTGCTGACAGCAGGATTATGGCTCTACCACTTACTAGAAAACAGAAGATGCAGTTGAGTGTTGCGTTTTGAAGAGTTTGATCAACACTTCTGACAGTCGCAGCATCGAATCAATATTTTTGGCTTCAACAGATTTTTTTTCTTCACTTCCTTTTGCTCGTTTCAGGGCGTAACGACTCCCATCAGGCCGTATTCAAACCCTATGACGAACTCGTCCACTCCTCCCTGTGTGAAACCAGCCGTTTCTTGCAGGGCGGAGGAGCTCCCGTCTCGCTGCATCACCAGGTGGTCTGTGTGGTCCAGTTTCAGGCTCCTGACAGCGTTATGTTAAAAGTGAGGAGGTGAAATTCAATCACAGCATTGACACTGGTGACAGAGCATAACACACACTGCTTTGTTTTTTCAGACAGAAAGACTCAGTAAGACTCAACATTTTATTCTTTTCTAAACAATTTCAGCTCATAAGAAAGATTAGGAAGTGCCTGTGTGCTGTAATGTGGATTTGCATGTGATTTTTCTTCTTTGGGGTACAATTACAGCATATCTGAGGTTAGCAGAGGAGCACCACATCGTCCACAACTGACAGATCAGATTTCAAGAAAGGATTTGTCACTTTCAGCATGACCTTGGGTTTAGTTTGACACTATTCCTGATGCTAATGTGTTTCCATCAGCGCATGTTGAATCCTGGATGTGTTGCAGTAGATGTAAATGCAACCGCATGTTGAAAGTGAGGCGCGACATCCTCTGATTCCATCAGTTATGGTTCTCTGGGCTCTAGTCGACGACCAGCGTGCTTCTCACTGTGGGGAACAACTCGAAGAAACCCTGCAAGAGGAAGCAGACAGGAAGAACATGGAGAATGTGGAAAACAACTGCAGGAGGTGGAAAAAAAGCAATCAAAGCTTAAAAACAAAGAAGTTTACAGTGGGTCAAAAAGGAGTATTTATCTTCCCAAAGACTCAAAGCTGATGGAGCCTGAAAAGAGAGGAGCGCACTCTTCTTCTGCAGAAACTGAGTGCGATGATTCAGGAAATACCAGCGAGGAAGAAAGACGTCCAGGTGCAGCTTAGTGCACTGCTGCTGCCTGCTGGTGTAGCGACATCATTGCTACTTTAGCCCTGAGCTCATGGTGCTGCCGGTGTCGTCCTCATGTGACGAGCACAGGACAGGAGACGGCCTGTAATACATCGTCTCTGACAGATTGCAGTAAAGTACTGTGTTGATTACTCTTTGTTCTGAGTAAATCTTCATTTCTGACTGTCAGACGTGTTGATTGAACTCTTTTGGAGTCATTTCAGAGGTGCTGAATCAAACATCAGCGGTTCTTCTGTGTATTCTGAGTGAAATGCAAAGTGTGTCATAAGCTGGTTTTTAGTTCTGCTGTCCTGAGAGATAAGGTGTGCTTGTTTCACAGACTGGGGTTACCTTGAAGAGGGTGGTGCTCTGCAGGACGCTGGAGGTGCAGCACATCTCTCTGATGGAGTGCATGGAGAGCTGCGGAGCGCCAATGTCCACCACAGGGATGCCGAGGCGGGCGGCCAGGATGGGTCCGATGGTGGTTCCACACGGGCTGTCGTTACGCACCATCACATCCTGCAGGAGGAGGGATTACAAGTCAGACGGCTGGAGTCATTCAAAATAAAAAGAAGAGAAACAGTAACGTGTCACATTCACAGTGATGTCGCAGTGCTGACATGCATTCCTTCCAACAACAACTAAAATAAATAAAACGTGCATCTTCTGTCCTGAACTTCATGACAGAGACACAAAAAGCATCTCAGCAGCTTCACAACTGAAGCAAATCATATGAGGGAAAATAAAGTGATTCTGTGAAATGTTTCTCATCCTCCACATGCGTTTTGTGACGACCTCGATCTTTATTTCACACAGAAATTCTTTTCTTTTCTCGTCTGTCGTCCTGGAGCAGCGACACATTGCATGGAGATCTGCGTTAGCCATCCAGTGACTCAAGACACACAGAAGAGATGAGAAGCTGCTGAGCCTCCGTCTGCAAACAGTTCACCTATAAACACACACACACACACACACACACACACACACACACACACACACACACACACACACANACACACACACACACACACACACACACACACACACACACACACACACAGCGTACCTGCAGAGGCACCCCGACCTTGCTGGCCACCTCTCTGACGACGGAGGCGGTGACGGCTGTAGTGGCGTAGCGCTGGTTGCTGTTAAACTTGATCACTGGACCCTGAAAGGAAAATGATTTGATATGTGAAAGTTTTATTATTATTTCTATTATATTCATCTTCCATCATCATCAGCTACAGTTCAACCAACAAATGTCTGAAGCTGTTTTTTGTGGCTGAAGTTTGTCTTGAAATGAAGGAAGAAATGAACAAATGTCTTCACCTTGTGGAAAGATGGTCGATGGTTCTCTTCATGCTTCTCCCTGAGAACAAAACAAACAGTTGAGTCTGTCTGAGATAGAAATGAGACACTGCCCCTTCCCAATGGCTGATAAAAATTTAATTAAATAATCTGAATGGAAGTGATTCAGCCTTAATTCCCCACACATCAATTACAGTTTGTTCTCCTCCCTGAACATTTGGTGCTCCAGTCTGAGCATCTGTTCATGCCACAGCTGATGTGTTTGGGTGGATACTGACTGGTAGTTGGGGTGCACAGCGTGAGCCATGTCGGCGCTGATCATGAAGGAGAGCGGCGCGGCCTGCTGAAAGGCGGTGAGGTTGGAGGCGGAGGCGGCGAGGCGGCTGAGGATGAGCTCCGTCAGGTTGGACTGAGCTCCCTGAGCGCTCTCTGAGCCCACCTACATGAAAAACAGAGCGAACAGATCGATGAAGAATGATTTCTGATTCTGGCAGTTTCAGGCATCACTGAGAGCTTTCAGTAAACCACTGAACGTTTGTGTGTGATGACCCAAAACCAGCAAAGACACCAGACTCCCTGCTCCTCACCAGACACCTCGAGGAGGTCAATCCCCCTCATTTACCTCTTCGTTGTCGTACAGAGTGATCATGCGAACGTTGGGATCTTCAGCCAGAGAGTCTCCTGAGCAGGACTGCACCAGCCCCTGAGAGACAACCAAGCCAGAGGTCAACAGATTGTGAAAGCAAAAACAACAAAAGAGGCCGAAGAAGACAAAGAAGAAGGTGAAGAGTGTCAGAAAACATTCCTGACCTGCAGGGCACAGAAGCAGCTGTGGAGGTTGTCCAGACGAGGAGAGTAAATGAACTCTTCGTACACACCTCCCAACGCCTGCAGGGACGAACGCCACGACGGAACAAACATGAGTCAAACAACACAGAGGACGGAGGAGAAGCATTAGGCAGCAACAAGAGGAGCACCGACACATGAAACACGTTAAAGTGGATTATTAGGAAGTCAACGGTTTGCAGACTCACCGCAGGCTGAGTGTCGGTCAGACAGAGCTCAAAGTCCAGCAGGGCTTCAGGGTCGACGGCCAGCTCCGAACACAGAACCTTCACCAGCGCCGGGTGGTGTTTCTCCGCCTGAGCAGCAGGGACTCAATGTCACCAACAGAAACTGAGTAATTCCACTGCTCATCCTGTAAAACAACGTGTTCTGTGGCTGTGTTTTACCGTGCTGGTGGCACAGGCAGCATCCCCGGACGACGCAGAGCCCGTCTCCAGCTCCTCCTGGACGGCGGTGGCGATGATGGGCACGCTGAGACACACACACACACACACACACACACACACACACACACACACACACACACACACACACACACACACACACACACACACACACAGTTTTACAAAACTCAACAAAGCTGAAAGATGTTTCAGAAAACTGACAAAGTGAAACCGAGCTGTTTGTAAGAAAAAGTCCCCCCTTACACTAAAAATATCAGCTTTCCAGCTTCTCTTAAAGCCCACTTTACTGCCCTCCTGTACCTGAACTCAGCATGTATTTCATTATCTAATGTGTGGTTCTACTGACAGGTGGTTCTCCTTGTTGGGGCCGAAGGAGTCGTTGATGTCCCTCTGCAGGTGGATGGCCAGGTGAGGGATCCTGAGCAGAGGCCTGGACACGTGGACCAGCCGGTGGAGCAGCTTGCTGTCAGCCTGTAGGAGGATGACATGGTGGGAGATGTGACTCATTAAAGCCAAGAATGTGTCCCGTTCTGCTTTGTGTGGACCCTCAAATATCAGCGAAAGACTTTGAAAGACGTTGGTACCTTGACCATGACGCGGCCGGCGATGGTCAGGTCCCGGTCGAACCAGGTGTTCCAGATGCCGCCGCCGTAGCACTCCACCCCGACCTGCAGACAGCCCTGCTTCGTCCTCTTAGACCTCGGCTTCACCTGAAACACACAGACAGCCTGATCTAAGAAGAATAAACACTAACCTACGATGGAAAACGTAGCTGCGTGCTGTTGAAAGTTAAACACGCTCACTGAGCTTCGTGTTTTACGTTGGTTAAAATCTCTTAAAAACTGCGAGCACGTCTTCTTTCTCACATCTGAACTGCTTCACTGCTCCGCCTGTCGCTGCTCGGCTATAAAAGACTTTACATTCATGCTCCTCGTGGAGTGTTCGGACTGACAGGTGGAAGGAGGCGGGCTCTCACCCTGAGGCAGGGGCTGTCCGTGTGGGCTCCGATCATGGAGAAGCCATTTCCTGGCAGGTAGCGTCCGCCCACAGCGAAGGCGATGAGGCTGGAGAAGTTCCTGGTCACAAAGTACTGAAGAGAGCAGAGGACAAGATTGAGATATTATGGATTACCCAAGTAAAATATGAAAATAAATAAAAAAAATTCTGTAAAATTATGACACTATTCAACCATTTGCACATTTCAAGTTGTGCAAATTGTTCATCTGCATGCACACAGCGAGCAGCTCGTGAGACGTTTTACTGCCCTGAACTCTCGCAGTGGAGACGTTAACTCTGACCGACCTTCATGGACGGCTTGATGTCCCACTGCTCCGTCTCCTTCAGCTCAATGAAGCCCGCCTCCAACAGGCGCCGCCTGCATTCTTCAACCACTACAGGGACCAAAGAAGAAGAAAATAATGCTGGACGTTTCACTGCTGCACTGACCTTTATTGGCTTTTGGAAATGTCAGAGGGAGTCTGATCCTGACACCATTTTTCTGACAGTCTCTCTGTTCAGAGGCTCCTCTGACTGCACTAAATATGTTTGATCTCTTTTTATCATCTCAGCCACATTTTCATCTATTATCTGTATTTTCTGAGCGCACGAGTCGACAGTCTGCTGTTTTACTATCAGCCGTAAACTTTTAGCTTTGAAAGGTTTTTTTATGTGAAGTGGATTTATCAAAAATGGTCAATGCAACCATAAAACTTAAATCTACAGTCATCAGGTCATTTCGTTCTCACACACCGCGGGGTGTCAGAGGTCAAAGGTCGGACATATCACGTCAAATCATCTGAGGAGCATTATCTTATCTCGAGCTCAAAGTCGTCTGTTCACTGCACACGGTCTGAGTTTTGACACGTCTTTGCGTCCTCGCTTCATTTCAGACTACAAACGGCTGGCAGCAGGTTATTGCTGTCCAACCAATCAGACACAACGGATGACCTCATCTGAACTCTTCACCTCTAACTCGGTTAATTGGAAAAACATAAGTCAGAACTCAAGCTGAGAAAAATCAGCCTCAGAGTAAATTCACAGCAGCTGGTGTGATTTTTGTAGGTTCTTTGGGGAAAAGTGAATGTTTTAAATTGTCTAATTCAAGTTTTAAGGCTAAAAAGTTCACAAAAAGGTGAAAAAATCAAAACTATCAGCGGACACTGAATCACTAAAATAAAGCATGTCTTACGTGTTAAATTCATCATGCTTTCTGTTCTCATTTTAGAGGATATTTAAATATTTAAACAAATTTTGAAGAATTTGGGGAAGCTTTGGGGAGCAGCTTTGGGGAATGCATTCACTCAAATACATAACATTCATTCATTCTACAGTTGTATTTTTCACCCATATTTTGGAGAAATACCTCAAAATTTATGTTTTAAACGTACGTAAACATGAAGCTGACCATCTTTACATGCACCTTTTCAGTGGTCAGTGATGGAGCTACATGATGGGATATACTGGTTCTGTAATAAAAGTGAAGGAGAACTTCGTTTGTCGCACTTCACCGTGATATGGAGACACTCCTCTGTTGACAAACTGCAGAAACTCTTTGGCCGCTGACTGCACGGCCTCCTTGGAGCTCTTCATGATCAAAGACTGAAGAAAAACGGGCAAAAATGAGAAAATAATGCGTCAATTGCACAAGTTCATCACAAGCAATGAGACTGCAAAGCTACCTAACAGCTACCGGCAGCTAGTTAAAACTTCGGACACTTATCGCGACATTTCAGCCCTTTTTCTCTATTTTTAAGCGTCATGAATGTATGCTTACAAGTCAACGGCGACCGACATTAATGCAGTAAAATGACAAATGGTTTGTCGCCAGACGTTATCAGAAAACTGACAGAACAGCGGAAAAAGCCAGATTTGTCCGATAACGGACGCATATGTTTAGCTAACATTTGTTTGCTAACCTGCACCAACTCAGGCTTTCTGCCTCTTCTTCTTCGCTCCTCTTCCTCTGCCGACCGAAGTCAAAGCAGCTCTCAATGAGGGAGCAACACCTTAACATACCGCAGCGACAGTAACAATTTTTATGGCACTTACCTGCATTAATTGCACTGTCAAACTCTGAAGTCCGACGACCTGACACGGTAACAACAGGAAGATACAGATTAGCTGACAACAGCAAAGACAGTGACAGTGGCTGTGTTTAAACGCTGCGCCACAGTGGCACCTACCGGCCAGGCGGTGTAACTACAACATCTACTTTTTTTCAGGCCCGCACAGAAAATTATTGCCTTAAATATTATTTTCTGTATTAACCTCTATTAATGTGTGTGTATATTGAAGTTATAGTCGTGATTATGACTTGTTTTCCCTCATTCAAGCAAGTCTATTTGTGAATATATATGAATCTGTGAATCAGGCAGCTCTGAGGGCCACGGCTGCTCAGCATCATGGGAAAACACACTACTACATGCTTATCAGTCACTGATAAATCAAAGGATTAAGTTTTCTTATGTTGGTCAAGAAAATTCTCCTTCATCTTGACAGACTATATTTTCAACATTTTAATTTTAAAAACACTAGATAAGAAAAGAAAGCAAAAAGTTTTGCAAATACATTTTCATTCATTTTCATAGGACTTTATGCTGTTCATGTGACTGAACCCAGCAGCTCTGCAGGTTTGATATGTGAAAAGATTCCACTTCTGACACTGTATAATACATGTAAGAATAATATGATAGTGTCTATAAAACCGGAATAGTATATAATGTCATATAATGTCTCATATTATATGTTTGTCTCTGTGGGTGGTAATATTTGACCTGCAAGTTCATACATTTTCCCTAAATTTCTAACTTTTTATTCCTGATTATTTATTCCTCTTCATTTTCTATACAGTCTGTATTTCATGTTTGCATCCAAGCACCTTCCCTCTGTCTCTCACTCTGACTCACCCATGTTAGTTTACTCTCCGTTTGGCCCCATGCAGCCATTTATCACTGCACCACCACAGGAACCAACCTTATATAGTCCTAAACAACGAGGGAGGAGGAGGGACCGAGAGTCAGAAAACCGTGAAGAGATGTTTATATCAGTTGTCAGCTTGCAGTGTCTCTCCTGCTCTTGAGGAAGCCCAGGAGGACGTACACACACACACACACACACACACACACACACACACACACACACACACACACACACACACACACACATTTCAGCATTCATTCTCTATTAATAGGTATAAGAGCAACAGGCTGCAGCAGAGGAGCGGCTGCAGTGTGTTATTGAATACTGGGATCATACAGGAAGTTGTCTGAATACGCTGGTGCTGTTCTGTAATTGTAATATTCTGATAGTGGTGGTCTGTGATTTGACTGTATGGGAACCAGAATCCTTTCTTTTCCTTGCAGAGACCACCATGTGCTGTTTTATGAATTTAATTATTAAATGAAATCACAGTCTTAAAGTGCAGAAAGTGTGCTGCACCTCTCACCACATCCAGCGTCACTGATCAGTGACGTCACAGTGTACTGGAGTACGTCGTGACATCACTGCAGCCAGCTGGGATGTTTACCCAGCAAAGCAAGTGAGTTAACGTTGGCACATTTACTGTGATCAGTGTGAACTGGATATTTTGCAAAACCAGTATTTTCCATTTGAAAAAATATTCATATACTAAAGGTCTTATTGTCCCAATAAGTCACAGCAGTGAGCTGATGAGCACAGTAGCCGGAACTGGAACACCTGGGAAATTAGTTATACCTGTGCAAGTCACTGAGTCAACAGTGGGAGGGGTCTATTAATCATCATTAACCAATCAGGATTTTAGGCAGTAAAATCGACTGACTCTCGAGGCCGAGACACAGACTCAAAGGATGTAAAAAGTGCATCACATTTCTTTTTAGAACTTCTCTCGTGTGTCAAATAGAGGTTCCAATGAAGAGGTGCATTGTGGGAAATTGTGGGTTATGTTTTTTGTTTATAATATTTTAAAATCTTTTTCAAAAGACCATCATGCTTCTTTGTCGAAATGTCACTGCTCACCAAATAAAAGCTCCTGAAAATGCAGAAACCATCATCAGATGTTATGAACTGGTGCGTTTCAGTCGTTTTTTCCCCTTTAAACACATTTTCAACATGACTCCAGTGTCTGCTGGCAGAGGAAAACCTCCCTTTGAATCCACTTCACTGTCACACAGAACTGATACCATCATTAACGGCACTTATTGTTTGGGAATGTGGGCTTCCTCCTGCAGGCACATGCTGCACCTCTCCGACTCTTGGGATGAGATAGTTTTCCTTTTTAAGGCAGGTTCGTCAAAGCTCTCCCCCCACGGGCGCTGCCATTAACAACCAGCACCGCCTCGCCATGTGAGGACGTTGCAGAGTGTCGAAAGCCACCTTCCGTTTTTGCTTCTTCGCATCGTTATGTCATGAGATCACAGACAGGGAGGAAGAGGATGTTCTCATGAGGCTGTGATCCAACAAGTCCTCTGAACTAAATGACTGAACAGGTTGTTTGTCATCGCCTACCGAGCGTCCATGTGATTAAGATTTGGTCACATTTAGAAACAAAAACTGCTCGGTTTACGTTAAAAAAAGATTGTGGTCACGGTAAGAAACAGCCTCCCTCATTCATTTCAATGAGACTCGGTGTTGGCACAGTGCAGAGCCTCCTGCAGGAACACATGGTGGGATGTCCAGAAAACAACACAAACACTGGCTCAACTTTTGTCGCAGTGCAATGTGAGGAAATGCAGCAAGGTGCAACACTGGCCAGTCAAATATATGCATGTATACATTCCTGGCTGCTGTCACAACCTTCCAGTCCAATCCTATTGGACAGTGTTAATCTGTGCGGGGGTTTGGCGTCTGATCAGCCTTCAAACTCACAGATACTCAAACTGCACTTCATGTATCATGTGTAGCTTAGCACAAACTGATGAAGAGGAATCTAAAATGGAGTTCAATTTCTTTCTGCAGCGTAATGCAGCGTTACCCAGCAATGGATGGCATAGGCCAATCAAATTCCCTCAAAGTACAACATAATGAGACAGAGAGGGGGAATGAAGAGGAGGTGGGAAAGGGTGAAAGGAAAGAGGTGGAGAAGGAAAAGAGAGAAAAAGAGAAGAGAGAGTGAGAGAGACAGGGAGGGCATTTACAGGGAGGAGGGGGTAAAAAGCGAGGGAGGGGGTAACTACAAATAGGCAGGGGCAGAGAGGTCTTCTTCAGTGCTCCCCTCTGCTGCAGCTGCGGCTCTCCTTGTCCTCCAACATGGCCTCCTTCAGCTCCTCCGCCCAAACTGCCTCCTCATACCGCCGCCACTTTGGCCACGGTACCTACGCCTCGCCTTCCCTCAACCGCTCGCTGCTGGGACACAGCAGCGGCAGTGGTGGGGGCCATGTCACCTCCAGGGTCTATGAGGTGACCCGGACCAGCTCGGCACCGGCCTACCGGGTCTCTTCCGGCTATTATGGCAAGCCCCTGGCGGGCTCACGGGCCTCCATCGGGCGCTCCTACGCCGGCATGGGCGAGACGCTAGACTTCAGCCTGGCCGACGCCCTCAACCAGGAGTTCCTGACCACGCGGACCAACGAGAAGGCCGAGCTGCAGCACCTGAACGATCGCTTCGCCAGCTACATTGAGAAGGTCCGCTTCCTGGAGCAGCAGAACCAGGTGCTGGCGGTGGAGGTGGAGCGTCTGCGTGGACGCGAGCCGACGCGAATCGCCGACCTGTACGAGGAGGAGATGAGCGAGCTGAGGAGGCAGGTGGAGATCCTGACCAATCAGAGGTCACGCATAGAGGTGGAGCGGGACAACCTGGCTGACGACCTGGACAAGCTCAAACTCAGGTGGGAGGGGCAAGATGGCGTGTGTGTTTCTTTAAGAAGTATTTGTGTGTGTGTGTGTGTGTGTGTGTGTGTGTGTGTTTCAAATGGTTTAAAGTAGATGTGTATTGGTGTGTGTGCGTGACAAAGGAAAGAAAAATAGTTAGTCAGTTTGAAAAAGTATGAATAAGTCGAGCAAATCAAGAGATGTCTCCCTGCTGATGCAGCGTGTGGATGGAGAGGTGGATGAATGGGCGGATGAGTCTCAGCTGGCAGCATCATCAGCTGTTTGTTGAGGTTACAGGAAGCGTCTTTAAACCCTGGTGAGTGGGTTTGTTCTTAAAGGACCATGCCGTGTTTTTAACCGTTGACCAGAACATCACAGTGAGATTCTGACTGAATTCAGTCTCGACAACAAAACCTTCAGTTCTGCTTTCTGTCAATCATTTCGATGTCGCTGCTGACATCTCTGCTTATCGTGAAAAAGATCTAGAAATAACCTCCACCTCACAGAAAGAAGGCAGAGGATGACTCACTGTTGGTGCAGTGGGAGAAGAGTTTTATTAACTCGCCTACTGACTGTCAGCGAGTGCATGACTCGCTTCGCACTGAGAGGAGGAACCGGAGGGTCATTAGAACCACTTGACATATCAGTTTCAGAGACATATTTTTGTCCATGACAGCAGAAGGTTGGAGGTGTTGCACTGTCTCATAATGATGGTGGAGACACTGACAGCAGCAGTCACATCCTCCAGCTGCTCTGCTGAAACTTATAAGATCATGTTTTGGCTGAAAATACTGCAAACGCTGCAGTAAAATGTCTCATTAAAAATACTCACTTTGATGCCTGCTGTAGAAATGCTGACATGACATAAATGAAACGTATAAATTTAATGTATTTGAGGTTTGCGGAAATGTACAATCCCAACATTTCACTGTGGTCACTGAGCTGCTTCTGAAGCTCTGCAAAATGAATACTTCTACTTCTGACACTCGCAGCTGACAATACTTTCATACTTTTACTTGTAATTGGACACTTCTACATTCTAGTGTTGTGACTTTTACTCGGTACATTTGGTTGGATTAATGCAACAAAACAAGTGCAGAGACAGTGTTTCACGCAGCATATGACAGCGAGCTTCAGGTTGATTGAAGCTGGAGACAGAAAAGAATAATTCAAACATATCAATAATTCAGACATTTTCTGACACCTGTCTGCTGCTATAAATACAAACACAGCTTCAGTCTTGAGCTGACAGTAAACTTCAGTTTGGATCAGGCACATGATGAGCTCTGATTTCTGCATTCAGTCGTCTTCATCCTGCTGAAGTGCTCATGAGCATCACACCGAACCCCAAACTTCTTGCATTCAGATCTGTTAAAAGTACTCAGTGCAGTGAAGTTGGTTGAGGTGGAGCTCATTTGGAACTGTTTTGCAAAGGACTGAAACTGATGATTGTTTTCATTCTGGATGAATTATTTTCTCCATCAATTGATTGATTGATTGATTGATTGATTGGTTTGTAAAAGCTGTGAGAAATGTCGTCACAGAGCCCAAAGCGACACTTGTTTTGTCCAGTAACAGAGCTGTCAGACAAACGCAGTAAAAAGTACAAAGTTTCCCCTCTCAGACGCAGTGGAGGAGAAGGTGGCACGAGGAGAAAATACTCAGCTTGAGTAAATGTACTTCGTTACTTTGTGACACTGTTGAAGTCAAACACTCGTCTCCTGCCCAGCGTCAGCTTTTATTGAAAATTCTCTGAGATGTTTAACTTTAAAAATGATGGATGACACACACACACACACACACACACACACACACACACACACACACACACACACACACACACACACACCATGCCTACACTCTTCTATAAAAGGAGAGGAAAGAGCTCGCACATATCAGCGGGATCTCTGCTGATCTGTCCTTTCTCTTCTTCTGTGGTTTACGTCTGAGGTGGCACTTTTACAGATTCACAGAGGAGATGAGTTCAATATTTCATGACAACTTCAACGTTTTCACTCACAGCAAAATAGAAATAAAGCTTTTATCTGCAGCTTTATCTCCTTTTACTGGATATCTGTTTATTAAGGCCAGTTCTGCCACATTAAACGTGCAACAGACTCTGAATTTTTTTGGCTTAATAAACAAAAAGAGCATCTGTTCACTGCAGGAGAGGATTATAATAACAGCTGGTATCATGTGAGAGCTTTTATGGCAGCCATGAATGTGTTGTTGGCTTTTTGTCTTTTGCTTTTCAGTTCAAATGTTTGACTGGATGCTTAAAATGACCTTTAAATCAGGGCTGCAGCTGCCGCTGACATGACTGAGGTCACGCCTTTCGTACTTTGAGTTTAGTGGCTAAAATCTTACACACAGTGGGTTTTTAGGATGATTGCAGAATTCTTAGACTCTTAGACATTTGTCTACTTTAAGGTCACCAAAAATAAAGGAATTATTCAGAATTCCTCCACAACACTTCCATTATTTCCTAGAAAGTTTCCAGGAAACACTGAAGCAATTTGGTAAAAGAGAATGTCCTTATAAGCATTCTTTCCAGAGCTGCTCCATTTTAATACCAAATATATATATTAAACAGCTTAATTTCAATAAATAAATGATGAATTAATAATCTGTGTTTAGATTTACTCATTGTCTCTCACCTGCACCAGACTCCAGGAGGAGATTCTCCAAAAGGAGGAAGCAGAAAACAACCTGGCTGCTTTCAGGGCGGTGAGTCCCTCACGCTTTACTGTTTGCACTGTGTATTAATACACATGGCCTCAAGTATTCACTCCAGTATTGGTTTTACTGCAGTAAAATCAGTGGTGACATATGAAAGTGTTCCTGATCTTTGGAAATGCACTACAGACCATCAGAACTTCCTTGATTGTACCAGTTTTAACAGAGATTTCTTAAAACTGCTGCTGCAGGACGTGGACGCTGCCACTCTGGCTCGTCTGGACCTGGAGAGACGCATCGAGACGCTGCAGGAGGAGATCGCCTTCCTGAAGAAGATCCATGAAGAGGTTCTGTCCTGCTTCGTCCTCTGTTTCTGTCCCTCTGCTCATTTGCCAGGGCTCAGTTATCAGGACAAAAAAAGCTGCCATCATAAAAACTCAGTCTTTAGCACGCCGTTAACACAAATGGGACAAAAATTAGACATTTGAGGCGACTTGTGAAGGCGAAAATTACAAGGTTGAGGGAACAACAGAAGTATTTTGAGCTCATTTGAAAGAAATCACTGATATCTTTTGATGTGCATTTCAAATTATGCACATGAGCAACATCAAGAGCAAACAGACGTCTTATGGTTATTAAGGATCAAGCGAAACCTCGGAGCTCATTGACTCCCTCCTGTCTGCTGTGTCTGTGCGACTGTGCTGCATTTGGCTTGTCCGTCTGTTCGTCTGTCAGCATCTGTTGCTACATCTGTGTGTATTAGACACGTTGCGGGGACAGAAATATGTTTACACAGTCACATTGTGGGAACTCGTCGTCCTTATGGGCACAAAAAAGTCCTCATAGCGAGAATCATTAAATTGTCAGGTGAAGACTTAAGGTTAGTGAGCGTCTTCAGGAAATGAATGTAAGTCAATGTAATGTCCTCTAAAGTGAAGGAAACACGGCTGTGTGTGTGTGTGTGTGTGTGTGTGTGTGAGATGACAAATGAGAGGATTGGGTAAGTATACAGTTTCACACACAAAGCCTGTGTGTTGGCAGCAGGCCTGAGCAGTGTTACAGCAGAGCACTGAAATCTCCCACAGCAGATGTACGGCTAAAATTACTCTGTGTACCGGCAGCGGACATCCGCGTCCCTGAGCAGCACAGGCTTGTAAGCTTGTGTGTGTGTGTGTGTGTGTGTGTGTGTGTGTGTGTGTGTGTGTGTTTCCATCCCGATAAGACTTGATGGCTACACGATGCCAAAGCCGCGTGCTTGCTCCAGTGTTCGGGTGTTTTTCAGGATTTATATCAGCAAAGCAACAACTGCTGGATGGTGAAGCTAAGACTTGATTGAAGTCTGAATTGGCAAGTTCAAGTTTGTCTGTAAAGTACGATTCCAAGGTACTTGGACTTGGCTGAAGACATTAAGTTTGTGCGTCAAAGTTCATTGAATTCTAAAATAAAACCAAGATCCACACACACACACTCTCTCAGCTTTAACCCCCACCTTGCTGACCTCCTCCCTCCTCCTGCAGGAGATCCGCGAGCTGCAGACGCAGATGCAGGAGACTCAGGTGCAGATCCAGATGGACATGTCCAAGCCTGACCTGACGGCGGCACTGAGAGACATCAGAGCCCAGTACGAGGGCATCGCCGCCAAGAACATCGCCGAGGCCGAGGACTGGTACAAGTCCAAGGTGAGACAGGAAGAGACTGCTGCTGGCTTTAGAGGCTGGCACCAAAGTCTGGCCTGATTCTGAATGAACAGATTATCCCTGGTGTCAAACCTTAGCTAATGACACGGTTTTGACCTCTGTGTCTCCAGGTGTCCGACCTGAACCAGGCAGTCAGTAAGAACAACGAGGCCTTGAAGCAGGCCCGGCAGGAGACCATGGAGTTCAGACACCAGATCCAGTCCTACACCTGCGAGATCGACTCCCTCAAAGGCACCGTATGTCTCACGCTTGGACAGACTCCGCTCTTTATCTGTACCCTGAGCTCTGTTTCATTTCAGACCTGTCTCTGTCTCTAATCCAGAATGAGTCCCTGATGAGGCAGATGAGGGACATGGAGGACCGTCATGGACTTGAGGCCAGCCGCTTCCAGGACACCATCGCCCGGCTGGAGGCGGAAATCGCCAACATGAAGGACGAGATGGCGCGCCACCTGCGCGAGTACCAGGACCTGCTCAACGTCAAGATGGCGCTGGATGTGGAAATCGCCACCTACAGGAAGCTGCTGGAAGGGGAGGAGAGCAGGTGATGTTGGAGTCCAGCAAATCAAACAGCTGGACCAGGATTTCATTCCAGGGATTCACTGAAACGACACAGAGGAATTTCAAACCTGCTTCAAGGAGGATTTTAAGTCCTGACTGACTGTTTGTTGTCTATAAAAAGGGTTTTCATGTTAAATTCTGTTGGTACAAGATGAGAAAAGCTTGCTTACATGCTGTCAGCTGTTTTCAACTCTGTTCTCTGTGTCTTTACAGGATTACCTTGCCTGTGCAGAGCTACTCCACCGTGAGTTTCCGAGGTACGAACAAACCTGCTGTTGCCTGAACACACCACTAGAGGGCATAGCCTCTATAGCCAGCACAGGGTCTGGAGTTTTTACACCAGATTCAGAGTTCATAATCATTTAAATGCCAATTTGACAATTCCTGCAGGAGCAGAACATGACATAATAAGCAAGATTAAAAAAAAGTATAATTGATTAGATTTTCTGTGATTTTTTCAGGATTAGATTATGAGAAGTTGATCAATGCTACAAACTGTTTTATCTTCTGCTTCTAATACAGCAAAGTGGATTTAAAGGTTTAATAGATTCTCCTTTGCCATACTTTACTATGCTTGAAATAGGAATGAACGTCTGTCGTGCTGATGGTGATATTTTCTGTGTTTGAACAGAGACCAGCCCTGAGCACCAGCAGCGCTCCTCTGAGATGCATTCGAAGAAAACTGTCCTCATCAAGACCATCGAAACCCGCGATGGAGAGGTGAAACACAAACAAAGTCTTTCTTTGAGTTATTCAGGAAATGAATGAAATACAATTACATGCACCGAATTATAAAAAAGAACAAAATGAAGGATTTAGATTCAGTGTGGATCAACAGGTGATACTCTAAACTGCTTTATTCACATAGTTTAATCTTTCTCCCCTGAAACTAACATTGATCAGTATTTAGACGGGGGTCAGAGCTCTCTTTTGGTTCATCCTGCTCTAAATAGCCAGTCAGTTGTGTGAACTGACACCTCTTCACCTCCTCCTGTCCTGATCAAAGTGTCCTGTTTTGAGGTGAAGCTGGGTAATAGCAGCTCTATCTTTGATCTATGTACAAGCTGAAGTCGCCCTCACGACCTTTGACCTCAGCGAACTAGCATTTGGAGCCAGTCTTCAGCTTTGAGAAGCACTGAGGAGCTCGCGGCACGACACTGAGATGTTTCTCACCCCAGTCAGGAGGCATTCGTGACGCTTCCATGTAAACACACGTACACACACACACACACACACACGCAGCGACTGGTTCAGCTGAAGAGTGCCAAGCAAACATCCGATCCACCCGAGTGGAAACACGCTACACCTGCGGCTTCCTGGGAAAGCAGACATAGCAGGCGTGTTAAGACACGTCCGGGCTGCCCTTTCCCCCAATGAAAGCTGCACTTTGTCTTTGCCTCCTTCTTCACGTGCAGGTCTTTGTTGAAGGATGGCATGCTGCTGTTTTCTTCCCGCCTTTGGCATGAAAAAAAAAGGTCCCTAAAACCCACTGAGAAGCTTTTTTTTAACTGTTTGAGTCCTCGAAGTCTTGTTCTCTTAAAGAGAGTGACACAAATCTGCCAGTGCAGTTGGAATAACCCTTTAACAAAATGAAAAGACTTGATGTGCAGGACATGAGCCCGTCTCACACAGCGTCTTTTATCTTTCTTCACATGTATCTTTTCTATCTCTGGACGTCTGCTTACCTGCATCTCTGTCCTCCAGGTCGTCAGCGAGTCCACGCAGCACCAGCAGGACATCATGTAACGATGCAGAAGATAAGAAGAAGAAGCTCATCTGTCCCTCCCTGAGTCAGACAGATGAAGAAAACAGAACGAAGTAAAAAGACTTTAAACTCATGAATACGGCCTGTACTGTGATATGTGAAAGCCGGGTGGTCTCGTTAACTTCATCAGGGTCTGTTTATCTCTGCTCTGTGGTGTGTTCTAGCTGGATACAGCACAGATGGATGAAGCTGGCTATGGTGCACGAGCTGCCCTGCAGAACATCTCCATCTCAGTCATTTCTGTCTTTAATTTACTCCCAAAAACCTTTTTTTAAGAAGTGAGAAAATATTTTAAACTGCTCACATTAAAAATCAGCTTGTTTCAAATGTCTGTATCTTGAGACAGGAAAGAATAAGGTGATCTGCTGCAGCGGAATTAAGAAAACGAAGCAATTATGGATAAAAATGACTTGAAAAGATGGAGATATCTACCTAATTATTAAATATTCAAATGTTGACACTGCAAAAGGGTAAAAGCATTTCAGCATTAGCACTGAATGAAACACTCTGGTGCTGTTTATGTTTCACGAAAATCTATTGTTTCACATCAGCCGAGCAAATCCTTTCAGCTCATTTTTACCACAAAAGCTGTGCAGATGGATCCAAATCCACAGTGAAAATACAGCAGTTTCTTCTTTTTTCTTCCAACACAGCAGCTTCTGTTCCTCAAGGTCACAGTTTTGTCCAATCAGGAGCATTAACCAGGATAAGGTGAAGTGTGTTTGTGCTCATCAGCAAAGGTACGCAGAAAGGACAAATGAGAAGATAGAGGAGGAGATTAAGAGGTGTCTGGAGATGAAGCAGAGATAGGAGGATGTGCGAGGTAGAAAATACAGGAAAGAGAGGGAGAGATAATCCCTTGTGACTTTCAAATATTATTTGCCAATAAAAGTAAAGTGGATTTCTTGTCACAGCACATTGATGTCTGTATGTCCTTGAGTTAAAAGACAGCTCACACACACTGATCGTATACAGGCCCGTAGGAACACATGCTTTAATAATCATAGTCATAATTCAATTCTTGAAAAAAAAAGCATGGAGTTACTGGCCTACAGTGATGAGATTGCACTCTCCTTTACAGAACGGCTGGAGAAATAAATAAATCAGCAAATAAATACATCCCACTGGAAAAGAACAATTAAATTAGACTCCTAAGGAATGAAAAAGAAACTTGAAATGATAAAAAGAAGGAAACAAAGTTAGTAAGTGCTGCGTTTTATGTACAAATTTCACATCGATGCACGTGAAGGGGTGGAGGGTGGGACTGGAAAGGAGGCCACACAGGGCGGATCGGGGACAGGACGGAGGGTGAGATCATGCATTTCCGTTTCCCACAGATGAGTAAAATCGTTCCCTACATCTGCTTTTCCTTTAAAAAAGCTAAAGACGATATTCACATTTTCACTGGTGACAAAAATGTTCTGCTGTCCCAAATTAAGAAAATCAATGCACATGATGGAAGGAGCTGTTGGTCTAAGTACAAGTTGGTATGGCCACTGGTCCACGTCTGTCATCCTCTGAGCCGTATTCACACTGGCATCTCAGCATCAACGCTGCTTTCCCAGGCTCATATTCTCAATTATCCTGCTAATTGTGAGATTTTAGTTCACGCTAGTCCGACCAGCCCAGAGAAAATGCGTTTGGCTGCTCAGATCTTGGCTGGAAGTCTGGTGCAGTTCTGCCCACTGAAGGTTTCTCACGATGGCAGAAAAAGCTAAATGTATCCCAGAACTCATCTGAACCTGAGAAAATGAATCACGGTCTACCGGCGCTGAAAATGTTGAACAATGGCAGATGGTGGAGAGAAACATATCTGTCAGCTACTCTTATGGAAATAAAATATCACTACTTTGCTAAGCAGCATAAATAATCTCTGAGAGGGCGAACACTTTGCTCTGCAGGGATGAAATTCAGGTTGTGAATTCATCAGAAACTGTGGTGACTTGTAATGTCTCAGATGAGGTGCCAGTGTAAATATGGCTGTCAGCTAAAATCAAATCCTCCTCACATATCCAGGCAACTGTGAAGACAACAAGCTAACTCCAGTCCTTTTTTTTACCCTGCTTCGTGTAGCTCCATGGCTACCCCCTGGATAAAATCCTTCTGTGGTCACATTTAATACAAAAACAAGCCATCCACAGGAGATCTGCCAGTAACCCCCCTCCCGTTGCTGAATGGTACAGTTCACGGAGGGGCAAGGCACCCGTTAAAAACAGATTTCCCGGCCATCACTTGAAGAGGTGTATTGTCCAGCACCAAGGGTGATGAAGGGTTTCATCCCTTTAAAAATAACGTGAAAGAAGTCTCTCCTCATTTCAAGGACGATCGTGTAGTCCAGATGGCACAGAAAGCAAAAGATCCCGGTTTGCATTTTCATAGATGAACTGTGTTGGACTCTGAAGACGCCTGCAGGCTGAGGGACCTACTGCTGCAGCATCAGTTGAAAACAACAGCAGCAGCAGAAAGCTCAGGCTGAACATGGCCGAAGTCCTATTGTGATTTTCATACAATGCCTGTGTTTGAACCTGAGGCGGGTTTGCACTGAAACTGCGTTCCCTGATGGGTTTGACTTGAGACGGTGACTTACAGGCCCGGGCCGGGGACAGCAGGTGGTCTCAGGTTTCCACGTCGACCCTTAAGATTGTAGCTGCGGTTTGTGTTTGTGTAAGTGCATGCATGCGTTTGTGCAGTAGAATCTACGGAAAGACAGTGAAAAGAGGTCATCCAAACCTCTGCACCACACTGACGGCTCCAGCAGGCAGCCACGAGGACAGCGGAGCTTTATGATCCCTAATTTACTTAAAGTAAAGGGTTAAACATATTTTGCATTGTGGGTAAAACCAGCCCTAAATATAATTCATCCTCTTAGGGGTGTGGCTAAACCCAGATAATGTTTGAACCGAGAATCTCTGCATTTAAACCCAGTGGTGGTTTGTTCTAGCACAGGTGTGATTACACCCAGGTGATTGGAGAGTCATGTATCTCCTTGGTGAAGGGTCGTGTTCAGGGAGGTGGGGGGCAGTCAGACCCACAGTGAAGGTCCTGCAGCTCCATCGAGGGGCGCCGTGGAACCGCAGTTGTAGTCCACATCCACCATGGCGTGGGGTCCGCTGACCAGCTCGCTCGGAAACGGCTGCGCCTGCACCTGCCGGTCTCGGAAACTCTGGATGTAGCTCTGGATGGGGCAGAGAGAGACGCTGGTTGTGAGATGAAAGAAAGGCATTAACAGAAACATTAAAAATAAAACATGAATTAAAGAGAAAAATCTGCCTGTCGTCCATCAAAATTCATCCCAAGAAGCTGCACAACAATTCAAACACTGCTGGAAACATGAAAAAAGGTGAACAACACAGAAAACACTGAATGACACGTAACAGGTGACAAAATACAGCAAATACAAAAACAGAGAAAAGAGGATCAGATGGTGGCTCCTCACCGGCGAGAGGACGTCTGTGTCGTAGCGGCGGATAGGGTTGGGTTTGCGGCGGTAGGCGGGCTCGGTGTGAAGCTGCTTGACCTGGTGGTGGTGGGAGGAGGAGCCGTGCTTCTTCTTCTTCTTGCGGTAGCGGTCGTCCCGCTGACGGATCCGCATCACCTGCATCCTCCTCTGCTGCCGGCTGATGATTACTGCGGAGGACAGAAGGAGGTGGATGAGGCGAAGCTGATGGCCTTTTAGCCCATCAAAGCTGAAGACAGAGTTTTAGTATATTTGGAAATGTCGTCGTTGCAGTGAGGAAGACTTTCAAACTGTCACATCCTCCTCTAGTCGGCTATTTGCTTTAAAAAGATTAAGTTCATTAGTTCATCGTTAGTTTAAGTAAGAAACATGCAGCTCAGAAAAACACCACAGCCAGTTTTCCTCACCCTTGGTGTGGGAGTATCCCTCAGCGGTCACTTTCCACTGGACCATGACACCCAGCAGGGTGAGGGCAGGCCACACCCCAAGCACCACCCACGTCAGCCAGCACACGGGCTTCCCAGGCGCTGCTTTCATTCGCTCGTACATGTACAGCACGAGGGCGAAGAGCTCCACGAAGTAGTCCAACGCCACAGTGATGACGGCTGCACCGAACACCGCCGTGGACAGTGTGGTAAACAGACGCTGCCACTGGAGGGTGAGCACGGCGAACAGCATGCCCAGGCCAAGCAGCACGCCCAGGGGCACCCAGACAGAGCGTGGCGGACTGTCGGAAAGCTCCTCCATGCCCACCAGGGTGGCCACGGCCACCAGCAAGCCCAGCAGCAGGCCCACCATAAAGAGGCCCACGCTGCGAACCAGCATGGTGACCAGGCCGCAGAGCGTGCCGATGCCGAGGCCGATCCCCACCGAGGCCTCCACGCTCAGCTGGGTGTCCAGAACGCGCTCCTTGTAGCAGAGCATGAAGATGACGATGGAGCCAAACATCAGGCCCGTCAGGAACATCACCGCTTTGAAGCAGCGATAGCCTGAAGTAAGAGGAGGAAACACGATGTCATTAACAGAGCTGTAACTTCACGAGTAACGCAGAGCAGCACTCAACCTTCAACTCACCAAAGAAGCAGTAAATGATGCCGAAGAGACAGCACATGGAGCAGACGACCGAGGGAACCACCTTGTAGCGCCGGCCAAACTCCTCGCAGCCATCCAGTCGCTCGGGGCTCAGCTCCTGGTCCGGCTGGGCCAGCAGCGTCTCCAGGGTGGTCGTCATGGTGAACGGGAGGACAGAGAAGGACAGAGGAGGTGGACAGGAGAGGCGATCAGGTGGGAGGCGAGGGACAGGGGAGGCTAGGGAGCACCGCCCAGCCGCATGGTTTCACCTGTGGGTGGAGGACAGCAGAGAGGACGATGGGGTTAGAATCACCTTCATCAAGACACTTTCTGCAGCACGAGCAAGTGTTGTGTTCACTGTACATTAATCATCTGGAGCAAATAATGACATTAAAACTGAAAATACTGAAATACGACTGGTGCGTTCAAGGCACCGGGTTTCACACCATCTTTACATAATGCATGAAACACTCAAATTCCCATGATCCTTCTGACTGGTTGAATTTCCAATGATGTCACTGCGGTGAGGCAGACCTGTCTCCAATCCAAGAGTCCTTGAATGCACCACCATGTAGTTTTCAAAAGGTCCGATGCTTCTCATCACTCTGACTGATCATCATCTCGACCAGGTTTTAAAATAAATAACAACGTTAAGCGTTCTTGGCAGGTTTTGTCAGATGTGTGTGTTTCAAATTCAAACCATGAAAACCAGCAGCAGGATCCAAAGGCTCAGCAACACTGCCAGCGACCGAAGCCTCCGTTACACTGTCAATAAAGAGGCTTCGAATGTGCAGCAGTGTAAAACAGATTTTGTTCTGCGCTCACACACGCAGAGTTTGGCATCCCTCGACGGGAAACAGCGGATAATAATAGCTCAGACGACAGCGGGTGTTCGAGCTGGGTGGACGAGGCCGATCAAACCCTCTCTGTTTTTGATCAGGAGCCATTTAAAGGGAACTGCCGACCTTCAGGCCACTCGAGCACCAACCAAACGCAATTTCTCTCTCAGTGATTCCATCCTGCATCAATCAATCTGTCACCCAGTCCCTACATGAGGTTTATCTCATCTAAAATACAAGATAAATGTCTAGCAGGTGCTCTTTATGACCCTAAAGCTTACCTGTATGATCAGGTATTGCTCATATTACATTCAGATCACAGCCCTTATTCTCATTCAGTCTTGAGTATATTTGAGTTTTCAACCTTCTTCCTTTTGTTTCCTTCCCTGCAGCCTTTCCTTACTTGCCTTTTAAATGAGCAGACATTATCTGCGATTAGTCTGTGTCGCCATCCATGCAGCTATGCATCCACAGTTCTGCACAGCACTCATTTTGTGTCCTTCCCTGCAGCAATTCAGTGTCTTTATCGTATTTTTGTGTCCAAGTCAACATGCAGTTTCTCATTGATTTGTTAATTCAGTCTATCTATAGTTCCCACGTTGCTCTCACACTGTCCTTCCCTGTCCTCATCTGTATTCCAGTGATGTCCTCTGTTAACAGCACTTAGTAAACACATTTGTCTCGACTTTGTCCCTCTTCCAGCTGGTCCTTGTTTGTTGTCTTGTGTTTGTCCAGCGTCTGCCTGTGCACACCTGTCAGAGACCTGCAGCGGCACGGCGACTCCTGACATCCCTGATCAATCTCACCTCGTCTTTCACCTCGTTTCCTCCTGCCTTCGTCATTCAGACCTCTTTCTGTTTCCTCCCTGTCCTCCCTCGCATCCCTCCGAACCTCCCACCACTCTGTTCCGCTCAGTGCACACTTCAAACTCAGAACAAAGGGCTTTACGCTTCACTCCACTGCATTGTATTATACAGAGCAATGCAGGTACGCTACCATTTCTACCCAGGAAGACACTGATGCATGGACACACACACTTTTACGTCCTTCCTACGATACAGCGATGTGGAGCTACACAGGCTGTGAGCTATTGATGGACAGGTCTGACATACAGTCAAGACTATTCTACAATACACAGACTGGCTCAGAAAACATGAGTGTGACGCCATGTTTGATTCAAACACCCAAAATTCAAAACAAATATTCACAGCCCAACATCCCACAACGTTCAGGAGAACAGAGAGCCTGAATCAAAGACACTGGACTGAGCAGACGCATGCATCATGTTTCTAAAGTGAACTGAAACTGAGGAGAGACAACAACCTCCTTCCCACGCCTCCTCCGTCCTCCCCCTCTGGCTGTTTTGGTTCTCTCCATCTCGGGGTGACTTCAGTCCAACTGTGGAAGGTTTCTGGGTCAGAGGCACTTATGCAACTTCTGTCTGGCGAACTTCACGAGCTCCCCCATCCCTCCTCGTCTGCTTTCCTCTCCCATCCTCTGTCACCCTACCCAACCTCCACCTTCCATACTTCTATCATCTGCTTCTTGCTGCTCACCTGACTCAGATTCCAGTCCTTCTCTCCGTCACCTCTGAGACTGACATTCCTCCCTCTGCTTCCACTTAATTACCTCCCTGAGGGCTGCGTCACGGAGGGGTGGATAATAATCTGCTTGTGTCACGTATGGAGGTTGAAACTTGTCTGGCATGTTTGACGATATAGAAGGAAAGTGTTGAGCCAAGTGCTAAACCCTTATTCTATCAAGCTTCTGCTGCTCTGTGATGCAGTGATGACAGGAGTGACGCTCACTGATGCTGAATGATGACTTTTTGAGTGTGAACTTCTTCCACAGCTGGCAGCATGGGCAGCAAAATACTCAAGATACATTATAATAAAGATAAGATATGATGAACCATAAAGAGGTGCTGCAACTGGATCTAAAAAAGGCTTTCAGGAAGATGTGACTCCTAAAGAGCATCTGACGTGTGAGGCCATGTGGAAGGAGCACTGGAAGGAGGAACGCAGCAACGCTGACGCTGAGATTTCCACGCTGAGTAACACACTGTGGACATGTTGGCATCACACCAGCTGGCTTTGAGAGGTGAGCACGATGCATCTGACAGTCCACGACCAAAGACCACATCCCATCTATGGCCGAGCATAAAGGAGCGGCCACCCATGAAAATCCTGGACCTCCTGGTCTTCTTCTGTCATCGTGAGCTCATCTTTGTGAGGACTGTGAGCTCCGCGTGCGGAGCAGGAAGTCAGACTGCACTGCATTGTGACACTTGGCGTTGAAATGTGCATTTGCAGCAAAGATATTAATTGTTTTGAGCTACACAGACAAAAGTGGGAGAAATGAACAATTTCATCCTCACTGAGGCCCATTGACTGCTTTGTGTTTGCTGCTGTGAGTGTGTGTGAGTGTGTGAGTGTGTGTGTGTGTGTGCGCGTGTGATGGGGGGAAGCATTAGCATTTGAATAGAGCCATAATAGCAGCAGTCAGTAGGAAGAGGCTGATTAATAGTGCGATAAAACCTCAGAAATGTCTTCAGAACAAACTCGTACACGCTCATAATACTCAGATACACACAGACACACACACTCACTGAACACACACACACGTTCTGTCTGCATTTTTCATCCGAACATGTCATATTAATAATCATCTTTTGGTGGAGGATTAGCAGGTTGCTGCAGAGTGACCCTGTGTGTGTGTGTGTGTGTGTGTGTGTGTGTGTGTGTGTGTGTGTGTGTGTGTGTGTGTGTGTGTAAGCATTAAGCCGTTTTGTACGGCATGTTTGCAGCAGGATCATCCTCTGTGGAAAAAAAGCACAGACAGAAAACAAACAGAGGACTTTCTTCTTCTTCTTCTTCTTCTGTCCGATTGAGGAGCAGCAACAACAAAAACACGGCTCTCCTCCTCCCTCCCTGCTTCCTGTCTGTTGCCATGACGACGGAGGGATGCTGACAGGCAGCCAGCAGCCGGCCCTGGTCCAAAGCCTGACCAATGGAAGAACAGCTTCAACCCCCATAGCAACAGAATGAGAGCCAATCAGTGGCCCCGTCTGCTCCCTTTGAATGTGCTCATATACGTCAGTGTGTGTGTGTGTGTGTGTGTGTGTGTGTGTGTGTGTGTGTGTGTTATAACAGCAGGTTCTGCTACTACAGAAACCCTCTTCAATTATAAATAGAACATTCCATTGTTAATGTCCTGAAAAACACACACACACACACACCATCATCAATATGTCACATCAGATGTTTTCCTCTAAAAAATGTGAATAATTGTGACAAATGCTGAAAAGTTAGCGGAGCGATGTCTTCTGACTGTCTGTTAAGCAGAAGTGTTGAACTCATAAAAGTGAGAAAATCTTTAAATCATGTGTGCATGACCTGAGTGGATCATCACTGATTAACTGAGCGTGAACAGATCGTTTAACGAAGCTTTGACTGCCTGAAAAATATAATTATTAGTGAGAAACGAGGTCCTGGAGATTCAGAAGTTACCCTGAGACAAACAGACACTGATGGGATGGATAATTAACCCAAGCACAAAACACGCTGTGTGACTAAATAATGAAGAATCAAAGAAAACGACAGCTCAGTCAGACTCCAGCGTCCTCAGAGACAGAACGTCCTGAGCTCTCGTCCTCTGCACAGTCTGTCTGTCAGCCTGAAATAAACCGAAAAGCCAAATTTAGCTGCAGCTGATCATCTGAATACGGAGAGCCTGCAGGTAACTAAAGGTTTCTTCTGACCCTCTTCGCTGCACAGATTGGCTGTGCTAACATCCAATGACGTGGGAAAACAAAGACGTGTGGCTTAACAAGCGGTTTGTGGATCAGTCGATAAGACCCAGACACACTGACACAGATGTGCAGCCATTTCCACCGCTGACATCATCAGAGCGAACGGCAGGAAAGTGGACGAAGCTTCTTCATGAATAAACAAACGGAGTCTATTAACACACAGACAGCTGAGAACCACACACTGCATCAGGTCCGACCTGGAGACCACAGCCCAGGTCGGCATCGTGTGGTTTCTCTTCTATTAAAAGGGCTGCTGACTCAGTCATGTGTTCACAAACAGGTGAACCTGCTCCATCCTCGCTGTGAACGACAGGATGTCCCTTTCATACCCAATCATGATCCTCTCACCTGTTACCAATCAGCCTGTTTACCTGTGGAATGTTCAAACAGGTGTTTTTGGAGCACATCAGATTCACAATAAGCAGATATACAGAACTATAACATAAATATGTTTATGAGCCTGATCACCATCTGAGTCCTGAATTCCCCCCCAGGATGATCTGATATCTTTAATATCTGCTTCTGTTATTCTGTGTTAGAAGATTAAAAAATAATTCAGATTGCAGTGCAGAACAGAGGCAGAGGAGGAGACGTGATTCATTTTGCTTTCATGCATCTTAATGAGCTCCGTCCCAGACAGAGACCGTCTGCAGATGTAAAACTGGGATGAAGACGCCTTTTCGTACACAATCAACACCTCGTCTGACTCCACTCTTTCTTCTCTTTGACCCTGTTAGAAGACTCAAACTGATGTCCTTGTCTGGGACACCTCGACTTCTGAGCATCACCTCTCCATCATTTTCCCGACACGTTTCTATGCAAACGTACTAATTTCAGCTTCTGCTCAGCACACAGAGGCCTGTGTGGGTTTCATAACCCTGTGACTCATGAAATCTGTTCGTGATGCATTTATTTCAAAATATTTTTGTTTTTTTCTCCTCTGTCTGCTGATAAAAGCCAGCAGAGAAAACACGTTCATGTAACAGCTTCAGCTGCAGACCACTTTAATCCACTCTGTCACACAGCAGCTTCCTGTCACTGAGCTGAAATCTTCAATAAACTAAACATGAAACTGTAGAACTGATGAAGGTGCATGCTTCAGCAGTGTGTGTGTATGTGTGTGTTTATCTTTGGCTTTTGGACCATCACTCTGAGCTTTTGTTGTTATATATATTCATTAGAAGAAGAAGAAGAACCTCCACATTAATCAATAAATACTCTTTAGCAGCAGCTCTACCTTCAGATTCATCATCTACAGACTGGAGCGCCTTCTTACTTCCTTCCTGCTTTGCTTCCAGAGGAACTCATCTGAGACCAGTTATCAGCAGCACAGCTGAACCCTCCTCTTCTTCACCATCATCTCCTTCACCTTCACATGTTGTTTTTCTGCTGATCTGTGAGTTCTGAGCAGATTTTGAGGTCAGAGCTGCTTTTATCTCCTCAGGCCTTTCACACGAAGCAGCATTAAATGGTACTCAGGGACGACTTGAGTACACTTCAGCGTACTTGAAGGCAACCAAAACAGTCCAAAGAGTAATTAGTACATTCTATTCTGCACATTCTTGAAAATGAACGTGGAGGCCGGCGTTCCCAAAAAAACAACAACTCTGCAGTTAAAAAAAGTTCATGAGACCATCTGCACAGTGCAACAAGTGTCTCAAGTGTCGATGCGTCACGACAACAACGAACAACATGAGCATGTGTGTCGCAGTCGTGACTGACGCCAAGGCCTCGACTCAACCAGCCGCCAGCCGCCAGTATGACTGTTCCTGGACCAGCTGCACCAAAAACAAGTCGCACATGAACAGAACAAACGTGAAAGACAGCAGCCAGGCGAATGTGTCTGAGTGACACGTTCAGGTGCAGCCGGGAGATGCAAGTTCCAGCCTGAAGACTACAAAAGGTACAAAGAGGACGAGAATCAAACAGTGACTCAGTGAAGAGGAGCGGAGTTTAGTTTGACTGTCGGGTAAAAAACACTCACTGCATTTTAATGTTTTCTCAGCGTTCACCATTCACCGCGTAGCTGATGAGCCCATTCATATTCCAGTAATTGTAACTTTAATATGAAAAAGTAATTAGTTAAATTGGTGCTATGTGGTTATTCAAGGTGTCTGCAAAGCATCAAACTAAATGTGAGAATAATGCACCTAAAAATAGCTGATTTCTTCAGAAATCCTCAGAAATTTAAACCATTAATAACCTGGAAAACGTGTTTAACTGAAAAGTTTGGAGTTAAGAGACGTTCAAAGTCATATTTTACACACTGACTCACGATGCGCCACACAAACAAACACTGACACTGTGTGAGCAGGAAAAACTGGAGAGGGAGAAATAAAGCGAAATGAGAGGAAAGAGAAAAAAGAAAAACGCCGGCGGCCTTCCCACCATGCCGTGTTGCGTAACGGCCTCGTAATGCATTACTCACTGTACTTCAGCTCCTTTCCAAATCACTTCGTACTGGCATCGATTCAAAACAGGCAAGAATCAAAAGCATTTCTGCACGGCGGACGTGGAAAACGCTCCTCAAACAAAGGATGCTCCTTCGAGAGGAAAGAAAAGTTCACGCTGGTCTTTCTTCACTGTAAGACCCCCCTCTTTTAAAGGGCGGAGGCTGCAGCTAACACCTGCTTTCATTATTCATTAATCCCACAGTCATTTTCTCCATAAATCGCTCAGTCCACAGAAAGTTTCCTTCAAGTCTGAGAGTCCTCAACCATCAAACCTGTTTATTTACTCATTTTATGAGCGTGAACGGTTGGATGTTGACATCACTGTGTGGAAAATGTATTAAGAATCCCAGAAATCTAAAAATGAACAAATCAGTGTAAACAGTATATTTAAATCTGATTTGGAATCAGTCCTTTGGATGGAAGAGTGACATCAGTGCTGCTGAAATGATCAGTGCATTAATCATTTAACTGATTATCAAATATTCTCTGCTTTCCTTTTTCTTATGTGATGATAAACTGAACATTTGAAGACGCCACCTTTAACTTTATGACAGTGACGGACGTTTATCTCCTTTATGTGACAATTTATCAGCCAAACAATGAATCACATTAACTGAGCCTGAACTGAAGAAATGATTATTTTTCTGAGCAGATTTTATGCAAAACTACTTAAAATAACAGGAACACAAAATACAGAAATTAAAGCCGCTCAACAACAAACAGAACTCCTCAAACGTGTGGAGGAACATCCCTCTAGATTCATCGATTTAGACAACAGAAATATGTAAAAAGAGTCAAAACTCCACTGAAAGCTGATTATCTGTATGTGGACTTAGTGCTCAGTCTGATCTGAAGCCCTGACACACAGCAGAAACCTGCTCCTGTCTGCATCACTGACCTGAGAGATCTGCCGGTCTGACCGAGGCTGCACCGCGTCCTCATCCTCAACCTCTCGGAGTCTGCACACTGGCAGCTTGATGAGAAATGAGCCGGAGCGCACGACGCAGACAGACCTCTATCAGTGTTGTCCGGGAGCCATCCGAGGTAACGGGCTGCCAGAAACAGGCCCGTTCACGACGAGCTGGGAGGAAGCACAGAGTGTGTCACCGGTTTCCATGCCGATAACCTGGCACGTCCGCCGGCGTCCTTCTGCACGCGCCAATCAATAGTGTCCGGGGCTACAGAGGAAACGTGACCGTGTGCAGGGGAGGACGCGGCCGCCGCCGGCAGCGTCAGCGCATGTGTGTGTGAATGGTGTGTGTCGTCACATGTCCCAGTCAGACACAGACATTGACAAGAGGCAGGTCAGATGGGCTAAGACACGACATGACAGAGCTGATCCGAGAACAGCGGCACGGCAAGGAAGAAGCCATTACAGGGAACGCTGTGTATTCCCAAATGGAAGGGCTGGAATTTTCCCCCAGTTTTTAACCTTGGAGTTTGGCCTTTCATAAGTGTATGTGGACTACTTTCCACGTCTTTCTCCAGAATCCTCCAACACGTCTTGTGTCTACAGCACGACTGAAAAGACCTAAACCTGTTTCTTCATTCATTTTCTGAATGTGAGAAAAGATCAAAGCAGGACGAACTTGCTCTGCAGAGACAGACTGAACCAGAGAGAGGACTGATGGTAAGCCAGCAGCTGGTTAGCTTAGCTTAGCATAAAGACTGGAGAGCCTGGCTTGGTCCAATGGTAGCGAAATCCATCCAGCAGCAGATTCACAGTCACACATAGTTTGTAGACACTTTTAACACTCTGAAGTCTTTTAAAATGAACTGAAACAGCATAAAGAGCACATTGTCTTCTTCTTCTTCTTCATGAATAAACCTTTGTTTTTCTCACACAAACAGCTTTGGGAAACAGTGATTTCTCGTCAGTGTGATGATCAGCTGATGAAGGTGTGGAGCTGTGACAGTGAGGGAGCGACCATGTGCTGAACAAACGCTCCGATGTCAAAAAAGTCTCCATTTTCACAAAAGATCTCACTCTCTGTTCACATGTGACTGACAGCGAGGCTAAAAACGAAACTCACGGGAAACGGTTCCCAGAGAGTTCTTCAGTGGCGACTCACAGCTGACTCAACAGATCACAGCAAGAGCGCCGTTACGTGACTTGTGCAGATGAACGTTATTTGCGGCGGTGGCTCTCACCCACAAACACCCGCATGGCTCTGGGAGATGAGGCACGACCGCCGGCGCCAGCAGGCCGAGGCGTCCTCACACCTCCTCAGATGCTCGCCGAGCAGGTTGCATAAGGCTGAGAGTGAATGGCTGCTCCGGTTATAAAACCATGTGGAGCTGCTGTCATCTGCTCTGATTGGACAGAAACTGCTCATGGGGAATGAGAAAGAAGAGGAAGAAGAAGAGGAGGAGGAGGAGGAGGAGGAGGAGGAGGAGGAGGAAGACACTGGGGTCTTTGTCAGGCTCTTTTCACCCTGACAGAATGCTGAGAGGGCAGCATCCAGCATGTGCCTCCAGACAAACTATGTTCATCTATAAAATGTCAAAAAATAAAGCTTTTAACACTTGAATACTTTTTCAATGCCACGATACGACTTCCATTAATCAGACATGTGATAGTACAGACAGTAAGAAAGCTATAAAATATCAGATTTTCAACCCGAGGCTGCACAGACAAAAGAAAAACATGATCCTACTCAGAGTGCAGAGGGCTCGCTTCTCTTCCTCAGACACCAGACTGAAGTTTAACATTCAGAGTCCAGTCAGACTTAAGGGACAGAAAACATTTGACAGCAAAAAGTTCAAGTTTAAGATTCTGACTGGAAAATCCTGGAAATGTAAGAATAGACGTGACAGAGTTTAATATGGAAGTGTTCGGTCTCTGCAGTTAAAGGCCGTCAGTCCCGAAAGGAAACGCTCAAAAGTCTCTTTAACGCTCAACTCTGAGTCCTGACTTGGCTTTTTAACGGGAAAGTTGTGTGAGAAAGTTGAACCTGGATCAACTTCTGCTGCAATCAATGCAACACGACCCACAACAGCGTGTCAGCGTGCAGGAGCTGCACTCTGCTGCGATCTACAGCTGGACTCTGTGAGGCTGATTTATTGAGGCCGACACATCCTGACTTTTAACGTCGAAAATGAGTCAAGCTTCAGAGCCACTGTATCCTACATTTCCCATGATGCAACTCAACACAGCGTTTCATTGGAGCATCCTATCAGAGTTCAACATCCAGCTCTGTTCATCTGAACTCACTTCAGGCTCTGGATCAACAGCAGCCTTTTCCCGTCGCTAACACTGCTAACACCTGCAGGGTCCTCTCAGGTGTCTTCACACCTGCAGCAGCAAGTTTGAGGACTTCAAGGAATGCATCCTTACATAACTGCCACCCTCCTACAATAAAGGCTTCTGTTGCTCTCAGCGTCTTAATCCTGCTGCTCAGCGTGACTGAACGGCCCCCGAACAGCTCACTGTTCTCCCCGGCCGCCATCGCCGCCGCCGGCCTGAGGGAGCCACTCCGGAATATCAATGATGTTTGTTCCCGTGGAGGAGAGACGAAACGCAGGGTTACAACAGCATCTGTGAGGTGAAGAGGAAGAAAGGCCGAACGATGCATCAGAGTCACTGCAGCAGAGACGTTCAGTGTCTCTGAAGCGTGGTTACATCAGCTGTTCATGACTGGACGGGTGTTCAGAGCGCGACTCTGTGAGTGATTGAGTGATCGAGTTTGTGACTTCATTTCCAAGCTGCTGGGGCACGATCAATATTTGAATAACAATCAACTATTTTAGTTCATTACAGCGATGGATTTGTTCCACTTTGCTTCACAAAGTTAGGAAAGAAAAGTCCAGCCTGCGTCGCCCTCCACGTGACACAACGACCCAACAGCTGATTGGCTGATTTCCTCTCTGTCCGTCTGTCACAGCCTCGTTCTGTGATTCAGGTGGATGAAACAGCTTTTTCCTCAACAGAGCATCAAACTCCACAGGAAAAGAAAAGTGTCTTCAAACTGTCCGTCTTTCCTCTCAGTTTGGGAAGAGACACGCTGGTGTCAAGACGGCTCCACCAGCGGATTTATGAGGAAAAGCTGCTTTCAGTGCCGCACATCAGCAGCTACTTTGATAAAGTTTGATGGTTCAAGGGTCTAAAATGGGTGTGATCACTGACGTCACCTTGTGCTTCTCTGTTCTCTGAACTCTGGCTCATGAAAAAACAAATGAAGCCGATCAATGTCTGTAATAATTAATCACACTTGTACACACGTGCAGGAATAACCCATGATCCCCTCTGCTCAGCCTTACGTGCCACCTCCAATGACAGCGCGGCACGTGTGACCGCGGGGGTCGACGCACCTCGCGGGGTTTCCACAGCGAGGAGCTGCGATCGTTGGCCGCCATCAAGCCAATTATCTGCAGCGTTGGTGCTTCAGAGTAACGAACCGCCGAGCAGCTCGAGTTAATACGATGTAACGTCCATTTTTCCACGTGAAAGAATCCGCTTTGACCTGCTGAGGCCGTGAGGGGAACTTCTCTGCTTCATACCACCAGAAACTGAACATCTGGGAGATTTACTGACATTGAAGACTAATGCTTCATTATTCATGTGAAAAAAGGATCTATTGACTGATCAATAATGAAGAACATCAGTGCTCGGAGGCTGTTTTAACAGTGAGGCACAATGAAAAAAGCTGGTTGCATAAATAAATAAATTTCTGTGTAGTTTTAGGATATTTAGGATAAGTCCGCATGAAGGCAGCAACACACTTTGACGACATTTTCTCATTTGATCAATCAGGTCTTCAAATGTCTTGTTTTGTCTGATCAATAGTCCAAAACCCCAAAATATTCACATTTACAGTGATATAAACAGAGAAGTGCAGCAGTTTTGATGGATAAATGTGAAACACGGCGCTTCAGCAGTCCAGGATCAAAAATGTTCAGTGATCCTGAAGCAGGACTGAGCAACAGTTTCCAGAAGAGTCCAGACTCTCCTGGGGCTGCTCAGCCCGCCTCCCTGCACCTGTCAGCTCCAACAAGCAGCTCCGACACTCTGAGCAAACATCTGGCCTTCAGCAGCCTGCAGGTCTCAGCTCAGTCTGGGGCCCAACGCTAATTAGCTCACCTCGGTGCACCTCTCATCACCGCTGGACCCTGAACGCCTCGTGGCAGACTCTGACATGAACGCCACGCTTCCTGCTGACGATGCCGGTTGGAGACACAACATGGTAAAAATGCAACAGCTGAAGCTCTTCATTAAGGTCAAAGCCCATCTGCTGAGTCCATGTGAGGGTGGAGGAGATATGTGACTGATGCTGCAGGCTGCAGCCAAGCAGGACAAACTAGAACTGAGCCGACGCTCTTATTTGTCGTTATCAAAGAGGTAAATCTGATCTGATTTAAGGCAAAGTCCTGATGATGATTGATGAAGAGCACTAACTGTAGCTGGATGACAGTGAAGCTGCAGCAGCCAGAGAATGACCTGTGCCTTCAATGCATCACAGTCAGACAGACAGGAGGGTGAGGGACGAGGAGGGGAGACGAGGGGGTGAGGGAGGATGCGAGCAGCACCAAGCTGGGGATGCTGACCCACGAGCGGAGCCGAAGCGACGTGTTGTGGCATTTTTATTCCCCTGGTGGGCTGCGGAGCTCGGGCCGTGCCGCCTGACTGCGCTGATAAGACGACGGGCCGACGCACAGCGAATCCACAAAGAGCTCACGGAGGCGGCTGGAGGTCTGCAGGGGGTTTATCAGCCAGCGGGTCCTCGCACTGCTTCACTGCTTCAGTCTGGACAGCTCAAAACACGTCTGGAGTTCTTTCTGAGAAGAAACTATGTCTTCAACTTGCTTCAGTTAACATCCTACAGTTCCCAGAATGCCTTTGAATGACGTCCAGAAAGCATGAATCAGGTTTACGTGCACTGGGCTTCGTAGGAGAGTCAAGCCCATGATTATGCATAACTTTAAGCCTAAATAGGATTCAATGACTGGAACTTGAAATTCATGCGGAAAGTGTTCATTCATAAAGGTGTGAATACACCTGAGCTGGCACGCTGAAGGAAAGCAGGTGACATTCCATCACCTGCTTTTAACCCATTAATTAAAATAAAAATCTGGTCTTAAGAAACATCAGGTCACAACTGAGAGTCAGTTTATTCTGCAGAGAGACCAGAAATCAAACCCATCTGCAGGCGGACCCTCGAGTGTGTCCAGCCTCCAAAGTGTCTCAGACTCAGTTCATCCAGGTCCTTCAAACCCAGACCAGGTCTCTGTCAGTCCAGAGGTGGACTGAAGACCGTGTCTTTATCAGTTAGTCTGCTGATCACTGGAATCCAGAAAAATGTCCATCTGTCTGACAGACAAAGCAAAGATCAGCTTACAGTCCTATAAAACAGAGCAGAGACACAAAGCTGGAAGCAGTTCCGACTGACAGAGGAATCTCTTCACCACACTGGTCCTCAATCCAGATTCTGGTGGATTTAATGGGCCAAATTATCTGGATAACTGCAGATTAAACTGAGTTCACTGGAAGAGAGGCCTCTGGCTTTAATGAGAACTCCTGCAGCGTTTCAGAGAGAGATTCAACCTAAACTGAGTTTAAAACCGAGTTTAAAGCTGCTCCTGTGTTTGTCTGAGACCCCTTCAGGGACCACTGGGAGAGCTCCATCTCCACTCTGGTCCAGACCTAAACACATCATCTCCATCATCCGTCTGCTCTGATGAGAAGCGACGGACTGACCGGACGGTCGACCGTGATGCCACCATCCGGGTCAGACATGACCGACCTCAGCCTCGGTCACGCGCAGCCGGCTGACCTCAATTAAAACCTCAATGTTCTCCATTCAACAGCCCGCTGTGGCCCTCAGGAGGCCCGGCCTCCTCCGCTCCCGAACCGGCATCACATGTCCCGGTTTCATCATGTATGACAGCAGGTGTGTGTGCGCGCGCGCGTGTGTGTGTGCGTGTGAGACAAAAGAGACGCACGGTGCGCGTTGAGCGGACACTCACCATCATCCCCTGCAGGTCGACGCGCCTCGTCCGCGCTCACATGACGGCAAAGGATCCTCCTGAGCCCGAAACAGCGACCATCCGCAGCGTTTTCTTCCGCGACCTGCGCGCACTCCCGCCGGTGTGGAGCTCCGTCTCTCCCGGCAGCCTGCAGGGCGGTGGGTCCCCGACCTGACTACTCCTCCATGGGAATAAACACACAGAAACCGGGCTGGATGAACGAGTCCCCGGGTTACAAAGAGCAGGCGTGCGCGTGGAGGCAGGACACGAGCTGTCTGACCATCCAGGCTCCGGTCTGCTTGGATGGATGTTGGATGGATGGATGGACGGATGGATGGATGGGTGGATGGGTGGATGGAGGATATTGAGCCTCGCGGTGCGTCGGGTGAGGAAGGTGGCCTCCGCTGCAAAAAATGACGAGTCCACTCTGCTGGGAGGAAAATAGAAGTCAGCAAATTCCGCAGCGGCTCCTCGAGGCTGAGACTGTAACTACATCCCAAAATAACAACAACATCTCATCTTTACATTGGAAGCTCAGTTTGTGCATTTCTCTATATCTTTATCCTCATAAAAACACATATTCTCACACAGACACGCTAAAGTTACATGTGTGGCAGAATGTGAGAGTCGGTTTATTTCCATGAAGGTTTTTAAGTGGTTTTGATACATAATAACAAACAAAGCAAACAGCAGAACCATTCAATAAAAACAACAAATAAAAACAATAGAAACACTTATTCAAATGAACAGTTTTGTGCAGGAATGTGCAAAATATTCACCGGAAAATGCGCAAAAGTTCACATTAAGCATGCAGTGTGACAACATTTGACATGTGCAGGGCGGAGTGGAACCAGTTAGAAATACTGAACTGAAACTGGGCTTTGATTAATAAAAATAAAGTACAGTCTTCATCTACAGTCTAAACCCAATAAAAGATGACTGGAACAGCCAGACAGAAGAGCAGGAGCTGGACTGATGTTTGTCAGCTGCAGAGCTGCAGGAGGTTTTCCAATGTCTGTGCTGAATCTCATCACTGTGAACGTCTGTGGTGCCACAGAAAGCAGCTTTCCCACCTTCGACTGTGACCATTTCATTTCCTGCAGCTCCAGGAAACAACAACGAACACTGAGCGCTTCAGTGCGTCCGGCAGGGGGCGGTATGGACGCACTCTTCAGCTCACAGCTGACCCACTTCTCATCCCCAAACTCCCAAAACTTCGTCAACAAAGCAGAGAGATGAGGGGGCAGGACCTCAGAGTCATCCTGACCGGATGAAACACTGCTGGGCTGACCTTAAACACACATTCCTCTTCCTCACCCTGAACTCTTTATCTTAATCTGTTTATGCCAGCGTGTTTGCTCTTTGCAATACTTGCTGGCTGTAGGCTGAATATCGCCGGGGTGAGGTCAATAAAGTCTTATCTTATCTTAAAATAATGTTTTCACATTGGAAACTTTGTGACACCTCAATCACCAAAAATGAACTTTATTGAACTGAAACAGAATCACAGAAGCCAAAACCCATTGAAAGTATTTGCATTTATATTTGTGCAGCTGCAAACAAGCCCTTTTAAAAGCATTAAGAGCTCCATTACATATTAAAATACATTGTCGATGTGTGGTTAAACTGCACGTGCACGGATATCAAAGTGATGAACGAACGTTGCAGGACAGACGACAGAAGTGTTTGAGCTGTGTGCAGTCACCCTCTCCAGATGTGACCTCCTCTTACACTGTCATGCACAAGTTGTCATAAATCAGCCGCAGACACCAAACCCTCGCAGAGCCTTTAATTCAACAGTAATAAAAGTTATCAAAACATGAAGTCACGTCACTCATCGCACGTTCAGCTCCGGGCGACATCAGCTGTCTGCTTCAACGCAAACACGGACGGTGGAAAGAAAACACGACCTGGCATCAAACAGAACTGTACAAAGTTCATCAGTGAGCTTTGCTGTAGTGACCCCCCCCCCCCCCACACACACACGTAATTGAGAGGCTTGTCACTTTGCATAAATATGTAATGATTAGAATTGTTATCATGCAGAAGGCAAAGTCTGAGCATTAAGCTCAAAGCTAAACATGCCAATAAAAGAATGTATGTGTGTGTGTGTGTGTGTGTGTGTGTGTGTGTGTGTGCGTGTGTGTGTGCGTGCTCTCACAGCTGAGTTGGGCTCCTGCTCTCCACAATTATTCACTGTCTTCATTCTTTCAGATTATAGAGCACAGACATAAATTCAAGCACCTCTGAAGCACTTTCAAGGTTCCTAATCCAAAACCTTGAACACACGACAGTTAAAATAAACATTTTCAAAACTTCCAGGACTTCCAGAGTTTTCCTTTCAGTAACTCAAATTAGTCGTTTGTACTGTCAGTGACTGTGCAGACGTTTGCTGGTGAGGAACAATATGGCGTCAGGTTGGGCTGTGATTGGTCGGCTGCATAACGCAGCAGAAAAGGAAAACACGCTTTTGTTTCTAAAAGAGCAGAGTGAGTGAGAGGAAGGCCTTCGTGGTGTGATGTCAGAATGAGGATGAGCAGCCCGAGCTACACTACATACAACCAAACAATCTGTGCTGCTGCTCCTCGGCGGCGCCCTCGTCAGGCCCTGGACAGAAAGCGCAGGTTGATGGGCTTGGACGGGATGAGCAGGGTTCGAGTTTTGGCCTCCACGACCGGTCCATCTTCAACCTGGACCTCATAGTTCTGCATCAGCTGCACGATGACACAAAGTGGCGACTGTTACCTGCTAGGCTTCATTCCTTCAACCTTTAAAGGAGCAGCACAAAAACACAACGTGGTCCTCTGAGGACGCCGCCGCTCCGCCTCCACGTCACTCACCCTGGACAGAGCGAAGTACATCTCCATCTCCGCCACCCTCTTCCCCACACAGGCTCGCACGCCCACGCCGAAGGGGATGAAGCTGTACGGGTGGTGCTGGTAGTGTCTGGCCGTCGCCCTGCCGCCGTCGGCGCCGGACGCCTGGTCGCGAAGCCACCGCTCCGGCATGAAGCGCTCGGCGTCTGCAAACTCTGCCTCATCGTGACAGACTGTGTAATGACACAGGATGAACAGAGTCTGAAAAGAAAGAAGAATAACGTCAAGTAAACGCAGCACTGCTCTGCGGCCGCAGCCGGACACTTAAAGGAGCACCTGAAGGCATCGCGGTGTGTTGCTCCCAGTTCTGCTTTCCTACCTTCTTTGGGAACCAGTAGTCGTCCACAACCACCTCGTTCTCTGAAATAAAGCGTGCGTTTCCAGGAACCACAGGATAAAGGCTGGTGGAGAGAAGCACAGACGACAATCAAACGTGATGTTCACGCGAGCTTCCTCCTCGATTCTCCGTCAGCTGTGTTCTGTTCTGCTTCACGTCTGATGACGGAGATAATTCCAAAAAACACTGAACCTGTCTGTCAGTCCCTGCACGCACGGCCAGAGGACGTGTGATCTAAGCGCCTGACGTTGACCTCTGACACTGCATCATTCTGTTCAGCCAAAAGTGTGTGGACACCTTCACAGTGACGCTGCAGACACGTCAAACAGTGGACTCCACGTGTTTATCCGTCTGATGAGGCTGATGTCTCCTCCTGATCAAAGATAAACAACTCTGGATGTTTATCTGCACCGTTGCATCACATGTTGTTGCTTTTGGCTTCTGGCCGGAACATTTTTAAGATATGAGAAGAGCTTTTGAACGTGCTCCAACTTCTGATTGCTCAAGATCAACAGACAAGAGGAGGCTCGACGCTGCAACGCCAAGACTTCCAGCAGTGTGCAAACAATGTGTTCCAGAGCCGTGGGCTCAGCTAGCACGCACACTTTGGACTTTCTTAAATACAAATGGACGTTTTTTGACTTCAGGGGGACATTTGGACAGACTTGGAGCATCCTGGATCAAATCAAATCGAAAACCCAGCCCTCCCGCCCCCATAAAAACATACAGAGACATATAAAGACACACACTCACAGACACGCACGCACGAACACACACACCCGTGCACACACCCATACGGGCAAGGCAAGGAATAAGCCACCTTTGGGGGCCATCCACACTGAGAGGGCCCCCGGCCCATGACTAGGGAGCGCCGCCCGAGACCACCCCGACCCAGGCGGACAGGAGGCCCCGCACCAAGGTGCAGAGGCCTCCAGCCGTCCAGGCCAGAGCGTCCCCTCGGCAGCGCCCCCGTCAGTAGACCAAAAGCAGCTCCCAGTGTGGGGGCCAGTTTACAGTTTATACCTGCAACAACGTTTGTGTGTTTTAAACGGCTGGGATATTTTTTATGCTTTGATAAAATAAATCAATAAATAATAAATAAATAAATCAAATCTCTGCCTCTGACTCTCTGCCTCTGGCTAGGTCTCGCTCCCTTCAGTGGTGTGTTGGTGTGTTTATTCAGGAGGAGTGCTGATTGGTTAGGGTTAGGGTAAGAATATCACAGTAAGCCAATCAGAGGCAGAGAAGGGCGGGTCCTTCCTTCACCATCCTAGACCCAAATTTTCCCCATCATGTTGTTTTTAAATATTATCTTTGCTTCCTTGTTTTTACTTTGTTTAATTAAACATTTTTATTATTTCCAGTTAAACTTTTTGCATCTTTCTTGTCTCTTCCTGGATTATTTGAAGTGTTTTGGGCCTTTATCAAAAATAATTACTTAAAGAAAAGGCTGAAATGCTCTGATGGACTCATGCAAGCAGTGCTGAGGTCACGAGTGGACGCGGGTCAAACGGCGGTCGGCTCACCGTAACGTCTCCTTTATGACGGCCTTCAGGTAGGGCATCCGGCTCAGGTCGTCTGTGGTGGGCTGCCGCCGGTCCGGACACACGGCGTTCACCTCTCTGTACAGCCGCTCCTGGACCGTGTGGTCCCTCGCCAAATGGTACAACGCCCAGGACAGAGTGTTGGAGGTCTGATCGCAGGAGAGGAGAGAGCATTTACTTTAGCGTCCATCACACAGCGATGGAGAACACACCGCCATCCTGAGATGACGGGAGGCTGAAGGCCTCAGAGCAGACAGGAAGCAGCTGCTTCAAGTCCTTCCTGCTGCGCCTTCCTGCACAAAGAGTCCGCTTCAGCGGGTTTATAAATGAGGACGTGCAGCAGATCTGGATCACACTCAAAATCTGGTTTCTCCTCAGAGCCTGCAGGCCTCCGCCTCTGCTCAGACTTCACAAACCTCCAGCAACACGCCTGAACTGAGCTGGGAACGCGGCCAGACGAGCCGAGCTGCTGCTCGTGCAAACAAAAAGCAGCTCGAGTGTGTTCTGCTGCTGCAGATCGGCCCGGGTCGAAGTGCACTGAAGTTCTTTCCTGCTGCCATTGACAAAAACAGACTGCTGACTGTTTCCATGCCCTTGCATCTCTGGACGTCAGCTACATGTGAGACCGTGTCCCCTGCAGTGTTTGAGACGCCTGAAGCCGTCTGTCAGAGCGCTGCATGTCAGAGCGTGACCGCGGGGTTGTTCTTTCAACGCTGCTGAACTTCCCTGAAGAGAAGGAGAACCGTGTTTTTGTTAGTGTGAGCAGAAGGAAAGAACTTCACTGCAGGAAAACTGAAAGACTGGAACAAAGAAAACGAGCCGACGCACGAGCAGAAAACGACGGATAAAAGAATGTGACGGTCTGAGACACGCCGTGAGGTCTGTGCCAGGATGAGCAACGTGATTCCTGCTGACGTGAACGAGAAGATGATTCAGGCACACGTTTCTTCTTCTTCTGCACGAGCACAAACAGCGCCAGCTGAGGGAGCTGCTCACCGTGTCCACTCCCCCCAGCAGCAGCTCCGTGATGCTGATGTAGACCTCCGCTCTGCTCAGCTTGTCGGAGGCCAGCAGGTACGTCAGGTACGCGCCCTCTGCCGGCTCGCCTCTGCTCACCTGAGCTTCAATTTCACTGACTCTCCTGTCGATGAGGGTCCGAGCTGCAGGACGGAAACGCACACAATCCTGTCAGCCAATCCAAAAGCAGCACGTGGAATGTTTCCTCCTGTCCTTCCTGTGTCACGTACCTACGTCATACAAGTCATCCCAGGCCTGGACGAAGCGATTCCAGAACGGGAGGATGCCACGGCTCCAGGGAGGGAAGAGGAAGACGGTCTCAGACAGCGTCAGCATGTCATTGGTGGCGGTGATGAAGCGCAGCGTGTCTTTGGGAATCTCCTCCTGCAGGCAGCCCAACCTGGTCTCAAACAAGATGGAGGAGATGCCTGCAGGAGGTGGAATTTTCACAGAATGAAAACCTGGCCTCACCTCCACCTCTGGAATCTCTGAGCAGAGTCCCACCTTCAAAGCCGAACTTGTAGAGCTCTGCACACACATCTGGAACAGTGACGCGGTCCTGACTGCGGCTGCGCAGGAGCTCGATGCGCTGCAGCAGATCTCCCACCACCTGGTGGATGGCGGGGGCGTAGGCCGTCACCTCCCGCAGCTTCAGCATCTTGGGGTTCAGGGCGCTGCGGATCCTGTACCACTCTGGTCCTGTGCTGGAGAGGAAGATTTCATGACATCAACACGTGAACCTGGAAATGTGTCAGCTGAACGGATTCTTCCCACTCACTCCACGTGCAGCCCATAGGCCTGCCCCCTCAGGTCCCGGTACTCCTTCCAGTGCGGCAGCTCGGATCGGATCGGGTAGCGGCCCTCCTGCTGGATGACCTGCGCGATGAGCTCCGGACTCGCCACGTTGACCATGTCATACGGGCCGAACTTGGAGCGCCAGATAGGCCCGTAGAGACGCTTCTGCACACCCTGCAGAAAAATGTCAGGGTGACATGAAAAGTGCAACATTTAAGTAACTCATGTACTTTTACACGAGTGCTGCATCTTTGGACCATTTTGAGGAACATGTTCACAACTTAAGTACAGCTCTGGTCACTCGTCACTTTACTTTCAGTCAGCTCAGAATTGTACACATTCCACTTCCAAACAGTGGAAACCAGTTAAATGAGCTAAAACACAGAAACGCTGCTCACAGGTGATGTTCTGTTAGAAATAATACTTTAACTTTCAATCAATATGCATTTTTCCACTGTGATATTCTGCTCTCACCTCAATTACTGTGAAACCTTCTTCCATCTGTGTGTAAACACTCTGCAGCAGAGCCACTTTAGATCAGACCAGTCTGACCAGTCTGTGCATTCACACGTTGGTTTAACACACCAAGACTTCAGCTGTCAAAATCCTGTCCCGTTCTCTTTACATACTGAGAAAATGAGGTGATTTCTGCATCGCTTGTGAACTTTGACATCCTTGTGAATGGACCTGCAGCATCTCCTGTCTTTATGAACTTTCTGTTTTTTATGCACAAAAAGAAGAATTTGACATTCAAACTGGCTTTAAATCAGAGTCAGTGCAGTAAAATCTCACCTCCTGCTTTCCGATCTGATCTAATCTGATCTGTTTCTAAGTGAAACAGGTCAGATCTTCAGCAACTGTTGAGCTTTTAACTTCAGCACCGGCGAGAAACGGCCGATAAGAAGAGTTTTAGTCACGCGCGTCTTACCTGCAGTAAGTGGCTCTTGTTCGCGTATCCTTTGAGAAACACCCAGTAAAGAGTGGTGGATAAACTGGGCCCCGGCAGGTCATCAATGCCCTTCAGTTTCTCCGTCTCAGTGGTCGCCTGGACATTCAGCTGCCTCCTGGTCACGGCAGCGGCGGAGGCTCCATGTCGGAGCTCCGCAGCGCTCCGGCCCGCCGGAAGTGTCCGGGCGCAGAGCGCAGCGAGCCGCATAGCCTGAGCTGCAGCCGACGTGAAGTTCATGGTTAGATCTGTGACAGCGGGGCCTGTGTGTTTGAAGAAGTGTGTGAGTGTGTTTTATCACTCAGAGCGACCGACTCTTATTACAGAGCGCCTCCTGCAGGCAAACAGAGGGTAAAACACAGCATGAAAGCGAAAAGAAAATATCCTGAAACCTGAAATGTGTCAGAAAATATGGACCGTGGGCCTGCTTTGTTCTTCTTCCCTCCATCTGTGAACCAAAATAAAGAAAAGAGAGATTTTAAAAACATTTTTAAAGTTCTAAAAGAACTTTTACGTTCGTCTTGAGCCTGCGTTCATCTGACGGAGCGGACGGGTGAGAGCGTTTGTAAATGCGCCCTCTGGTGGCTGTGTCGTGTGACTATATCACAATTTAAATGTTTTATTTTGAAATTATTTATAGGAAGTACTATTTTGCTATTGTGTTTGTCTTTACACTTGATTCCGCCATCTAGTGGTCATAGAGCGGAACTACAACGGTCTCATTTTTAAATAAAACCTAAAAAAGAAAATATAAAATTCAGAATTCTAAAAAAAAAAATACATACACATTCATAAATAAAATATAAAAGTGTAAACATTTTAAAAATTAATGGAAAATTTGACCAAAACTGTAAAGACAGGCAACTCTTCCATACTTACATTTGCAGTTAAGACAAATAACATTTTCTTCAACTCAAACAAAGTTAAATGAAAGAAAAACTATCACTTCATTACGTGTCCTGTTCCGAGTTGTGGTTTTGGACAAACTACACCGAGAGGGCGGTGAAGACACGCCATTACATCCGTCAGCTCCATCCGATATGAAGGCCGAACACAAGACCGTAACAACGTTTGTGATCTTCTCCTCTGCCTTCACATCGGACGGAGCTGACGGGTGAGACCGTTTGTAAATGCGCCCTCTAGTGGTCGTGTGGTGTCACTACATCTCTGTTTTAAGGTTTTATTTTGAAATTGGTTATAGGAAGTACTACTATGCTATTGTGTTTGTCTTTACACTTGATTCCGCCATCTAGTGGTCATATAGCGGCATTACAACTGTTTAATTTTTAAATAAAACCGAAAAAAGAACATTTAAAAATCGTAATTATTAAAAAAATAAAATAAATAAAAAAATACAAACACATTCACAAATAAAATATAAAAATGTAAACATTTTAAAAAAATAATGGAAAATTTGAACAGAAATGTAAAGACAGGCAACTCTCCCATACTTACAACTGCAGTGAAGACATGAAAAATATCATTCTTTTCAGTTCAAGTTACGTGAAAGAAAAACTAAACTATCACTTCAGTTTTGAATATGTATCAACTGAGTGTAATTTGTGACTATCTGCATTTATGGGTGTGAGATTTAGCATTTAACTAAGACTTAAAGTGAAAGAAATGGCCTCTGTTCTTGTCTTTTCTCCATTAAAAAAACATCAGAAGAAAAGTTTAACATTTTTTATTTTAGATTTTTATTTCCATCCAGATTTCCTGGATCAAAATCTTTGAAAAATGCTAATGAATAATAATAAATAACTTTGTATCAGCTGAAGAAAACCTTATTTTTAATGTCTTCACTGGTAATGTAACTGTGGAAGAGCTGCCTGTCTTTAC